>CM056801.1:4266312-4813812 GCA_029852875.1 Mythimna loreyi
GGGTCACTGTAACTGGAAGAGTCCCTACCTACACTTTACGAACCCAAAACTGGTCCTCCGTAGTCGTAGTTTTTAAATATGCGGTAAAGGCGAGTTTTAATGCATTTTATATTAGATTCTCAAGACCCCCAATGTCCTGCGCGAGGCGGAATAACACGCAATGTAACGTAATGTGTGTGTGTATGTGTCGTGTATGTAATGTAATGTGTATGTGTGTTGTAGTTATTATTAAATTCAGAACAAATAACAGAAATACACCACCAAAGTGGGACGCATATGGTGGTTGAAAATGCCAAGTAAGAGCAAACCTTGGAGCCTGCTCCTTTCAACCGCCATCTGACTAAAATAATATCTTTTCGCAAAAGCCAATCCTTTCTAAACAATTTTTGAAAAAAATAAGAAGAGATACATACAGATCCTTACAAACTATTAAAAAAAAACTAAATAAATCTAACACAACACACAACTAACCAAAGGTGCATTAGTAATAATTGATGCTTAGTAATAAAATCAAAAATATGGTAGGTACATCATACATGCATGCGCACGAAAGAAGTTTTTTTTTGTTTCATTAACCTTTATATCGACTTGAAATTAGAAAGTAGAAATATTTCTAGGCAAGGTCAATATCGCAAAAGGCAATCTTTTCTTAACAATTTTTCTATAGACAAAATTTTTAAAAAATAACAAGAGGTACATACAAATCCTTACAAACTAACTTATAAAAACCACTCTAAATAGATCTAGACACTAACCAAACACACACAACTCAACACAACACACAACTAACCTAAGCTAATTACAATAGAAATATAGCATGATGCTATTTATTATTCCGTTTTTATTCATTAAATTACATATCATTGATTATTATTATTATATAATGAGTATCTTATCACCAAAGGAAAAGTCAGAATCGGCTTCAATACGATCTTTTCCAAAACAATTTTTGAATAGACACAAGTCAAAATTATAAGAAGAAAAGTAACTAACATAAAATTAAATAAACACAAACCAATAATTCAGAAACAAAAGATAAAAACCTAATCTTAACTCAAACTAACCTAAATAGTAGATGAATAATTAGATATAAAACTTATTTCATCAAAAAAAAAGTTGCGAAATGAAAAAGAGCTATGTCTGGATAATCTCTCGCGTACCCTGATTCTGACCACCTTATGGTATTGCAACAGAATAATTTTGTAAAAAAAAAAACAGAAAAGAACTTGTTCTGGCGGAACTAAGTATCGGACAACGTTGAAAAAAGGGAAAGGACTAATGACCTAATAAAGATTGGTGGAATCCGATGGATGCGAAACACACAGAACCGGGTAAGCCTATGTCCAAAAGTGGACGTCGAAATGATGATGAAGATTTTTTTCTGGTATGCTTTCTACTATGAACTCCCACCTGGTACACCGAGTTACGAACCACGGCTTAGCAAGGTTTTTTTTTTAAGTTCGGTAGTTCTTTGCGTTCTAGGACCACGGGTACTTTTCAGAAGCCAACCTACGGCTCTAAACGGCATCGACTTTCCTGAGCCCTTACGGTTCACGCGAACACTCCGGTTCCCGTGTTATATGATCCAGTAATGTTTATTAAGAGTAACCGGATCTTATCCGAAGATTTTTATCAATTCCGTCTCCATAACTTCAACCAGCACCGCAGCCGTGGACAAACAGGCTGTTGGGTCTTTGAGCCTTGAACCGTTGTTATTGTACTTATCTTTGGGAAAGTCACCTTCACCGCAAGGAGCATAATTTATTTTTTCCTGTAGATAAAACCATTTCTTTCACACCTTTGAAACGACACACATAAACACAATGATTTTCTCATCTGTTTATGGTGTTCACGTGTCGAATGATGAACAGGAATAACCGGACCTAAATCGAAGATTCATCGTTATTTTCTTCGCCACAACGTTGACCGGTACCACATTCAGTCAAGGACAAACAGACAAAACATCTTCTCTTCTCATTTAAGGAGGTTTACTATAATCACTGGTAAGTGCTCATGATGATAATTTAGAGCCGAGCTCTTTTTAATTTTCTGTGGTGAAGATGTGATAGTAGGGAATATGCCCACCGCCTTTTTAGCCCGATTAGCAACGGTAAAAAGGTGGTAGCAAAAACGTATACTTTACTGTCTTCAACTGCAGCATCAACAGTGGAGAAGAGGTAGGGGCAGGAACACGTGCTCCATCGTCTTCGAGCTGCAGTGTCAGCAGCGATGAAGAAGTGGCAACTACTGCGCATACTTCACTGCCTTCATACTGCTGAATCAGCAGTGCTGAGAAGTTGGCAAAACAAACGTGTGCTTCATCGCCGTCAAGCTCCAGCTACCAATTAGCAGCAATGAAGAGGTGGCGGTAGGAACACTCTCTTTACTGCCTTTATACTGCTGCAGTAGTGGTAGAAACTCCAAAAAGGTGAAAAGTTTAACTTGTTTCGTCAAAAAAATTGCGTGAAAAAACAAAGTCTCGATAATCTCTCGCGAAACGGACTCTGCACTTATCTTTGGGGAAGCATACAAATCCTTACAAACTAACTTAAAAACTTACTCTAAATACATATAAACGCTAATCTAACCTAAGACACACAGAACTCAAACCAATCAACACAACACACAACAAGCCTATGTTTAATTGTTTATTACTATAAAAGTCACAGAAAAGTATACACACACAACACACAAACACGAATGCGTTTATTCTAATAATATATTATAATATCAGTGGCAGCAGGAACGCAAGCTTGTAATTGTGTAAAACTTTTTTCGTTAAAAAAATTGCGTATTTAAACGAAGTCTCGATAATCTCTCGCGAAACGGACTCTGCACTTATCTTTGAAGAAGCATACTAATCCTTACAAACTAACTTTAAAAATAAACATCTCTAAATATATCTAAACACTAATTTAACCTAAGACACACATAACTCAAACAATTCAACACAACGCAGAACTAACCTAAGCTAATTACTATAAATCTAAAAAAGTATACACACACAAACACGAATGTGAAAAAACGATACTAATAATATTTCTAAATATTTAATTAATTTTATTCTTCATCATAAATCTTTTGATAGAATTTTTGCTTATGTAGCACGATTACAATTTTGACTGTGCTCCCTTAGGTAGATTTTGCTACAAGTGTGTATGGAGCTTTGTTTTCTCAGTATTGCATCGCAAAAGGCAACCTTTTCCAAACAATTTATGAATAGAAAGAATTTAAAATTTTTAAATAAAGCATAATAATATTAAATTTAACAAACTAATGATTAAAACAAAAATAGAAAAAGATTATTAAAAACAATAACATGAACTAATCTAATGTGCATAGTTAAATACAATAAAATTAAAAAATAATATAAATACAAAATAATAAAAACCAAGTACGGATAACTAGGTAGATGTACAATAGGTGTAAAACTACTATCCTCAAAAAAATTGCGTGGATAAACGAAGTCTCGATAATCTCTCGCGAAACGGACTCTGATTCTAACCACTTTCTGGAATTTTCCATCACGGAAATCAGGAAAGAGCCTGACTACTGACTGATGCGCGTACTTCAGTGCTTTCATACTTCTGTATCAACAGTAGTGAAGAAGTGTCAGCAGGAAGGCGTGCTTTATTACCTGTAAGCTCCAGCTGCCCATTAGCAGGAATGAAGAGGTGGTGGTAGAGGAGCGCTTTTGATAACGATAGCAGTTTCGAAAAGGTGAAGGTATGCGATCTGTAATTAACTCGAAAATCGAAAAAATTGCGTGAAAAACGAAGTCTCGAATCTCTCGCGAAATGGACTCTGTTTCTGACAACCTTATGGGATTGCCCCAGATTAATTTTCTAGGTGTGATCAAAAAAGGAAGATCAGTCTTTTCCGTACAATTTTTGAATAGATAGAATTTAAAATTATAAGAATAAAAGATAGAAACATAAAATTTAACAAACTCATGATTAATAATAAAATAGAAAATCATTCATATAAAAAAAAAAACTTGCAAGCTGCACTATTAGCATCAGTAAAGAGGTGGTAGCAGAAACGCATATTTCACTGCCTGTAAACTGCAGCAAAGGCGTGCTCCATCGTTTTCTAGCTCCAGCTATCTATTAGCAGGAATGTAGAGATGGTGGTAGGAGCGCTCTCTCCACAGTCTTTATACTGTAGCTATAGCGGTTGCAGCTCCGAATATGTGAAGGTGTAATTAACTAGATGTAAAACTGTTTGCCTCAAGAAAATTGCGTAAAATCGAAGTCACGATAATCTGTCGCGAAACGGACCCTTCGCTTATCTTTGAGGAAGCATCCAAATAGTTACGAACTAACTTTAAAAATAAACAGCTCTAAATAGATCTAAACACTAATCTAACCTAAGACACACATGACTCAAACAAACCAACACAACACACAACTAACCTAAGCTAATTATTGTAAAAGCCATAGAAAAGTATACACACACAACACACAAACACGAATGTATTAATTCTAACGTTAAATAAATTATAACGTCATTATCACCATTTCAGCCCAAAGAAGTTCAATGGTGTTTATGTTTAGAAGTTCATCGGAATCTCGCTAGTTTAACAAGATCAACGGTAAAGGTAACCACGTCTACCGGTACGCGGACGCCACTTCAAAATCGTTCAGCCTCAAATGTAAAACTTTTTAAGGAATTAAATGAATCTTGTTTATTATATTATAAAAAGAACGAATAGATATAATATACAGACTAAAATTAAAAGTATACATATACAAAAGATTATGTAGGTACGTGTTTAGGAACAGTGCCCAGAACTCAGGCAGTATTGCAACATCGGATGGCAATGGTAATTCTTTGGCCAATGTGCAATTTAATTTGTTAGCTCTTTTTGTTTATATTTTTATGGAGATCTGGAGAAACAAGAGATATGTGATCAATATTTCATCGCAAAAGGCAATCTTTGCCAAACAATTTTTGAATGAACAGAAGTTAAAATTATGAGAATAAATGATAGTAGCAAAAAATTTAACAAACTCAAGATTAAAACAGGATTATTATATAAAAAAAACTAAGCAAAAACTAAACTAACGTGCATAGAGCTAAATATATTTTTTTTAATGCGTGATCAACAAAGTCTCGATAATCTGTCGCGAAACGGACCCTTCGCTTATCATTTAGGAAGCATACAAATCCTTACAAACTAATTTTAAAAATTAACAACTATATAAATCTAAACACTAATTTAAATCTAACACCAACACAATACACAACTAACCTAATCTAATTACTATAAAAACCATAGAAAAGTCTAAATACACACACAACATACAAAAACAAATGTGAAAAAACCTACCTTATTGATTATTATGATCAGTATCTTATCACCAAAGGATATTGAAAGAAGCGGCTTCACTACGATATTTTCCAATACAATTGTATATATATATATAATGATAATTCAGTTTTATGTAGTAAAAAGGTGAAACTGCGTTTTTCTTTAACCAAAAAAACATTTAAAGCCTTTACTTTACGTATTTACATTTCGATTTGACAATGACGTTTGTATGTCACTGTCAGACGTGACGTTCTTTACAAATATATTTTTTTATTAGAAAAAAATACAAAATGCTAATATGAAAAAAAAATCTTTACACAAATTAAGCTAACATTAACTAACTAACCTAACATGCATTTGATGATTTTTCTCACTCAATACGAACACACACACAAATATTAATCTATTATATGTAAAACATTTTTCATCTAAAACATAGTGTGAAAAAATGAAGCCTCAATAATTTCTCGCGAAACGGACTTTGATTCTGACTACCTTATGAGATTGCCCCAGATTAATTTTCTAGGTGTGATCAAAAAAGGAAGATCAGTCTTTTCCGACCAATTTTTGAATAGATAGAATTTAAAACTATAAGAATAAAAGATAGAAACATAAAATTTAACAAACTCATGATTAATAATAAAATAGAAAAGCATTCATATAAAAAAAAAAAACTTGCAAGCTGCACTATTAGCATCAGTAAAGAGGTGGTAGCAGAAACGCATATTTCACTGTCTGCAAACTGCAACAAAGGCGTGCTCCATCGTTTTCAAGCTCCAGCTATCTATTAGCAGGAATGTAGAGATGGTGGTAGGAGCGCTCTCTCCACAGTCTTTATACTGCAGCTATAGCGGTTGCAGCTCCGAATATGTGAAGGTGTAATTAACTAGATGTAAAACTGTTTGCCTCAAGAAAATTGCGTAAAATCGAAGTCACGATAATCTGTCGCGAAACGGACCCTTCGCTTATCTTTGAGGAAGCATCCAAATAGTTACGAACTAACTTTAAAAATAAACAGCTCTAAATAGATCTAAACACTAATCTAACCTAAGACACACATGACTCAAACAAACCAACACAACACACAACTAACCTAAGCTAATTATTGTAAAAGCCATAGAAAAGTATACATACACAACACACAAACACGAATGTGTTAATATTAACGTTAAATAAATTATAACGTCATTATCACCATTTCAGCCCAAAGAAGTTCAATGGTGTTTATGTTTAGAAGTTCATCGGAATCCCGCTAGTTTAACAAGATCAACGGTAATGGTATGGTTACGTGGTCGTCTACCGGTACGCGGACGACACTTCAAAATCGTTCAGCCTCAAATGTAAAACTTTTTAATGAATTAAATGAATCTTGTTTATTACATTATAAAAAGAACGAATAGATATAATATACAGACTAAAATTAAATGTATATATAAAAGATTATATAGGTGTTTAGGAACAGTGCCCAGAACTCAGGCAGTATTGCAACATCGGATGGCAATGGTAATTCTTTGGCCAATGTGCAATTTAATTTGTTAGCTCTTTTTGTTTATATTTTTATGGAGATCTGGAGAAACAAGAGATATGTGATCAATATTTCATCGCAAAAGGCAATCTTTGCCAAACAATTTTTGAATGAACAAAGTAAGAACTAACCTAATGTGCTTAGAGCTAAATATATATATTTTTTAATGCGTGATCAACGAAGTCTCGATAATCTGTCACGAAACGGACCCTTCGCTTATCATTTAGGAAGCATACAAATCCTTACAAACTAATTTTAAAAATTAACAACTCTGTATAAATCTAAACACTAATTTAAATCTAACACCAACACAATACACAACTAACCTAATCAAATTACTATAAATGTCATAGAAAAGTCTAAGTACACACACAACACACAAACACGAATGTGAAAAAACCTATCTTATTAATTATTATGATCAGTATCTTATCACCAAAGGATATTGAAAGAAGCGGCTTCACTACGATATTTTCCAGTACAATTGTATATATACATATAATAAATGCTCAAATTGCCTTCCTCCTACTATTATGCACATTCTGCATCTCCTAACAAATGAAGCTTTCAGGCGCCGACTAAAATTAATATTATTTATTTCCGATGCAGCGTTCTGAATTCTTCGGCGCAGGTCTTCAACATTTGATATGGACGGCATTTTATAAATTTTGTCCTTAAGACATCCCCAGTAAAGAAAAATCTGATGATTCTAATCAATTTCTGGGACCTTCCTAATACAATTTCCTAAAAAAAAAACCAGCAAGAAGCCTGTTCCACTGAATGATGCGCGTACTTCAGCGACTTCATAATCATACTACTGTACAACAGTAGCGAAGTAGTAAGCTCCAGCTGCCCATTAGCAGGAATGAAGAGGTGGTGGTAGAGGAGCGCTTTTGATAACGATAGCAGTTTCGAAAAGGTGAAGGTATGCGATCTGTAATTAACTCGAAAATCGAAAAAAGTTACGTGAAACAACGAAGTCTCGATAATTTCTCGCGAAATGGACTCTGTTTCTGACAACCTTATGGGATTGCCCCAAATTAATTTTGTAGGTGTGATCAAAAAAAAGGAAGATCAGTCTTTTCCGTACAATTTTTGAATAGATAGAATTTAAAATTATAAGAATAAAAGATAGAAACATAGAATTTAACAAACTCGTGAATTAAAAAAAATAGAAAAGCATTCATATAAAAAAAAGACTTAACATGAACTAACCTAACATGCAAAGCTAAATACAATAAAAGTAAAAAAAATGTTAATAATAAAGTTGTGAGATGTGATCACAGCTAGATTGTACCCGCCGCCTTTATGCTGCACTATTAGCATCAGTAAAAAGTAGGTAACAGAAACGCATATTTCACTGCCTGCAAACTGCAGCAAAGGCGTGCTCCATCGTTTTCAAGCTCCAGCTACCCATTTGCAGGAATAAAGAGGTGGTGGTAGGAGCGCTATCGGTAACGGAAGCAGTTCCGAAAAGGTCAAGGTATGCGCTCCGTAACTGACTCGATAATCCAAAAAATTGCGTGAAAAATCCTAGTCTCGATAATTTGTCGCGAAACGGACCCTGCGCTTATCTTTGGGTAAGCATACAAATACTTACAAACTAACTTTAATAATTAACAACTCCAAATAGATCTAAACACTAATCTAACCTTAGACACACATATAACACCAACACAACACACAACTAACCTGAGCTAATTACTATAAAAGTCATAGAAAAGTTCACACACAACACACAAACACGAATATGTAAAACCCTACCCTCTTAATTACTATGGTCAGTGTCTTATCACCAAAAGCAACTGAAAAAGCGGCTTCACTACGATATTTTGTAATACAATTTTGATAATACTTAGAACAAAATACAAAATCTTAACACAAACTAACCTAACATGCATTTGATGATTTTTCTGTCATGCTTTCTACTATGAACACTCCAACCCCATGCAACTCAATACTAACACACACATAACAATTAATCTTTTTTAATTATGTAAAACTTTTTACATGAAAAAACTTGCGTGTTAAAAGGAACTCCCGATAATCTCTTGCGAAACGGACAATGATAGTAACCACTTTATGGGATTGTCCCAGAATAATTTTAGCAAAGTGGCTGTTCTAGAGTGACGACTACGTACCGGAAGACAAGATACAGCGTCGAAAGGCGTTCTTCGTAAGAGATGAAAGTACACGAAAAATTAACTAGATGTAAATCTTTCATCGTCACAAAAATTAGGTTAAAATAGAAGTCTCGATAATCTCTCGCGAAACGGACTCTGATTCTGACCACCTTATGAGGTTGCGGCAGAAAAAACCCAGCAAGGAGCTTGTTCTCGAGTGGCGAATACTTACCAGTATTCAGAGCATAATTGAGACTTTCACATTTTCCAATTTTAACACGCAGAAAGCGTTGGAAGGCCTCCCTAGTACCTTTGGCGTGGGAGTCCTTCTTTTGGCCACTTTGTAGTTCAATTGTTAGCTTTGTTTTCTTATTTTTTTTTAATGATCTGATAAGAAACAAGACATGTACGTCCAGTATTTCATCGCAAAAGGCAATCTTTGCCAAACAATTTATGAATAGATAGAATTTAAAATTTTAAAACCAAGCATAATAACATAAAATTTAACAAAAGAAAGATTATTAGAAAAAATAGCATGAACAAAGCTAATGTGCAAAACCAAATAATGATAATTAAATTAAAAAATAATATAAATACACAATAATAAAAACAAAGTACGAAAAATGTACGCATATGTACAATAGGTGTAAAAGTATTGTCCTCAAAAAAATTGCGTGAAAAATCCTAGTCTCGATAATTTGTCGCGAAACGGACCCTGCGCTTATCTTTGGGTAAGCATACAAATACTTACAAACTAACTTTAATAATTAACAACTCCAAATAGATCTAAACACTAATCTAACCTTAGACACACATATAACACCAACACAACACACAACTAATCTGAGCTAATTACTATAAAAGTCATAGAAAAGTTCACACACAACACACAAACACGAATATGTAAAACCCTACCCTCTTAATTACTATGGTCAGTGTCTTATCACCAAAAGCAACTGAAAAAGCGGCTTCACTACGATATTTTCTAATACAATTTTGATAATACTTAGAACAAAATACAAAATCTTAACACAAACTAACCTAACATGCATTTGATGATTTTTCTGTCATGCTTTCTACTATGAACACTCCAACCCCATACAACTCAATACTAACACACAATAACAATTAATCTTTTTTAATTATGTAAAACTTTTTACATGAAAAAACTTGCGTGTTAAATGGAATTCTCGATAATCTCTTGCGAAACGGACAATGATAGTAACCACTTTATGGGATTGTCCCAGAATAATTTTAGCAAAGTGGCTGTTCTAGAGTGACGACTACGTACCGGAAGACAAGATACAGCGTCGAAAGGCGTTCTTCGTAAAAGATGAAAGTACACGAAAAATTAACTAGATGTAAATCTTTCATCGTCACAAAAATTAGGTTAAAATAGAAGTCTCGATAATCTCTTGCGAAACGGACTCTGATTCTGACCATCTTATGAGGTTGCGGCTACTTACCGTTGTTCTCGAGTGGCGAATACTTACCAGTATTCAGAGCATAATTGAGACTTTCACATTTTCCAATTTTAACACGCAGAGAGCGTTGGAAGGCCTCCCTAGTACCTTTGGCGTGGGAGTCCTTCTTTTGGCCAGTTTGTAGTTCAATTGTTAGCTTTGTTTTCTTATTATTTTTTTTTATGATCTGATAAGAAACAAGACATGTATCTAGGTACGTCCAGTATTTCATCGCACAAGGCAATCTTTTCCAAACAATTTTTGAATAGACAGAATTTAAAATTTTAAAACCAAGCATAATAACATAAAATTTAACAAACTAATGATAAAAATAGAACAAGATTATTAGAAAAAATAACATGAACAAAGCTAATGTGCAAAGCCAAATACAATAAAATTAAAAAATAATATGAATACACAATAATAAAAACAAAGTACGAAAAATGTACGTATATGTACAATAGGTGTAAAAGTATTGTCCTCATAAAAATTGCGTGAAAAAAACAAGTCTCGATAATTTGTCGCGAAACGGACCCTGCGCTTATCTTTGGGTAAGCATACAAATACTTACAAACTAACTTTAATAATTAACAACTCCAAATAGATCTAAACACTAATCTAACCTTAGACACACATATAACACCAACACAACACACAACTAACCTGAGCTAATTACTATAAAAGTCATAGAAAAGTTCACACACAACACACAAACACGAATATGTAAAACCCTACCCTCTTAATTACTATGGTCAGTGTCTTATCACCAAAAGCAACTGGAAAAGCGGCTTCACTACGATATTTTGTAATACAATTTTGATAATACCTACTTAGAACAAAATACAAAATCTTAACACAAACTAACCTAACATGCATTTGATGATTTTTCTGTCATGCTTTCTACTATGAACACTCCAACCCCATGCAACTCAATACTAATACACACATAACAATTAATCTTTTTTAATTATGTAAAACTTTTTACATGAAAAAACTTGCGTGTTAAATGGAATTCTCGATAATCTCTTGCGAAACGGACAATGATAGTAACCACTTTATGGGATTGTCCCAGAATAATTTTAGCAAAGTGGCTTTTCTAAAGTGACGACTACGTACCGGAAGACAAGATACAAAAGCGTCCTTCGTAAGAGATGAAAGTACACGAAAAATTAACTAGATGTAAATCTTTCATCGTCACAAAAATTAGGTTAAAATAGAAGTCACGATAATCTCTCGCGAAACGGACTCTGATTCTGACCATCTTATGAGGTTGCGGCTACTTACCGCTGTTCTCGAGTGGCGAATACTTACCAGTATTCAGAGCATAATTGAGACTTTCACATTTTCCAGTTTTAACACGCAGAAAGTGTTGGAATGCCTCCCTAGTACCTTTGGCGTGGGAGTCCTTCTTTTGGCCAGTTTGTAGTTCAATTGTTAGCTTTGTTTTCTTAATTTTTTTATGATCTGATGAGAAACAAGACATGTATCTAGGTACGTTCAGTATTTCATCGCACAAGGCAATCTTTTTCAAACGATTTTTGAATAGATAGAATTTTAAATTTTAAAACACAGCATAATAACATAAAATTTAACAAAAGAAAGATTATTAGAAAAAATAGCATGAACAAAGCTAATGTGCAAAGCCAAATAATGATAATAAAATTAAAAAATATTATAAATACATAATAATAAAAACAAAGTACGAAAAATGTACGTATATGTACAATAGGTGTAAAAGTATTGTCCCCAAAAAAATTGCGTGAAAAAAACAAGTCTCGATAATTTGTCGCGAAACGGACCCTGCGCTTATCTTTGGGTAAGCATACAAATACTTACAAACTAACTTTAATAATTAACAACTCCAAATAGATCTAAACACTAATCTAACCTTAGACACACATATAACACCAACACAACACACAACTAACCTGAGCTAATTACTATAAAAGTCATAGAAAAGTATACACACAGAACACACAAACACGAATATGAAAAAAACTACTCAGTGAAATGAAATTTAAATCTTGTGTTAACCGCACACTATGCAGGCAAGCATATTATAAGTTAGAGGATTATATACAAGATAAAAATGCTTAGCTCATTGCTGGTCCAGCTCCACTACCACTAGTACCTACGAATTGATTATTATATATATATTTTTTTTTTAATCTAAAATTTTGACATTATTATAGTGTTGTATAATGTAGAAGCATTTTTTTAAATGTTTGTAAATGTGAGTACCACGGAGTAATTTATGGTTTAAAGTTCCTATTTAACTTGTTTGACGTAAATTACCCTGGCAGTTGAGTTTGCCATGCTCACTCGAATGTCTCGCTGATGGTGGCGCGTGTGTTGGATCATTCGGTTCCCTTCATAATGGTTGAGCTGAGTGGTGCTGATATACGCGCCATGTCCGTGAACGGGCGCTGTCCAGAAAAAAACCGGCAAGGAGCTTGTTCTGGAGTGGCGACTACTTACCAGTATTCAGTGCATAATTGAGGCCTTTTTCATAAAAAAACTTAACATGAACTAACGTGCAAAGCTAAATACAATAAAAGTAAATAATAATAATGTGGTTAAGATGTGATGGTAGGGACTGCGCCTGGTGTGGACGCAATCCTTTAAGCTTCACCATTAGCAGCGGGAAAGAGATTAAGAGCGAAGCGATTAAGAGCGGTAAAGAGGCAGCAGAAACGCGCTTTCAAACTGCAGCATCAGCAGCGATGAAGAAGTGGCAACTGTTGCGCATACATCACCGCCTTCATACTGTTGTATCAACAATGTTGAAAAGGTAGGCATTATTATAAAAAAATACATGAATTAGTTCATGTAAATGAAATATAAGAATAATAATTAGTTCATGTTGTGTTCATGTAAAGGTTTTATAATATATACAATAAAAGTAAAAAATGTTAATAAAAAAGTGGTGAAGATGTGATCTACTATCACATCTAGATTGTGCCCGCCGCCTCTAAGCTGCACTATTATTAGCAGAAGTAAAGAGGTGGTAGCAGAAACGCATATTTCACTGCCTTTATACTGCAGCAGCATTTTGGAGCAGTGGTGGCCGAGTGGTAACGGCCCTGACTTACGTGTTGTAGGTCGCGGGTTCAAACCCAGCCAGGCTCATTACTTTGTGTAATTTATTTCATCACCACTGCTCTCAAAACGGTGAAGGAAAACATCGTGAGGAAACCGGCAGGCATGTCCTAGAACCAAAAATTCGAAGACATGTGACATCCACCAACACGCACTGGGCCCGCGTGGTGGATTACGGCCCATTCCCTCTCTTAGAGAGGAGGCCTGTGTCCCTGCAGTGGGAACATTAAAAAGGCTGATGATGATAATACTGCAGCAGTAGCAGTACCAGCTGATAAAAGGTGAAGATGTAGTTAAATAGAAGTAAAATATTTGAACGAATCGTCAAACAAATTGCGGGAAAAAACGAAGTCTCGATAATCTGTCGCGAAACGGACCCTGCGCTTATCTTTAAGAATGCATACCTACAAACCTTAAAACTTAACTTTAAAAATAAAATACTGCGTAAATCTTACGACTAATCTAACCTAAGACACACATAACTCAAACCAACCAACACAATACACAACTAACCTAAGCTAATTTAAGTCATAGAAAAATAGGTATATAACACACAACACACAAACACGAATGTAAAAAAACCTACCTATTCCAGTCAAAATAGACATTCCAGTTTGCATTAATTTCCAATAAGCTGGATTTTTGTGCAGGCCTTAAATACGTCATTAAAAATGATCGTATCGAAGATCGTAGTAAGACTTGGAGGTTTCCATTTACTCGTGTCTTTTTGTGGAGCAATTGGTCATATTATGAAGGGAAGTGGCATAAAAGAGGTGCTCTCTTTGATTTATGCCACTAATTCAGTAGACAAAATATTGAATTAATGAAATGATAATTTAGTCTATTTTGACTGGACTAACCTTATTAATTATTATGATCATTATCATATATTTTCGATATTTTCTAATACAATATTTGAATAAACAGAAGTTAAAATTACAAGAAAAAAATACTAATATAAAATTAAAGAAACACAAACACAAATTACCTACTCTATATGTATATCTCTATTACTAACTATTTTTTTATATTTGTTATTTTCTCTCTCTAATTAACTTGAAATAAAACTTTTGTCGTTTAAAAAATTGCGTGAAAAAAGAAGTCTCGATAACCTCTCGCGAAACGGACTTTGACCACGTTATGGGATTGACTCAAAATAATTAAAAAAAAAACCATTGCCTCAGGGGTAGATACATTTACAATGCGTTCCAAATTCCAAATGAGAATAGAATCGATTGCCATGTTGTGACGTCACGATTTACTGTCAAATCGAGGCAAGGTATTTTTAAAATTCAGTTTATTTACGAAAAATTTAAATAATTTACGAACTGTGAACGAAAAAAGTTTAATCAAAATCCAGTCTTTCAATTTTACTCATCTCTGAGTTCTTCAATTTTGCAAAAAATATCTTCGATTTGACAGTACGGCGTGACGTCACATCGATCCTATTCTTATTTGAAACGCATATTACAGGATGCAGTCAAATTCACCTGAAAACTGTCTGGTGAGCAGAAACGGAAGATTTTCAACTCTTCGAAGTATGCTTGAGGTCTGGGAGACGTAATTACATTTCAAACGAGGACTAACTGGTGGAAAACGATGTTTCGCACTGCCTTACTGCTTCAGCCATGAACGGAGCGTTTTTCTCTGTAACAAATAAATAGACGTATTAAAGATTACACAACGATAATATAACTCTATGTGATTAACACCTACAAACATTTTTTTTAATTGCTATAAACTAGTGCTTGACTGCGATCCCACCTGATGGTTAGCAGTGATGTAATCGTTGATGGTAAGGCGCACTAGTTTATTAAAAGCCTATTTATTCACTCTAGTCTTGAAGACACCTAAATTATAATCGGACGGAAAGACTAAAGCTGACGAACTTGTACAATATGTTTTGAATACTATAACAGGAATTGGCAACACAAAGGCCAAGTTCCCAATCGGACTAACGCACGGTGGTTCTGTAACATATATTCATACGGCCGAAGAATCTTGACAAGTATGAAGTTAGGGTTTGCGAAGCGCTTGAAAACTCGCAAAAAAATAAGTGGTTTAACAAATAACTGCAATTTTCAGTTGTGATTGCTGTTAAAGACTGTTATTGGCATTGATTTTTTTTAAAAGCTTTAGTTTTGTACGAGTTTTCAACTGTTAAAATTCGCAGAGCCGCGCCAAGATCCTACGGCTATACTGTACAGTCAACAGATCTTGACTAGTTTGAAGTTAGGCTTTGCGAACTTAATCACTTGTGTACTCGTACAAAAATAAAGGTTTTAAAAACATAAATGCCAATAACAGTTTTTAATAGCAATAACAACTGCTAATTGCATGTATTTGTACCGTAATTCTGGCCATACTGTACGCAAAGTACGAGTTTTGGTCGTGGAATTGCGGACACAAGCTCGTAATAATACAAACACAACATTTTAGCAAAACAACAATTAGTTCACTTGACACTTTAGGTACCTAGGTATTAATTATAACAGAAAGGTCCGTTAAACAGTTCACACGTATACTTAAGAAACTATTGTAATATAATTATTTTATTTAAATGAAATTATCGTAAATTCTGTAACGTGCGGCGTCTCAATCGGTTGTATTGTATGTCAAAGTGTTGCCGACGGACGCCGCGGGGTTCTCACACGCGGCGTCGCGGGAAATTTAAAAATCAGTCTTAGTGGTGGGTCGTTAACGATTTCTGTTAACATTAAGTTATTAACAGGTTTTCATTAATATAAAAGATTGTTTGTACCAACGTAGCAATTAATAGACGAAACTGTTCAAATTGAAAAAGGAGCAGAAAGAATCAGATAATTTTAGCTGATTCTGCGTTAGTAGATTCAGATAACGTTAGCTACTTTTGAATACCAAAATCGTTGCATGAAATAGTTGATAGATTTAATGGGTTTTGCGGTAAAGAAAAAGCAGTTAATTCGTTAACATTAGATTAACAGTTAAAAAAGCCGTTCGTTGTTGTCGTCCACTTCTAAAAATTACCCGTTCACAACAACATTCTATAAACATTTGGACTACTGTACATTACAGACACAATTAAAAGACAATTTTTTTTCAATTTTTTTATTATAAGTTTTCCTTTCAATGTATTTTAGTCTTCGTGTACAAGAAAATAAAACACATAAATAAATGAATTAAAACACAAAAGTTCCAAGGCGTAGAACTCTATGGCTAGTTTTAAATAATTTCATGAGTTGCATAAAACCTTGCTTACATAATGTCTTGTCGCTTCTGTTGTGTGAGTACAATGTAAATTAGTAACAAAATTTAAAAAAAAAACATATAGATTGAATTAAGCCATTGGAATAAAAAAAAAAATTGTTTTGTCTTTTATTCTTTTAATTATTGTAAGTATTTTTTTTTGTGTGGTATGACCAGTCTCGTGCTAAACTGCTAACACTGAGCTCTAATTGTCGTCTTCATTTTATTCACTTACATTGTTGTGAAAACTTGTAAATAGTTGTTTTTTGCTTATTGTAAGTTTTTATTGTTTTATTAGCTATAAGTTTTCCTATCATTACATAGTATAAAACAAAGTTGCTATGCCCTATGTATGCTTATATCGTTAAAAGTACGCAGTGGATTTTGATGCGGTTTTTTTAATGGATAGAGTGACCCAAGAGGAATGTTTATGTGTATAATACATGCATAATATATTAAATATAAGTACCCGTGCGAAGTTGGGGCGGGTCGCTAGTAAGTAATAAAATAAATAATAGAATATAAATAGGTAATACTAAATATGCCCAATTACCTGCGATTTCATTCCCCTTCTCATTGTGCCCAGTAAGTTGTCAAGCTCTCCTTGCTGGTGTGAACACAGTTCTTGGTAAATCGCCTTACAGTCTAGATGTCCAATGTCAATCTTCTTGGTAATGCAGGATCTGTAAATGAAAGACGATATAAATTACTAGCCTTCTGCCAGCGGCTTCGCACACGTGAAACTAGGGTTCTTCATACAAACTTTAGACCCCCTTTACATCCTTTTAGGAGCTGAATTTTGAAAAACCGTTTCTTAGTGTTCGCCTACGTCATAAAAGGAAGCTTTGTGCAAAACTTCACGCTCCTAGTCCCAGTCGTTTCAGCTGTGCGTTGATATGTCAGTCAGTCAGTTTCTCCTTTAATATATAAATTACTAGCTTTTGTCCGCGGCTCTGCCCGCGTACATATAATATAGCCTATGTCAATCAGCAGTAAAGCAGCTTTCTATTGTTGCTAAAATTTTTCCAATCGGACCAGTAGTTCGATTACCTCCTACAAACAAAAAAACTAAAAATTAAAAAAAAAAAAATTTAGCTCTTTATTATATTAGTGTAGATTATGTAGTGTGTGCGTGTGTGGTGGTGTGTTGTTGTGTTATGTGTGTTGTTTGTTTGTTCCCGAGTCTAATGGCGCCTTTAAATTAGTCGCAAAGTGCCGCGTGACGGCTGCGCGGATACAGTGCGTCGCGGCCTTATATGTAATTTGAAGATTCGTACTTGCACAATAACGAGCAGTGGTGGCCGAGTGGTAACGGCCCCGACTTACGAGTCGTAGGTTGCGGGTTCGAACCCAGCCAGGCACATTACTTTGTGTAATTTATTTCATCACCACTACTCTCAAAACGGTGAAGGAAAACATCGTGAGGAAGCCGGCATGTCCTAGAACCAAAAATTCATCCACCGATCGGCACTGGGCCCGCGTGGTGGATTACGGCCCATTCCCTCTCCTAGAGAGGAGGCCTGTGTCCCTGCAGAGGGAACATTAAAAAGGCTGTTGATGATGATGACTTGCACAATCGACGATAACCTCTGTTTGATTGTTAGCTCCTCCAGGATCGAGACGTTAGTCCTAAGTACCAATGCTCCGGAAGTGACCGAGGTAGAGATGAGAGTGGCGGTTCGCAGGATGGGTGCGAAGAATACCGCCCCAGGACCAGACGGCTTGCCTGGAAAGGCTTGGGACCTGGCCATGGAGGCTCTCGGGTCTCGATTGGGGGGGCTCTTTAGCGCATGTTTGGAGAGGGGCCAGTTCCCACTTCCCTGGAAGACGGGAAAACTGGTCCTCGTTGCGAAGCCGGGGCGCCCTGCGGACTCTCCGTCCGCGTATCGGCCCATTGTGCTGCTTGACGAGGTGGGCAAGCTCTTTGAAAGAGTCATTGCAGACCGCCTCGTCAAGCACCTAACACTGAAGGGGCCCGATCTCGCGGACGACCAGTTCGGGTTTCGCAGGAGGCGCTCCACGGTGGACGCCATCATGCGCGTGCGAGCCCTCACGACGGGGGATGCGGTGTCCCGGGGCAGGTGTGTCTTGGCGGTGTCGTTAGACATTGCCAACGCCTTTAATTCCCTGCCCTGGAGTTGCATTAGGACGGCACTCCGGTATCACCGGGTGCCCGACTACCTCTGTCGTACAATCGAGGCCTACCTGTCCGACAGGTACATAGTCTACCCCGGTCACCAAGGAGATTGGAAACGGCGAGAGATGTCGTGCGGTGTCCCACAGGGATCGGTACTAGGACCGCCCTTGTGGAACATCGGGTACGACTACGTGCTGCGCGCCGACCTCCCCGTAGGGGTCAGCGTGGTCTGCTACGCAGACGACACGCTGGTCCTAGCGCAGGGAAGGTCGTACCAGGCGGCGGTCGAACTAGCGACACGTGGGGTTGCGACAGTCGTTGAGAGAATCCAGCAGTTGGGACTCAAGGTGGCACTGCACAAGTCCGAGGCCATGTGCTTTCACGGCCCTCGGAACGCGCCACCAACGGGTTCCCAACTAACGGTAGAAGGAGTTCACATCGGCGTCGGGTCGACGATGAAGTACCTAGGACTTGTCCTCGACAGCCGATGGAATTTCGAGGAGCACTTCCGACGTCTGGCCCCCAAACTCAATCGGACGGGGGCTGCTCTCAAGCGGCTCCTGCCGAACCTTGGGGGTCCAGACGCCTTCTGCCGGAGGCTCTACGCCGGCATCGTTCGGTCCATGGCCCTTTATGGGGCACCAGTGTGGGCGCCGACGCTGCGTAAACGCCCGGCGGCCCAGCTGAACGCCTGCCAGAGGGTCATGGCCATCCGGATGGTGCGGGGATACCGCACGGTGTCCCGCGAGGCGGCGAGCCTCCTTGCTGGCCTACCACCATGGGATTTGGAGACAACAGTCCTTGCACGCATGCACGACCAGCGCGTGGAGATGCAACGCCGGGACGAAGATCCGCTGCCCGAACATGTCGAGGCGTGGCGGAAGGAGCTCCGGCGAGATCTCATGGTGAAGTGGAAACAGCGACTGTCGCAACCCAGCGCTGGGCACACCGTAATCTCAGCGGTAGTGCCCCTCTTTGAGGCGTGGCTGGATAGACCTCACGGCGTCCTCACTTTCCGCATGACGCAGGTTCTCACCGGACATGGGAAGTTCGGGAGATTCCTGCACCGGATTCGTGCGGAAGAGACGTCCGGGTGTCGCCACTGTGAGGCGAGCCCGCAGGACACGGTGGAGCACACGGTGGAGGTGTGCCCTGCTTGGGAAGAGCGTCGCCGTGTCCTCGTGGGTGTGATCGGCGGCGGCGACCTCTCGCGCCGGTCCTTGGTTCAGGCCATGGTCCGCAGCGAAGAGGAATGGCAGGCGGTCGCCTCCTTCTGCGAAGCAGTAATGCTCGTAAAGGAGGAGGCCGACCGCATATGGCAAAGGCAACGGCGTACTCGCCGTAGCCGACGCCGCCGCGATCCTGCCGATATCCGGCCACCGTAGACACTTGCTCGCGGACGGTGAGCAATGGGTAGCTCGTCCGATCGTCTGATAAGACCGAGTCCAAGTCGTCAACGGCGCGCACCGTTCCCGCGCGCCTCAAGGAGTTGTCAGCAAACTGCAGGGGCCCTTCAGGGTCGAAGCCTCCTGGAGCCTAGAGGGTGGTGGAAAACTGTTACCTCGACTCCAGGAATAAGGCAAGGAAGGTACGGGGTAGGTTTTTTAGTCAGTAAGAGTCTGACACTGGTCTCCCGCTCCGCCCAAGAGCGGGTTTCGTCATTGGATGATTTTCACCTACCATAAAAAAAAAAAAAAGTCCTAAGTGCGGTCCAAGGGATCCGCAGCAGTCGCCGCCAGCACTAGGGTAGGTCCACAGAACACAAAAAGAGTGTTCCATGGGTAAGTCGTTGTCCACCAACCTTCCGTACCATGCCAGGGTGATCGACGTCACGTGTCGTTCCACGTGCGCCTCAAAGAGTTGCCAGCTAACGCGTAGGTGAGCGCCCACGAGACCGCTTCTCCTCCACTTGACCCTGGACAACGAGTCATACCATGGAGTGTTCATTGCGAACAACGTGACCGAAATATTTGAAGATTCATACCTACTTGCAGAATCGACGATAATCCATACATCTACACTACCATACTTACAAACTTCCGCATTTATAATATTAATAGGATAGCATAAAAAAGAAAATATAATCGATCTTAAAACAAAATTAATGAATACATTTAAAATTAATTTGATAGATGTTGGTTTTGTTCAAACTATTTTATCAGAGCCTGTTTCGAATGCAGCTATTTTACTGTACAAAATAGTATATAAGGTTTTTAAGTCGGAATAGCGTTAAAAATGTTGTATTAGGTTATGATGGGGCTGGCGTGGTCGTATTGTGACCAAAAGCCTCTAAATTTCTATTAGATAATGAAAAAAAATAAAAATTGAAACACGTGGTGTGACCCAATGGCCTCCACAAAAAAGCAATGGCGACACTACATAGATATTTTTCACATGGTTTTAAGTAAATATCAAAAGAATTACCTTATTTTTCGCATCACAGGCTCAATTAATCTAGGTACTGAAGATTTCGCCCTAAGTTACTCGTATGTGCAGAAATTAAGGACAATTATAAATTTATTACATTCACAGTAAGTTCTAAGCAAGCCGGTAACGCCAAAATGGAGGAATGAAACAAAGTAAATTCATCAAGTATCGTACGATATAACTCAACTTAATTAAGGACCATGCAAAGTCTGTAACAGGTAGTGGATTTAAATGGCCTACTTCAAATGTTCGAGTTATACTTGAATTGTCACAAGTTTTTTGATGTACCCTCATAATGCATAATATTTTCAGTAAGGAACGACATTCAATATAAGGCGGCCCACTCACTAAAATATTTTTTGTTAAATCAAATCCTATATATTATATCTCTATACGTTTAAAAATATTGTACAATCAGATATATTGCGCATTATTGTTGGAGTATGTGCCGCCTAACGATATGAGTACACTTATAAGTAGGTACTCTTTTTTTATTAGTTAATATTTTTACTTAGATACTAAGTCCTTTAAGCTGTCTTCGTATGAATACCTAATTTTAATTGATTACCATCAGAATATAGTTTGGTACGGCCGTCTGATCAGTAGCTGTACGAGTTTTCAAACTAACTTCATACTTGCCAAGATCCGACGGCCGTAGTCTACACTAATATAATAAAGAGGTAAAGTTTGTTTTTTTATTTTTTTGTTTGTAAGAGGTAATCTCTGGAACTACTGGTCCGATTGGAAAAATTTTAGCAACAATAGAAAGCTGCTTTACTCCTGAGTGACATAGGCTATATTTTATGTACGCGGGCGAAGCCGCTGACAAAAGTTAGTGTATTTATATTCTGATGTTTTTTTGCAGTATTTGGCAGCAAATGTATCTAGTCAGCCTTCTCGGCAAACTTTGTCGAGGTAGTCAACTACATTAAAATTCTCAGCTCCATTTTACAGACCGTACTTATTTCAATGATTCCAGTTGTTCTATTAGGATGTAACAATTTTAGTTAATAACTTACAATAGCAGATAGATAGGTACTAAAATATGTATATCAAAAGGTACCTAGTACCTGATATACATCTAAATTTGGTAGATTGAAGCAGGTTATTGTAATGTGCCTGCTACCTTCTGCACTACATAATAATATAATTTTCAAGAACATTATATTATGTTCCGGTCCTGTGCGTCTCGCATCCATCGGGTCCCCGTGACATACACCAGGTCACTTTGTAGGAGTCTTTGCAAGACTGCGTCTTCGTAACGATGATGGTACATGGTACTGTAGCAACGCAATTCATGTAGGGCTTAGGTCCGGGATTTGTACTACATATTAAACTCTGAAAGTCGCTGTATTAACGATATTTCATAATAATTCAAATGTCACCTCTTCCTTTATTCGTAGGGACCCTTTAGAAGGGTTAAAGTCAACTGGGACGAAGGGTTCGCATCTGAAAGAAAGGCTCTGGCTCTAGTATGTATGGCAATGTAGGAACGTAGTAGGTGTCTGACACTGTTTCCGTTCCACCCAAGGGCGGGATTCGGATTTCGTCATACCATAAAAAAAAACTACAAAACATAAATGTATGTATTAGGGACTTCTTGATCGATCGCAAATACGGTGCCAGTGTGGAGCCCCTTCACAGGACATGCGTCACCTCCATTCCTGCTCAGCGTACTAGTGTACGCTGAGCAGGAATGGCTAAATTCCAGGTTGCTAAATTTCGGTAAAATATAAAAAAAATTGTTAAATATATAAATAAAATACTTTCCAGGAGAAAGGTATGTCTAGGGAGTACAGTACGACCGTTGGGCCTTGGCGTTTGAAAACCCGTACAAGAATATGGGTCAATAAGTTTTTCTAAGTTTAAATCAATGCCAATAAGTTTTTAACAGCAATAACAACTGCAAATCGCAATTTATTTGTTTAGATTTTTACGAGTTTTCAAGCGCTAAAATTCGCAGAGCCTAACTTCAGACTCGCTAAGATCTTCAGCTTCAGGCCGTACTATAACATGGGACAAGGATAAGATGATGATAAATTTATTAAAATAAAAACAAAATCGTAATAATCAAACTTAAAGGTATATAATTTATTTCATAATTTACATAAACTATCAAAATTATATATAACATAATGTAACTGGTACTTTGACCTAAATACATTGTTCTTTTGTTTATATTTTTGGCTTGGATACCGAGTCCTTTGCGCCAAGCCTTCGTATGAATAAAATTAATAAATGTTTCCGTAAGAAACCTGTCCACTTTTTTGTTTACATTTTTGGTTTGGATACCGAGTACTTTAAGCCGAGTCTTCGTATAAACAGTTGATTTGTGTTTCCGTATGAAATCTGTCTACTGCATCCCTGTAGCCTCTGAAAGGACGCGCGGGACCTCTTCACTGTAGCTGGGAGGACCACGTCGACTCCAACTTTTCTATATTATATATTTATACTAGATTTCCTTCACCAGCGCTGTGGCCCGTCGCAATGTGTGAGAAGTCACAGCCTTATACTGATCGTTCGGCCGTTTTGCGCGGAAGTTGCGCATATCTTCTTTATGTAATCAGTTATGTTTATTTATTAGTTTTATGTTTGCGTCATTACGCGTAAATAAATAGTTTTTTTTTTCTTTCTTCAGTGGTAGTTTTATCGCGTATTTTTTTTCTTTTTTTGGACCTATGTCGCGATGACCTAGTAGTAGACATATGGGTAAACCCTACTTACCAAGTTTTCTATATTATATTTGTATTGCACCTCCTTCAGTGGTAATTGTATCGCGTAAAAACGTTTCTTATAGACCTATGTAGTGATGATCTAGGGGTATTTAGGAGTAGAAGGTAATAAGTAAGGCACTTAGTGCCGAGTCTCCAGATGTCTCCAGGCTGCCTTACGTGGCCGGCAGCCTGCAGTTGCAGTGTTCCCGCAGCGCGTGCAGCCCCGTGGCGGCAGCGACGCGCGTGCGTGGCGCGCGCAGGCCGCGGTTGATGTGCGCGTTGTGCAGCTCCGACACTTGCGTCGAGCACGCCGCTGCTGGGTCCCCGGAGTCACACAGTGCTCCCCTCCTGCCAACATGTATTACAGATCAAAAGAGGAGGTCGACCGCATAAGGGATCGGCGCTCACACTCCAGACGCCGATCCCACCTTCCGGCCTCCGTAGGCGCGGGCTTGCGGACGGCGAGTAATGGGTAGCTCGCCGTCAAATCGTCCGGTAACCGTCCGGACCAAACCCAAGTCGTTAACTGTGCGCACTGTTCCCGCGCACCTCAAGGAGTTGTCAGCAAACCTTTAGAACCCTGCTGAAGGGTCGAAGCCAACTGGGGCCCAGGGTTTGCGTCTAAAAGGAAAGCTTTGGCCTTAGTTAATAAGGCAATGTAGGAACGGGGTGTATTGTTTAGTCAGTAAGAGTCTGACACTATTTCCCGCTCCGCCCAAGGGCGGGATTTATCATCGGATGATTTTTACCTACCATAAAAAAGGTTCTAATTGTGTTACTTAAAAATGGATACATACACAAACTAATACATAAACTAGTTAAGATAACGACAAATTGAGAGCCTCCTTTGTTTACTGCGGTGACTGCAAAGAGGTCACATAGCATTCTAACTGGCACAATGTATTTACTTTAAAACTTCATAGTAAAGAATAACAGATTTGAGAGATGAAATGTCTTAGAATGACAGAAAAAAAAAGTGATTATGCAATATATGTTATTTAAGAGCTTCGTTAAACAAATATAACGTATGAAATAATGAAGTATCTGATTGAAGAGTAGCGCCCGCCACAGTACTGACCAGAACTCGTTCCCGGGATGCGCGTTCCCGTCCCAGGGGTACGTCATGACGAGCAGCTTGCCTTCGTCTTCACCCGTCAGCTTCGCTGATGGCTCGCGCTTCTGTATCTGGACCTTGATGCCTCCTGTAAATCAATAATGGACTCTAAGTTTTCTCTTGTTCTTTTTTGACATTTGGGGGAGACCTATGCCCAATGTATATTTTTTTAATTGCTATAAACTAGTGATTGACTGCGATCCCACCTGGTGGTAAGCTGTGATGCAATCGTTGGTGGTCCAATATTGGACGTCTTCCGACTGAATTGCATTACATTGCATCAGCCTTATAATGTTCGCACTGCTGGGACACAGGTTTCCTCTCTAGAAGAGAAAATGGGCTGTAATCCACCATGCGGGCCTAGTGCAGATTGGTGGATGTCACATGTCTTCGAAATTTTGGTGAGTATGCATATTGCCTATTTCGTGTAATTCCGCTGACAAATGACACGCTGTGCTCCATTACGGGCATAATAGACGGGGACAAAAAGGCTGCTAGGCTCAAATAGTATTGGGCGGGTAACATCGAACATCGAACATTGATCTTAGTTTTTGACTACTTTGAGAGTGTCAAAATATACGTTTTTTGAGCGTTAGCCACACCTTTTTTTTTCGTTAATTTTAAAGTTTGATTTTTTCACAGCTTTATGAGGCCTCAGACCTGAGTATCATCAGCCTTTTTAATGTTCCCACTGCTGGGACACAGGCTTCCTCTCTAGGAGAGGGAATGGGCTATAATCCACCGCGCGGCCCCAGTGCGTATTGGTGGATGTCACATGTCTTCGAATTTCTGGTTCTAGAACATGCCGGTTTCCTCAACGATGTTTTCCTTCACCGTTTTGAGAGCAGTGGTGATGAAATAAATTACACAAAGTAATGCGCCTGGCTGGGTTTGAACCTGCGTCCTTCAACTCGTAAGTTGGGGCCTTAACCACTCGGCCACCACTGCTCTCGAACTTAGACCTGAGTATATGGTTTTAATTTCAACTCGATACGCGTTTCTTAGATGAAAGGGTCTTGACAGACAAATAAACAGACAACAAAGTGGTCCTGTAAGAGAACCGATTTTTTCCTTTTGAGCTACGGAGCCCCAAAAATTGCTTATTGCCTTATTTTTCTTATAGAAGCTGAGCATAATCTACCTGAGAGATATAAGAGTAATAGATTACCACTCACCTTCCGGGTGTCGTTTATGTTCGAAGAATGTTGAGTGTACCGCTTTTGATCCCGAATCGGACGAGTTTGAAAACATGGCTGAAAATATTATCAATAAAATAGTTAAGTCATTGTTGACACTAATAACATTCCCACTGCTGGGACTCAGGCCTCTTTTCTAGGGAATGCGCCATAATCCATCACGCGGGCCCAGTACGGATTCGTGGATTTTTTTTACAGTGGGAAAAATCATCAAATGACGAATCCCGCCCTTGGGCGCAGCGGGAGTGATATGTTTCGGGTAGGAGGTTTAGAAATAATAACTCGTGTGCTTCCAATGAATGCTAGTTTAATACTGAGTGAGCGAGAACACATACACATCAGAGAGACAATGTCAGACTTCTACTGACTAAACAACCCACCGTTCCTTCTTGCCTTAGTTACAAGTGTTCCGCTTTCGCATCAACCCTTGGCCCACGAAGGTCGCATTCGTGGATTAATTCGAATTTTTGGTTCTAGCACATACCGGTTTCCTCACTACGTTTTCCTTCACCGTTTTGAGAGCAAGGGTGATGAAATAAATTACACAAAGTGATGCGCCTGGCTGGGTTTGTATTGTATCCTCGTCCTACAACTCGTATGTAAAGGTCTTTACTACTTGGCCCCCACTGATCTTGCAACATGGTGCGAACATTATTAGTCTATTCAGTTACTGTTTTTTTAGCAAACTAAACACCGTTCAATTATCCTTGGTAGTTGTCGGTCCTTGCGTACTAACTACCTAAAGGTCATTGAACGTAGTACTGATGTAGATTCAATTTTCATATTACAAAAGAGAGCAATCCGAACTATTTATAAAATGGGTCCTCGCGAGTCCCTCAGAAATAAGTTTAAAGAAATCGATGTACTGACTCTGCCTTCTCTTTATATTTTAGAATGTATTTTATATGTTCGTAAAAACTTAGCACTTTTTAAAATTAGAAGCGATCTCCATAACAAAAACACACGTAACAAACATGAAATTGTTGTACCTAAATGGAGATTAGCTAAGACCAGCAAGTCATTCTTAGTAAATAGCGTACGCTTTTATGATAAGCTGCCAAAGGAGGTGACAGAACTTACCGAGAGAAAGTTCAAAACTCATATTAAGCGTGTCCTAACCAAAAAAGCAAATTATAAGGTTAGAGACTATGTCGAAGACACAACTGTCTGGCAATGACTGCTTCTGGTCATGTGGCTCCCTGGTAACTTATTAATATTCTGTATACTTTTTTCATTTTATTTTTTTATATACGACATCTTTTTATTCTTTTATTTTGACACATTCTCACAATATTCCTTATTCCACTTTATAGATCCATCATATAATTAATTGTCTTACTGAGACTTGTGATTATTTTTCTTGCTTTTATATAGCCTCTTTGAATAATGTGAATGTGAGAACATTGTAGACGCAAATTTTAGATTACTTCCTACCATTTTAACGGTAGGAGTTCAATATTGACTGGTCTGCACTGTCCTTACATAATTTATGTGCTGTAATATGGAAATATTGTAAAGATAACAATTTTTTTAAAAGAGTAACCATGGAGTTTCTTGCCGGTTCTTCTCCATGGGAAACGACCAATTTGGAACCATGCACTAGCTTTTGACGTTTTATAAGTGCCCATGTAGGCCCATGTGAAATAAAAAATTTTGACTTTGACTTTGAAACGCGCACAGCTGACGTAAATTTTAAGAAATCATTTTTTTATGCGTAAATGAATTTGAGTTAAAAAAGGACTTTATGTCGTATAGCTTTTTCCTATTAACAGTCAATTTAGGTCGTTAGATGGATCGAATTACATTTTCCCAATAGCACTGCAGTACTTACCGAGCACCGCAATGCAACGGGCAATGGGTAGCTCGCCGTCCGGTCGTCTGGTAACTGCCCAGACCGAGTCTAAGTCGTCAACGGCGCGCACCGTTCCCGCGCGCCTCAAGGAGTTGTCAGCAAACTGTAGGGGCCCTATATTGTCGAAGCCTTCTGGAGCTGCCGGTTTGTGTGAAACTGTTACCGCGGCTCTAGAGATAAGGCAAGGAAGGAATGGGGTAGGTTTTTTATTCAGTAAGAGTCTGACACTGGTCTCCCGCTCCACCCAAGATCGGGTTTCGTCATTCGATGATTTTCAACTACCATAAAAAAAGTACTTACCGAGCACGGAGTCGCTAGGCGTGATGTAGGCGAAGTTGACCGTACTGACGTGTTGCAACAAGTCTCGCTGCAGAAGATACTGCACGCGTTCCGCTATACTCAGCACATACACATCTTCTTGATGACGTGACACCCTCCACACGCCCAGACCTAACGAACATTAATAGTATTCAACCATTTAAAGTTCGTTTTTTAATCCTAAACTACGATTTGACAACTTAAAATGTCAAACTCCAGAAAATTGGAAACTTATTTCTAGAGTGTGACATTCTGAGTTGTCAAATCATTGTCTAGAATTAAAAAAAGAACTATAATTATTGTAATTGGGCATGTACCGTTTTAATCCATACTAACATTATAAATGCGAAAGTAACTCTGTCTGTCTGTCTGTCTGTTACGCTTTCCCGCTTAAACCTGTCCAACGATTTTGATGAAATTTGGCACAGACAATCTTTAGACCCTGAGAAAGGACATAGGCTACATTTTATTGCGAAAAAAGGACGCAGACTAAGTCGCGGGTACCAGCTAATTAACTATAAATAATGAACTGTAAACTTACCACAACCGATGACATTGACGTAGGCCATCTTGTCAGCTTCCCGCGCACGCGCGTCTGCTTCAATGAGCACGGTCTCGGCGAGCACGCTGATGCGCTTGTAGTACACTTCATTGTCGAACACGTGACCTGGAGTCAGAGAGTCATTGTCAAAGTGTTACTAGTGTAAGAGCGCCTTCAAATTAGCCGCTACGGCCGCGCTCTTAAACTAAATGAAGAATCCCGCCACATACAGAAATATTTGAAAAATGGTGTAGTGTATTTTATAGTGTACACGGTTCTTTAAAACAGTACCTGCCTGATATAAACTTTAGCTCAAAGTTTGAAGATGTATACACATCGACAGCGCGTTCGGATTATTTTTTTAAATATACCCACAAACTAAATAGTAATTAGATTCTAAGCGTATGCTCTCTGCACTTTCTATTATTATATAGTAAAAACTTTGTTTCTCATCAAGTGATTAAGTAATTTTAGAGACTTAATCTTAGAGATAAATAAATAATATATGATAAAAATAAATAATATATAAACCGTAAAAATTCAATCAAAAATTTTTTTTTCTAAGTTTTTTTTTTATAATATTGTGAAGTGGAAGAAAGCTTCCACTTCACAAGAATCGTGCACTGAGGGTTCTGTACCACTCAACTTATGTAAATAATTCAATTCCCGATTCCCGAATCGAGTCTCGACATTTTTCCAAATCGAAAAAGGTTATTTTATGACTATAACGAATTTTTAGATTTCTAATTTATATTTATTACTCTATATTTATTACTATAAGACCTTCCCCTATGCCAAATTTCAGGGTTCTATTGTCAACGGGAAGTACCCTATTAATTTTGATTCCTTTGTAGGTACAAGTTTATACACGTTTTTTGCCATATAAACGGCCATTCCGTTAACTTGACTTTTGATTTTTTTACCGATTCAAGAGACTGCAATTAGTATAATAATGGTTTAAATTTTAATTTGATACCTCCACGCGTTCCCGAGATAAAGGCTCTTGACAGACAGACAGACGGATAACAAAGTGATACTACAAGGGTTTTTTTTAATGGTAGGTAAAAATCATCCAATGACGAATCCCGCCTTTGGACGGAGCGGGAAACAGTGTCAGACTCTTACTGACTAAACAACTTACCCCGTACCTACGTCGCCATATATACCAGGGCTAGAGCCTTCCTTTCAGACACGAACCCTTGGCCACTGTTGATTTCGACCCTTCTGCAAGGTCCCTACGGTTCCGTTTTTTTTTTTTACTTTTTACAGTTTTAAATGCGAAGACTATAAATGACAAACGAAGACATGGCAAAAGGACTTAGTATCCAAGCCAAAATCATTACAAAAAAACTGACCTGATTTTGACAGCTTGACGAAGCGGTCAGTGTATTTGCTCGCAGGGTCCTTGTTGTCACCCATAGACATGTCTGCAAGTTCTTTGTACGTGTAGATGGGGACCTGGAGAAAAAAAAAATCGTTATAAATTGACAAACAAATATCAACTTTACCACAATGTAAATTAGGTTGATTTCAAAATGACAAGTTCTGTTGAAAATTGACAAACTTGTTAATCCGTCTCACACTGTACCTTGTCCTATACAAATATCAACTTTTTCGTACCATAAATTAGGTTGATTTTGAAATGACAGGTTCTGTTAAAATGCTATGGTTTGGCTATCGGTAGGATCTCCACAACTAACACACGAAGCTGTCTACTCTCAAGTTAAGCAGAGCTCGTGTTATGGGTACTAGACAACTGATAAACATACTTATATATTTTGTAAATACATTCATATGATAGATAAATTATTTCCAGACAGAAGAAATGATCATGCTAATCACACAAACATTTGTCCTGGGTGGGAATCGAACCCACGACCTCCGGCATAGCATTCAGGGTCATTAAATACTAGACTGACAGACCAGTCAGTCAATTGATCAGATGATTGGTCAGTTTTATGGTAGGTAAAAATCATCGAATGAGGAATCCCGAACGAAACAGTGTCAGACTCTTACAGACTAAACAACCTACCCATTTCCTTCCTTGCCTTAGTCCCAGAGCCCCGGTGTAACGCTTTCGCATCAACGCTCTGTCCCAGGAGACTTCGACCCAGAAGGCCCCTAGAGTTTGCTGACAACTATTTGATGTGTGGACTGTTACCAGACAACCGGACGGCGAGCTACCCATTACTCGCCGTTGTCTACCGTCGCCGGATATCGGAGGGATCGTGGCAGCGACGGCTACGGCGAGGGCGCCGTTGCCTTTGCCTTATGCTGTAAGTAGTACCTGGTAGAAATCTGCCCACATCTGCCGCCAGGCCTGCAGCGCTGGCCGTGCGAGCTTGCTGTAGCCATCACCATCCTCAGTCACCAGTATATCCTCGCAGTCCATGCGGAAGGGGCGCTCGAACCGCGGTCCTATGGCACCTGTGACCGAACGAACCAAGGTTAACATCATCTGTCTTTGAAACCAAATTGTTCCAATCTGCAAAATTCGAATTTCACGCGATCGAAGCTGCTTAAGTTGGGAAAAAATCATCCAATGACTACATGCGCCCTTGGGCGGAGCGGAAGATAGTGTCAGACTTGAACATGAACAAAGGCAAAGAAGGAACGGGGTGAGTTTAGCCACTGCCCCGGTGACTTCGACGCTACTGGGCCCCTACAATTTGCTAATAACTTCTTGAGGCGCGAGGTAACAGTGCGCACCGTCGAAGACTTTTTTTTTATGGTAGGTGAAAATCATCCAATGACGAAACCCGCTCTTGGGCGGAGCGGGAGACCAGTGTCAGACTCTTACTGACTAAAAAACCTACCCCGTACCTTCCTTGCCTTATTCCTGGAGTCGAGGTAACAGTTTGCACCACCCTAGGCTCCAGGAGGACCGTCGAAGACTTGGGCTCGGTCTGGACAGTTAACGGACGGACGTACAGCAAGCTACCCATTGCCCGCCGCCCGCAAGCCAGCAAGTAATCTATTGTAGCTAAATATGGGCCAATTATGAGGGGCATTACCAAAATTAATAGTTCTAAAACTCGCCTTAAACAGCACCCATGACAAAAAAGTTATTCCTTGCGTGGGGCAAAATAAAAAAAAGCAAGAGTTTTAGAAATCAATCCTTTTGCACGAAGCTGGTCAGTCAATTTTTACCATCTACTGTCAAAGTTATGACATTTTTATTTATTTTTCTCTTGTTTTTTATTCCGTTTTCAATATAGTCTCCGTCAGCTCCAGACCATTTTTATTTATATTTCCTGGAAACCTATTTTACATTCTATACAAAAAGTATGCTTCAACTTTCATAGCTCACCAATAATGACGGCATGCGTCTCAATGTCCTCCTCCTTAACACAGCCGCTGTTGAACCGGTTCCCATCGTTGATACACTCGGTATGTCCGCTCACACACACCAGAGCTGATATCTTCATCTCGTCGTAGCTCAGGCAGTTCTCCAGCAGTAGTGGAGGCCGCTGGTCTACCGTGCCCACGCTCTCCCATCCATCGTAGCTGTGAGGAAGGCGGGACTGAAGTTACAAGCATAGTTTTTTTTTTTTATGGTAGGTAAAAATCATCCAGTGACGAGTCCCATTCTTGGGCGGGAAACAGTGTCAGACTCTTACTGACTTAACAACCTACCCCGTGCCTTCCTTGCCTTAAGGCAGATTTACATTGAGTCAGTAGCTGTCGTCAGTGCTGGCGCCGAAAACTGACGCGTACTATTTACAAGCAGTCAGTAGTCGAAGATATTTCTTTTGGTGTACACACGTTTGTAAAGTCAGTGCGCAAAAATGATTTCTCAAAAACAGCAAAGAGTCAAAGAATTTTGTGCAATATTCTGCAATGCTGTTGCACGCATTTCTTTATTTCTATAATTTTGTGATTTGAAATCCCATAGGCATTAATTATCACGGTATAGTTGTACAAGTTTTAAGTTTTCCGTGTCGCTCAATTTTCGTGTCATTTTGTGATCCGGTACGACGAATCGTGGTCACCGTACAATAGAGCGGCAGCAACTGACTTGGGCAATTTACACGTTGTCAATAGCGCTGGCGCGGGTGGCGGGGGAGTGTACTGACGCCGAAAATATTGCAGCGCGAATATTGAAGTCAGTACTGACGTGACAGTACTGTACTGACTTGAAATCAATTTACACTATAGCAGTGCCAGGTCAGCACTGACTCGTCAGTGGACTGACGTCAGTTACTTACTCAATATAAATCTGCCTTTATTCCCAGAGCCCCGGTATAACGCTTTCGGACCTACCCCCAGCTCCGGGAGGACAAGCATGGTGGATATCCCACCCATTATTCAATACGGCCGTCAAATCTTGGCGAGTCTGAAGATAGGCTCTGCGAATATTGGCGCTTGAAAATTCGTACAAAAATAATGGTTTTAAAACAATAAATAGCAAATACCAGTTTTTAACAGCAATAACAACTGCAAATTGCTTTTATTTGTTTAAAACTTTTATTTTTTTCTAAGTTTTCAAGCGCTAAAATTCGCAGAGCTTAACTTAGACCCGCCAAGATGCGACGACCGTATTGTACTATCGTGTTCACTTACTTATAAAAACAAACTTGCATCCTGCAGCGCAGCGCCAAACCAAACCTTTAAAGTTTTTATTTTCTAGTGCAAGCAGAAATGAACTTAACGGCGGTCAGGAAGTGTCTTCGATAGTACAAAACGTTTTGGTAACACATACATTAAATAAACAGCTAGAGTGGAATTCTTTGCCGGAGGCATTGTTTCATGATATCTAAAACCTTAGGCCCAGCGCATATCTACCGTACCATACATACAAAAATCTACACTAATATAATAAAGAGGTAAAGTTTGTTTTTTTGTTTGTAGGGGGTAATCTCTGGAACTACTGGTCCGATTGAAAAAAAATTAGCAACAATAGAAAGCTGCTTTACTCCTGAGTGACATAGGCTATATATATTTTATCGACGCGGGCGAAGCCGCTGACAAAAGCTAGTTAATTATAAACCTTAACAACCTTACATACGGTCTACAAAAGAATAAATTCGCATGCGGCGCTCGGAGCGCCTTTAAGCTACTACAAGAGCATGCGCGCGAGTGATTGTAGACCATACGGTCTACAATCACTCGCGCGTCAAGGTGGTTAAGGTTTATATTATTGATTATTTTTTTTACAACTATCACACAACGCCATCTAGTCCCAAGCTAAGCAGAGCTTGTGTTATGGGTACTAGACAACTGATAAACATACTTATATGTTTCTAAATATATACATATTATGGATAAATTACACCCAGACACAGAACAAATGATCGTGCTCATCACACAAACATTTGTCCTGGGTGGGAATCGAACCCACGACCTCCCGCATAGCAGTCAGGGTCACTAACTACTAGTTAAGTTACTTACTCTTCTTGCCCGGTCAGCAACATATACGAGTCCTGTTCACCCAGGAACACGACGGCTCTCTTCGTGAGGATGCGGTCGATGAGTTGCGGCACGGTCATGTCTCGGTACAGCTCCTTCTCTATACTGCTGCCGAACTCTCTGCAATATTCCGATGTTTTCTAACGTTAGTTGTTACTCCAAAAGGAAGGTCATCATCATCAGCCTTTTAATGTTCCCACTGCTGGGACACTGGCCTCCTCTCTAGGGGAGGGAATGGGCCATAATCCATCACGCGGGCCCAGTGCGGATTGGTGGATGTCACATGTCTTGGAATTTTTGGTTCTAGGACATGCCGGTTTCCTCACGATGTTTTCCTTCACCGTTTTGAGAGCAGTAGTGAAAAGAAGGTATTTGATGGGAAATATGACAATTTTTGACTGTCGCGTCAACAGACTTAAACAAAGTTTTTTTTTGTTAATTCTGTAATAGATAGGCTCGCGTTTGACTAGAATCTCACCTGATGGTAAGCGATGATGTGGTCGACGGTGGAGCATGCTTGCCTAGTACTACCGTTGACCCCAAGTAACTTGAAATCAGGGCATGAACATGATGAGATAACTAATGGGTGGTATTTTTTTTTAAATTAAATTTTAGTTTTATAACATAAATTTAATTATTCTTTTTTTTTATAATGTTATATTTATCAAAAAGTTTTATTTATGTCTTTTACTTCAATTACATATATTTATATATATTTACCCTCGTCCGTGCGTCACTGCGGGGTGCCAACTAGCGCTGGGTGTCTGACGCCCAGCAAATGAAGTGTACTGTTTATTTTTGTTATTTCTTACCGAGTATTTTGTAACCGTTTTGCTGTGTCTGTCTTGAATAAATGTATTTCTATTCTATTCTATTGTAATGAAATAAAACCGTACCTCTTGTAGATGAGGAAGTGCATCATAAGACGCAGTACTCGTTCATGTACCAGCGGGTATGTAGACACCATGTTTTGCTTCAGCCGCTCCAATGGACGATGTTCCTTTAGCTTCTCTAACCTGCAATAAAAACATAAATTAATAAGCGTTTATTAAAACACTATACTTTTTTTAGAGCAGGAGACAGTGTCAGACTTCTACTGACTAAACGACCCAGCGTTCTTTCTTGCAGAGGCAAGGCCTCTGTGTCATCCAGGGCCCCAGTGTTCCACTTTCGCATCAACCCTTAAAAAACCCGAAACCATGGGACGTTACGCCACTTAATTTTCACATGTACGAAATTAATTTGTTTAAGCAAAGGACAGCTGAGCGAGTCAATGACTGTTAGGTAGTACGCAACAACCGACCACTACCTACAGGTCGTTTTGCAAAAAAGTGAGTACTTTACCCACTCCTATCTATATCGCTTTTAAGCGTTCAATTTTTCCACAAATTATGCGGAAAAGTGTACCACCAGCTCACAATCACCACAATTTATACCTCAGACTGCTCGCTAAGCAGTCTTCACAAATCACCGAGCAGACTCAAAAACGTAGTTCGATAAATCTGGAAAGTCACTGTAGCACTCCACTCCATAACACCCTCTCCTGCGGCTCAAGCAAATTCTGCCTCGGGCTTCATTGCACCTTCTCCTGCGGCTCGGGCGAATTCTGCCTGGGGCTTCATAGCAGTTTCTCCTGCGGCTCGGGCGAATTCTAACTTGGTCGCAATGACTATCTACATTTGTATCAGAATGTACACTTATTCTTTATTTGGATAACAATTCCGGTTGTGTGCGTCTTGCATCCATCGGATTCAAGCAACCCTGACCAGGACATCGGTCCACCTTGTGGGAGGCCTTCCAACGCTGCGTTTTCTGGACGGAGCTTGGGTGAGACCTATGTCCAGCTGTGTCTTTCGCCTGAAATGATGATGATGATGATAACAGTTACCTGACTGTCTCAATAGGGAAGGGTATGGGGAAAGCCTTGCTCCTCGCGATGAGCTCGTCCACATCGTCGGACGCCTCCTCCTCGGGTAAGTCCGCACACTGTCGGAGCAGCTCGTTGGTCTCCTGGCTCATGCTCGGGAGGCACCAGTCGGGCTTGCACCTGGATAAGTAACATTATATCAAGGAGGACCTTATGACTGACTTTACTACAGCTATAGAAGGCGGCAAATAACTTGACTCCCACCGAGTGGTGGGAGCCTAACCATAAAGTATATTTTTTTTATATATATATGTACTAGCTTTTGCCCGCGGAGTATTCTACTCTACCCTACCCTACTCTACCCTACTCTAAAAAAAAAAAAGTATCCTATGTCATTCTCCTGGCTCTAAACTACCTCCCTGCCAATTTTCAGCTAAATCGGTTCAGCCGATCTCGAGTTATAAGTGTTGTAACAAACCCGACTTTCTTTTATATATAAATATATGGATGTTTCTTTTTTTGTTTGTCTGTTTTCCTTTGAGTAGCACCTACCGTGTTTTGTTTCTGCACCACCCCAAGGTCGACTGATTTTGACTGATTACAGATTACTGAAAGTTGACTGATTACAGACTTAATGCACTGTGCAATGCATGCTTTCTACTTATTATGTGCATAAAGTTTTTATAAATAAATAAATACTTAAAATAGTCGTTACAGACTATTGTACCAAAATAAACATTGAAGTACAATAAATAGTTCGGGCCAAATAAAAAAAAAAACATCCAAAGGTTGTCTTTAAAAAATCGCTTTTAGCGATCAGCCCGCCCATTGTGACACCTTATTAATTTTAAATTCCTATTATTATTATTATATCTAGCCCATACTGTCCCACGGCTGGGCAAAGACCTCCCTCCATTCCTTCCAGTGTTCCCGGTTCTGAGCCACTTCTCGCCAACTCCCAAGGAAGGAATCCAAGTCATCCCGCCATCTCCTTCTTGGTCTGCCGCGACCCCTTCGAGCGATTCCTATTGTTATATTTATTTTTGGTGTGCAATAAATAATATATCTATCTAAATTGACCCATTTGCTATCAAAGAAGGAAGTTAGGTACATCCTCGTGATTCATTTATGACGCGTATATAACCGGTTTTAATATAGCATTTACAAGATAATAAATAAAGAAGGAAAATTATAAATATATATAACAACGTGTTCTATATGACCATCAAACGTCAGAAGCTATAAGTGCATGATTCAAAATAGGTCGATTCATATGGAGAAGAACCGGCAAGAAACTCCATTGATACTCTAAAAAAAATATTTTGTTTATTTCTTAAATGGTTTGTGTTACAATATTTCCTTACAGAGGTAATAGATAAATTATGTAAGGACAGTGTAGACCTTAATACTGTACCCAAGAGCACAACGCAATAATTAATCTTAAAAAAAAAAGTGAGTCATGGTAGAAAGTAATCTACCAAGAATTTACGGGGTCTGCAGTGCTCTCACATTCACATTACAAAAAGAGGCTATATATATAAAATCAAGACAAAATAAATAATTACTACAACCACTAACACAATGATATAATCAGAAGATACAAGGCAATGAGTCAAAAAAAAAATCGTACTTACCAAGCGAAGCTTTTGAAATCCATCATTGGTTGATGTGTTTTGTTCTGTAAACCAAATTGTATGTATGTACTAGGGTCATTTTTTTTTATTGATTATAGGTTTGCGCTTGACCGCTATCTCACCTGATGGAAAGCGACGATGGAGCGCGGTCACCTAGAAGTAACCTATTCACTCTTTACTTAAAGATTACCGGGTTGTAGCCATCAGGAAACACAGACTCCGGCAAGGAATTCCACTCCTTGGCTGTACGCATAATGAAAGTGTTGCCAAAATCAAAACGTTTTGTACGTATCTATATGAGGGATGTCCACCATGTACCGGTGGCGCATTGCCGTACGTCTGGTGGTCCGATATTGGAACGGGCTAGGTGGAATTAAGTTGTATAATTCCGACGCACACTCCCCGAAATGCAACCGGTAGAAAACCGACAGGCTAGCAACTCTGCGTCGATGCTCAAGACTTTGAAGCCTCGACTCAACGAGTGCATCATTGCCAATGATCCTCCTGGCTCGCCTCTCAATAGACTCAAGCGCATCAAGTTGGTATCGGGTCGGAATTGGTGGATGTCACATGTCTTCGACTTTTTGGTTCTAGGACATGCCAATTTCCTCACGATATTTTCCTTCACCGTTTCGCTTATAGTAAAACCACGGAGTAAATATAAAGAGGAGATGGCCTAAACGGCTGTGCACTGTGATTCTCAGCACGGTCCTGACGTCATCATGGTGGGCGTGGCTTAAGTCAGTGTATTGTTGGCGTTCGTCCTGTGCACAACTTCGTAAACTTAACAGGCCGCCATCTATCGTCAACAAAAAGAAACAGAACAAAAAGATAGGACCTTAATTAGATTCCAATTATTTTGCGTATGTCCCGTGGCTGTCTCATCTAAAACAATAAATACGCTGGATATCAAAATCTATAAATAAAATATGGTATATTATAATAAATCTGTAGAAAAGTCACTTTTGTACATCGAAAATACAACGGTACGGAACCCTGTACTTAGCGTCATCTAGTGTTACGTAACATCAAGACAAAATCGACAGAACGAGCGAGTAGTTTGGCTATTGACCGGCAGATGGTAATTAAAGAAATGGGCGGAGTGTAACACCCCCTCACCCCGCAAAATGTCACGCGCTGTTTCTTAGGACAATCTTGATACAACAACTCCTCTTTATATTTACTCCGTGAGTAAAACTAATGTTTATATAGACACGGGTTTTTTACGGTGGGAAAAAAAAATCATCTAATGACGAATCCTGTCCTTGGGCGTAACGGGAAACAGTGTCAGACTCTTACTGACTAAACGACAAATCGAGGAATCGAATCGAGGAATGGGGTGGGTATTAAGGCTAAGGAGCCTTAATACCAGGGTCGCCCCTTCCTTTCAGAAGCCGGACCGGGGATTTAGACATAGGTCAGCAACTAACATTGAGTACTTCACACTCACCTCTAGATAAGGTCACGGGGTCACAACAACTACCTTAATAGGAACTAAGATAATATATTCCACAACTATCACACAACGCCGTCTAGTCCCAAGCTAAGCAGAGCTTGTGTTATGGGTACTAGACAACTGATAAACATACTTATATATTTCAAAATACGTACATATTATAGATAAATTATACCCAGACACAGAAGAAATGATCGTGCTCATCACACAAACATTTGTCCTGGGTGAGAATCGAACCCACGACCTCTGGCATAGCAGTCAGGGTCACTAACTACTAGACTGACAGGCCAGTCAAAAAGTTAGTTCAAAGTATCACTATAGTTTTTTTATTAAACAAAATAAACCAACCAATACAAACAACAACTCTAATGTTATTTCTTTATGTTCTATAATGTTATTTCTTTAAAAATGGAAGTGTGTAAGTACATAAATTGTTAAATAAATAAATAAATCAACACGCGATTAAACTATCTTATCGAGCACATTACTAAGCGAACATGCAATGAAGCGGTTTTCTTGTGCAATCAATAAAACACATAAAGAGCTTCACGTACCTTTGGCAGACGTGTGTATCGTACGGCGGACCACTCAAGACTGAATGTTTTGTTTCCCTTTTCCACACGCCACCATGAGTGCGTATTAGTATTAGTATTCTGCGAATTTTCCCGCTAAAAGGAAAACAAACATATACAAGATCATATGATTCATCATCATCATTTCAGCCGAAAGACGTCCACTGCTGGACATAGGCGTCCCCGCCACAAAGACCGGCCCTGTGCGTCTTGCATCCATCGGATTCCAGCAACCCTGACCAGGTGATCGGTTCACCTTGTGGGAAGCCTTCCAACGCTGCGTCTTCCGGTACGCGGTCGCCACTCCAAAACCTTTCGGCCCCAGCGGCACTATATGACTATAAACAGATAAACCACATTTTTTTTAAATACATAATTCGCACACCTGGTGCAATAATGTCATAAAAACATTAAAGATGTACCACTTATAGAACATTTTTATTTCTGAAACAACCTTAATTTTTTTTTCTGGATAGGCTTGCGTTTGACCACAATCTCATCTGATGGTAAGCGATGATGTGGTCGATGGAGCACGCTTTGCCTAGAAGTAACCTATTTACTATTTTCAAATATGGAGAATAAACAATATTTTGGTCATCGATATCATTACATAGTATAAAACAAAGTCGCCTGTCCCTATGTATGCATAAATCTTTAAAACTACGCAACGGATTTTGATGCGGTTTTTTTTAATAGATAGAGTGATTCAAGAGGAAGATTTATGTGCATAATACATGCATAAATATTTATATTCAATATTAGTACCCGTGCGAAGCTGGGGCGGGTCGCTAGTATAATATATATCGATGACCAAAATATAATAATAGTATTGTAAATACATTTCACTTTATTAAAACAACTTTTAAATCGATTTCCTGACAAATTGTGTGTCTGTCATTTGTTACTTATGACGTTTTTGCACCCAGTGTGCGATATTTGATGGGTTCGCATTTGACCACAATCTTACCTGATGATAAGCGATGATGTAGCCGACGATGCAGTTTTAAAAACCCCCAAAATTGGACTAAATTTACGCTATGAGTCTATTGAGTTTGTTTCGGTGTTTCTTCTCAGGGTAGTCAGCTAGGAAACACCGGACTCATCTAGCATAAAAAAAATGACGTGTAAAAGTGTTTTTAAACCTACTTGCAAAATAAAGATCATTTATCATTATCATTTATGGCAGTTCATATTTCAAATGCAAGATTTGAAGACCCTCATGTACGCAATTTACTTCGTTTCTGAGAAATTAAAAAAAAATATATTTAAAGTCGGTCACTTTTTGACTCACAAAAAACAAAAATTGTTAAAAAAATATATATATGAGAGACTATAAACTTGTTTTGTAACTCGTCAAATTTATCATTTTTAGACACATATTTTGTATTTTAGGTAAGTATATCATCCCTTCAACTCCAATAGTTCCAAAGATTTCATTTTTTTTCCGTCTTACATGCTTTCCGCAATTGTAATTTATACTGATTAATAATTTGGTATAAGCCCTCATACACACTATTTTTTTTATTGCGAATCCGGTCGGAGGGCCGGAGATTTTTTATAAGCGCCTACACAAATCTTCGCTTCAATTTTACACTCACACTTCAAGTTTAATTTATGGTTGAAAAAGTATCAGACACTTTTATGTTTTTTTTTTAAATTATATATGTATTATATAATAAGCGAAAATTTACCGTTCATTGCAGTAAAAATATATAAAACAATAGTTTACAAATACAATAAAAATAATAGTTAACACATACAATACAAATAGTAGTATTATTTTACAGAACTTGTAGTTACACATTTTTTTTAAATTTCAATTGAAATAATTAATAAAATCACTTCAGCTCTAAAAACAGTTCTCTAATCATAATCTTATTTGCTGTTGAAACTTATGTAAGAGAAATTCTTTCAACCGACGTGAAATATGATTATATTTTGATGGACATTGTATAGCTATTTCTTTTATGCAAGGCGCTTCTACAAGAACTCATCATCATCATCATCAGCCTTTTTAATCTTCCCACTGCAGGGACACAGGCCTCCTCTCTAAGAGAGGGAATGGGCTACAAGAACTATGACCTCTTAATTTAGTGGGGTTTCTTGATTTATTTACAGTTTTCATTACTGTCTACAAATAACTGTAATTACAAACGAAGCAATTTCGATTATGTACAGTGAGGATTTTGAAGGTTGCAAAAAAAAAAACTCGTATTTTTTTTAAAGTGACTTGTAAGTTTTAAAGGGCCCGTTACGGACGTCCGGACGTTACTAATTGCTCGAATACATTTTTCAGGCATCAGCTCAACGAACGCCCCAGCCGCCGCCGATCTCGATCTTGATTTCTGGCCACCGTAGGCGCGGACTTGCGGATGGCAAACAATTGGTAGCTCCTCGTCTGACCGTCTGGATCGAGCGCAATAGATTGCCGGCGTGTGTACCACGCGCGCCTCAGGGAGTTGTCAGCAAAACACAAAAAAAAATGTAAAAAAAAAATGGCAATAACAGTTGTTAACAGCCATAACCACTGCAAATTGCATTCATTTGTTTAAACCATTTATTTTTGTTCGAGTTTTCAAGCGCTAAAATTCGCAGAGCCTAACTACAGACTCGCCAAGATCGGACGGCCGTACTGTAGCAACAATCTCCTGGTTAAGTACAAATTTTTATACGACCAATATAATGTGAACACGCTCCTACTCAAAACGACGAAAGGCTTTTAAGGTCTCTGCACGGCGCGAGCGCGGCGCGGCGGCACCGGACGGCGACGCGACGACGCCATACAGCCATACAGATCCGAGGTTACCGTCGCGTCGAGCGGGACGGCTCTGTGTGGCGTCTTCCGTAATATCTAGTACATTACAACTGCTCAGCGTCGCCATACAGATCCGAGGTTACCGTCGCGTCGAGCGGGACGGCTCTGTGTGGCGTCGTCCGTAATATCTAGTACATTACAACTGCTCAGCGTCGCCATACAGATCCGAGGTTACCGTCGCGTCGAGCGGGACGGCTCTGTGTGGCGTCGTCCGTAATATCTAGTACATTACAACTGCTCAGCGTCGCCATACAGATCCGAGGTTACCGTCGCGTCGAGCGGGACGGCTCTGTGTGGCGTCGTCCGTAATATCTAGTACATTACAACTGCTCAGCGTCGCCATACAGATCCGAGGTTACCGTCGCGTCGAGCGGGACGGCTCTCTGTGGCGTCGTCCGTAATATCTAGTACATTACAACTGCTCAGCGTCGCCATACAGATCCGAGGTTACCGTCGCGTCGAGCGGGACGGCTCTGTGTGGCGTCTTCCGTAATATCTAGTACATTACAACTGCTCAGCGTCGCCATACAGATCCGAGGTTACCGTCGCGTCGAGCGGGACGGCTCTGTGTGGCGTCGTCCGTAATATCTAGTACATTACAACTGCTCAGCGTCGCCATACAGATCCGAGGTTACCGTCGCGTCGAGCGGGATGGCTCTGTGTGGCGTCGTCCGTAATATCTAGTACATTACAACTGCTCAGCGTCGCCATACAGATCCGAGGTTACCGTCGCGTCGAGCGGGATGGCTCTGTGTGGCGTCGTCCGTAATATCTAGTACATTACAACTGCTCAGCGTCGCGTCGCCGTCACGTCACGCCGCGCCGCGGCCGCGCCGTGCAGAGACCTTAATAGTTCGTTTTTTAACCGTAGACTACGATTTGACAACTTAAAACGTCAAACTCTAGAAAATTGGGAACATATTTGTGAGTGTGACATTCTGAGTTGTCCAATCGTAGTCTAGAATTAAAAAACGAACTATAGTCTGCCACTGTCAAAATTGGTATAGCAGTAGCCAAAAAAAAATGAACTAAAATAAAACCATATTAATATAAAACCTGTATCATTTATTTCATTATATGAACCATCATATTATTATAGAGTACATCCGTACATAAGCTTACAAAATATATAGATAACTGTATATAATAGAATTCACTACAACTTCACGTAACAACAAAAGTACATTATAACAAATGCTTTTATATAATACATTTCATTGGATATAATAAGATAGTATACCATACCTACCTATACTACATTCGAAATAAAGTTAAAACATTTAAAGAAACTTCTAACGGTCCATCCAACCTATTTTCACATCTATTCCGCAGACATAAGGTTGTTATTAAACGCAAAAAAGGTGGTTACAATACCAATTACTTACTGCAGTCGCCATGTGTCAAGTCATCAAAGTAATAAAGATCAAAATCAATTGAACGGACAATTAAAAAAGGTTTGTATGAAATCTTATTTCGAATGGAGTATAGTATGAATATTATTAATTAAATATAAATATTACTTAGAAATTGGAAGTCTTAAGAGCTTATACACACGAACGGCAGAGGTAAAATTGTAAGCGGAAAATAAATTGAACCATTTACTATAGTTATGTGCATACCTCCATTTCGATGGAGACCTGAGATTTGGTTGTATTCCTTTTCACACATCATCATTTCAGCCGAAAGACGACCACTGCTGGATATAGATCTCCCCCAAGCGCCGCCACAAAGACCGGTCCTGTGCGTTTTGCATCCATCGGATTACAACAACCCTGACCAGGTGATCGGTCCACCTTGTGGTAGGCCTTCCAACGCTGCGTCTTCTGGTACGCGGTCGCCACTCTAGAATCTTCCGGCCCCAGCGGCCATCAGCTCTGCGTGCAATGCGTCCTGCCTATTGCCTCTTAAGTTTGGCGATTCTTTTCGCTATGTCGGCAACCTTGGTTCTCTTGCGAATATCTTCATTTCTGATTCGATCATCCAAGGATACTCCATATCTTTTTCACACAAGTTGAACCATTATGACGGTCCACCTTGAATGCGCAGTAACCGATTCATCATCATCAGCCTGCAGCTCTGCTGGGACACAGGCCTCCTCTCTAAGAGGGGAATGGGCCATAATCCATCACGCGGGCCCAATGCGGGTTGGTAACCGATTAAACGATTTCCGGGACTAAATCGAAGTGGCACGTAACCATAGCGAATGGTTCAACTTATTTGCCGCATACTATAACTACAGCCGTCGACACACATCGACGGTTGCCTTCGACCCACTGACACTTGACACACGACGACTGTCACTGATCTTCATTTGTTAGAATGTCAACCGACCGTCGATGCGTCGACATCTGCCGTCGACATATCGACGGCTGCAGTTACCTCTACCGTTATCAACATGCCGTTCGTACTTGATTTTAGATATAGACAATCGCAAATCTGTGGTAACACACACTGCGAAATTCAACTTTATTGCCCTAGCAATAAAGTAAGCAATAAGCTCTAACTCCTAAGTTAGAGCTGAAATTACCATAGATGCGCGTTTGACTGTATACACCGTTAAATTTTAGTCGTTTTAATCCCGAAGAGGGTCGATCCAGCACATGAAACACTATCGATTTGTGTAGAAAATAAAAAAATAAAGTACTTTTTTTCTAAATCTCTTAATGATATACGCATTTACGAAATTAATTTCTTTAAGTAAACGAGTAATTGACCTTGTAGGTAGTTGTCGGTCGTTGCGTACTAACTACTTACAGGTCACTGAACTCGCCCAGCTGACGTTTACTTAAAGAAATCAATTTATAACATGCGTAAATTAATTCGAGTTTAAAAAAAAGTACTTTGTTTTTTCATTCTAACTTTACCAATCGATAGTGTTTCATGTACTGAATCGATCCTCCAAGGGATTAAAACGACTAAAATTTAACGGTGTATGAATATTTCCAAAATCCTCAATTATATTAACATAGATACAGTATGTAATATCGATTACTTATATAAAGGTAGGTATATCAGTATAAATATACAATATTATATATGCAGATCACATACGATAAATACTGCCATACAAACTTACAAAGACCGGTGTATTCATAGTTTGTAATCTGCGACATACATAGATATAGTTATAACATATTAGCTACATATACAACGCTACTATAGCTACCCGTACATATATATTTACATAAACAGCAAGTTACGGCACAGACTTTGGATATAAATATAGTATATTTTCAATTAGTATCCGGTCTAAGGCATTCGGCAAACTTCGGCTATTTTCGTAAACCTTCGTGGGGATGCATAAGATTTCTCTCTATATTCATGAACATTATACAGGGTGACTGGTAATTAGTGAATGATACTTAAACACGTGATTGTAGTCATGATAAACAAATCTTACTATGGGACAAAACCCGAAAAACGTGAAAAAATCAGCAAGTTCAGTACATTTTAACCAGTTAGGTGAACAAAAATGTTTCAGAAGTTTTTTTTAAGATTTTAAGTTTGGCCCCATAGTAAAAGTTAAGCCGCGTTTCCACGAGGCAACAATTGACGCGCGACACGTGAATCTCAACATGTACGGCAACGCTGCACAACAGCGCGCGACGTTGCCAGCGCGCAACATGACGCGCGGCTTGTTGTTTGTTTAAAGAGCATCGTTTCATTTTCCACGCTTGAAGAAAAGTTCCGCGCTAACTTTCAACATGTTTTGCAACTTGTTGTGCAACATGTTGCGCGTCAATTGTTGCCTAGAGGAAATGCGGCTTTATTTGTTATAATGACTACAATCGCGTGTTTAAGTATCGGTCACTAATTACCAGTCACCCTATATATCAGTAAGTTAAAGTTGCCTGCAGTAAAGCCGAGAACCTTAGATCGGAAACTAAATGAAACAAACTACGATTCACTAAATACACATTCATCTAAGTATAAATAAAACTAGGCACAACATTTCCAGTCTAATATTGTCTTATTTTACTCATAAATATCTACAATAAGGATAACATACTCATATATAATTATTATAGGAATAAACAACAGAACAAAACGTAAAAATTTATCTTGAAATAAAGTAACTTTTACAGAAGTTGTAGTACAGTGCGCCTGGTATATTTTGTTCAGCTCGAAGCTCGTCGGGGTGTCAGTGACGTAATTCTCGGCCACCACAACTGTTCTGCGATCAATGTGCCTTGCCCACAGACATATGAAAAACGTATTATTATCAACATATCCTCTAAAAGTCACTTCATTTCAATAATAACTAAGGGACGTCCTTTTCTTTGACCGACCAACGTTTATCTTTAGTAAAAATAATAATAATAATATTGTACATTTTAATGGTATTATTACTGTATGTCTTTCATGTCTTAATAACATTAAAATGTACTAATTATTATTATTAAATGTTGTTCTTAATTCAAAATTGTTAGGTGTTTTTATGTTGTTTGATAGCGTGTACGATATACGCTTGTACGGTTTGGTTGTCGATAGAAAAGGGCATCCTGTATAAGGTTATAAGAAACACAGCACTTGTTTACAAAGACGCGGCGCATTAGGCTCTTGTCGTACATTGCCATTGACACGGCCCGCTGCTGCAATGTACGACAAACGCCCAACGTGTCGCCCATCGCTCCGCATCTCCGTCAACAAGCACTTCCGCGTCCAAAGTGGGCAATTCAATGTGAATGCAATTGAGATGTGTATTACGCGATTTTTCTTAAAGATATACTAGTGCTTGACTGCGATCCCACTCGATTTAACTCGATGCGGCAGGGTTACAAGTCGCATGAGCTCGTGCGAAAATATATAACCAACTAATATGGTCCGCTTCGCTTCCATCATTATCACTTCGCACCCACGTGCGTGCGGATAGTCACGTAAAGAGGGTGATCGACGTACGAGCTTATACCACGTTTTGTAAAAACGCCGGTTTAACTCGCGGCTCGCTAGTGCAGATCCACTAGCAAGTAAAATAGTTTTGAACGACGAGCGAAGTAAAAAATGAAGCAAATACGACAAGCCGCGAGCCAGGCTCACCAACTCACAAAACCGCGGTATTGCAATGACATACCGGCGAACTTTACTGACAATCCCAAAGTCTGCGGTTTTAATCGCTCGTCGAGGCCTTAAGCCACAGTAATAGAGTATTAATAATTTGTTCTATTTGCGCCGCATTGCTTCGTAATCGCATTGAATTACCTACGTAAGACACATGATTTACTAAAGTGGCTATTCTATATCTCGTGTCAAACAATTGACGCCTCATAATCTTATATTAAGGGAATATATTATTACAAATATTAATTATTCATAGAAAACGTGTTTTAATTGACAAAGCAGCGTTATACTTTGGCTGCGAGATCGTTCGGAGTTACCGTGGCCCTGGAACGCAAAGATCAACTGAAGGAACACGGGTCAATATATCTGACACCCACCCTTACTTACCTCGGGGCGGAAGCGTGTGGTAATTGACAAGAAAGCGTACTTTAGCTGTGAGATCGTTCGAAGTCACCGTGGGCCGGAACGCAAAGGTAAAAAGAAGGAATACGGGGTCAGTATATTTGACACCCGCCCTCACTCTACTCGGGGCGAAAACGTGTGGTAATTGACAAGAAAGCGTTATACTTTAGCTGCGAGAGTGTTTGGAAAGACCCTGGGCCTGGAACTTAACGATACTAAAGATTCACATGGCCAGTAAGTCTGACTCTCTCCCTCGCTACACTCGGGGCAGAAGGAGTAACTTATTGTTTTCTCATCCTCAAAAAAAAAAAGACTTAGACTCATATTTTAAATACGATCATAGCAGATTTCCGTAGTTATTGCATATCCATATGTAAAAAAAGTGTGAGTATATTAATGTACTTTTAAATATTAGCGGAAGTAATGAGTATATGTTTTGCTGGTCAATTTATTATTAGACCTACGGCTTTATTACTACTTAAGTATTATTATCAGGATATACTTGGCTACGGATCATCCAAGATAGGTTCGGAAGGGGGGAGACTTTGTATAATGTACGCTAGCAAGAATATTTTATATAACTTTTCACGAAGTTTTAATTCAAAAAGGTTTCTTTAACGGGATCAATTAAAGAAATAATCTGCTGCTAAATGCTTTCATGAGTAAATGTTTTACTGTTATACAATGTTGCAACAAGAAATTTCTTTAAAAAAGGGCTCCTTTTTAAAGAAAACCCATCTATCATTTAAACTTTGTATATAAATAAATATAAATTATACTATTTCGACTAAAGTTAATCAACTGGAAGAGTACACTTACCATAATTTCTTCTATTAATCTAAAACGCCTTATAGTGTCACTACAAGACAAATAACAAATTCATATAAAAATTATCTACCAAGTAAATCATTTCAGACTTACCCAGAAGTAAAGCCAATGTGGCGAGAATTTGGCGAAAAAAATTGCCATAAAAAACGATTTAGGAAGGACAACACCTGCATCTGAAGAAGTTTCAAGCGAAATACATGATTAGTTACAAAAATGATTGCGTACAAAAACTCCCTAAAAGTATTAGAGACTTTGACATTGCGATATTTTCAGCAAACAGACGGGGAAATATAGCATTGCGAACTCTTAGGCTGCCATCAGAAGGACTACATCGCAGAAACCGCGTGCTGCAGTCGATATATTGTAACACCACGCGGACGACTGCAGTCGTGTGAAGTCAACATTAACTGTATAAAGACGCGATCAGCTACTATCGTGTAATATCGATGCTCGCTGTCTATAGCTAACCGCATACCGTTAAAGGTAGACCAGCTACCCTTGCCAAGTTACTAAAGTTTCATTCACGTCGAACGCTTGGAGAAGGCACCTCTAATTGCTTTCACACACCTCTAATTGCTTTGTTCTAAGGTCATCTCGTTCAGTCACGTGGTCAGAACAAAGGGATTCATGGCTTGCCCTATACCAAACGCTCGACGTTACTGAAACGATCGTAGCTTGGCTAAGGGGCAGACGGTTGCAATCTAGCGTTCTTACCAAGGTCACCTTGCGGTTACACGGATTTAATCCACGCGCCAACACGTTCGCAAATCAGTCGCTGCGGCCGGTTGAGAAAACGCGTTTGCTAACCAAGGGCGTTGAAGGTCATGGTTTACAACTGCTGTATACACGATTTGAAGGCAAGGTCGCCACTGTTAGAACGTTAGTTTGCAACCGTCTGGTCCATCCTTTAATGTGCAGTTTATCAAAGAAAGAAGTTTGCTAGCGGCAGAATAAATTTTGAAGATAAATATCTGACATTGGTATCTAATTTCGCCTATACCAACTATTTACAGTAAAATATTGGCCATACGAACATAAGGCTTAGCCGTACAAGTAAACAGTATAAAGGCCATGCAGCAATCCCTACGTGGTTCGTAGACTGCAGTGTTCGTGCAGCGTATGCAGCCCTGTGGCGGCAGCGACGCGCGTGCGTGGCGCGCGCAGGCCGCGGTTGATGTGCGCGTTGTGCAGCTCCGACACTTGCGTCGAGCACGCCGCTGCTGGGTCTCCGGATGACTTCAGACTACCCAACCTGCAACCATATCCATGATGAAATGGGCCCGTAAACCGAAGTAATTTCAACACCAATATGATACACCTTACAAGGTAACGCTACTCGACAGTATATTTTTTTATTGTTATACAACGTGTAACCAAATAAACATATACATCAAGAAGCCCTGAAGAATACAGTTTGAATAGAATCTCTACACGAAGCAATAGCTCAAAATATTTTTTCAAAAAATTAATACCAAATTCTGCGATAATATGATGCGAAATGCGATACCACATGATTCTTGATTTCGAATAATAACAAATGTGTCACGACACTACGGGGGTCGATAACATGCCACGACACTCGCTAATATTACGAAACATTCTGTAAATCTGACTGATCTACCTGGATACCTAATTTGGCGCTTCTTGATGTATTTGGTTATTTTGTTACACGTTGTATATCATGTAATCAGTCATGTCGACTATAAATAGATGAGATGTAATCTGGATGGACTCGACAATAATTAAATATTAATGTTTCAGGCCTCCCTTTTTGAGAAAAACTGTAAAATGTATTTTCAATTCAAAATTTCTATTTAAAATCTGTTTTTTTTTTTACATACACATTTATAAAACGTCAAAAGCTGGTACATAGTTTATAACGGCTTTCCATTGCACAGAATAACGCCCTACATAAGCTGTTATGATATATTCACTGAACATAGAAAGACACTAGAAATAGCTTGAGAAAATGTTTGAAGCAAAATTGGTGTCGCCAAAACTCATGCATTTACGATTTACTCTTACTACAAACTTACGATTGGTAAAAGCAAACAACGTAAACGAAATACGCAAAAAAAATAAAAAACAAAATGCAACTCTAAAGACAACAGTTTAGAAATTAAATTGACACAAACATGTATGAAATTACATCTTAGTTAAAATAATACCACCACGCGTCGCTAGATGGCACTGCTCAGTATGAACTGTAACTCATCATCATCATCATTTCAGCCGAAAGACGTCCACTGCTGGACATAGGCCTCCCCCAAGCGCCGCCATAAAGACCGGTCCTGTGCGTCTTGCATCCATCGGCTTCCAGCAACCCTGACCAGGTCATCGGTCCACCTTGTGGGAGGCCTTCCAACGCTACGTCTTCCGGTACGCGGTCGCCACTCCAGAACCTTTCGGCCCCAGCGGCCATCCGTTCTGCGTGCAATGTGCCCTGCCCATTGCCACTTAAGTTTGGCGATTCTTTTCGCTATGTCGGCAACCTTGGTTCTCTTGCGGATATCCTCATTTCTGATTCTATCACGCAAGGATACTCCGAGCATAGCCCTTTCCATTGCCCTTTGAGTGACCTTGAGTTTTTTTATAAGGCCCATTGTAAGCGACCACGTTTCAGAGCCATACGTCATCACTGGCAACACGCACTGATTATAGACTTTCGTCTTGAGTCAACTCTTGGTCCCCAGTAGACCGATTGTAGCGAAATAAAAAAGCCTTTGCGAATTAGAGCGTTTGATCAGCAAGTGCGTAATGTAGTACTTACTAGCGGCGACAGATCTATGCCAACTCACTATTTCCAGTTCTTTCTGTTCCGTGTGATCCATACTTACTTAATATTATAAATGCGAAAGTAACTCTGTCTGTCTGTCTGTTACGCTTTCCCGCTTAAACCTCTCAAACGATTTTGATGAAATTTGGCACAGACAATCTTTAGACCCTGAGAAAGGACATAGGCTTTTATTGCGAACAAAGGACACAGACGAAGCCGCGGGTACCAGCTAGTAATTAATATGACATACCAGCTAGTAATTAATACACACATTTAGAGACAGAGTAACAAGATATATCTAAGTAAAAACATTGCAATTCAAGTATTTGAAATCAGTCATTCTAATCTATACCTTAAGACAATGTTCATAAGATCGGTACTGACCAGAACTCGTTCCCGGGATGCGCATTTCCGTCCCAGGGGTACGTCATGACGAGCAGCTTGCCTTCGTCTTCACCCGTCAGCTTCGCTGATGGCTCGCGCTTCTGTATCTGCACGTTTATACCACCTAGTAATACCATAAAAACATATAAAAATCATTCAAGTCCTTATTCTCGATTCATCATCATCATCATTATTATCAGCCTTTTTTTTAATTCCCACTGCTGGGACACAGGCCTCCTCACTAGGAGAGGGAAAGGGCCATAATCCAGTACGCGGGCCCAGTGCGGATTGGTGAATCTTACTAATATTATAAATGCGAAAGTTACGATGTTTGGATGTTTGTTACTCAATCACGCCAAAACGGCTGGACGAATCTGGATGAATTTTGGCACAGGCATAGGATACACTCCGGAATAGGACATAGGCTACTTTTTATCCCGGAAACCCCAACCCCAACCCTAATACCACGCGGGCGAAGCCGCGGGCAAAAGCTAGTGTCACATATCTTCGAATTTTTGGTTCTAGGACATGCCGGTTTCCTCAGAATGTTTTCCTTCACCTTTTTGAGAGCAGTGGTGATGAAATAAATTACACAAACTAACGCGTCTGGCTGGGTTTGAACCCGCGATCTACAACTCGTAAGTCGGGGCCTTTACTACTCGGCCACCACTGCTCTCTATTCTCGATTAACTGAAGGATATTACAACTCACCTTTCGGATGTCTTTTGTTCTCTAAGAATAGTTTGTGTGCCGCATTCGGGCCCTCACCAGACGAATTCGGGAACATCGCTGAAAACGTAAATACAGTTAAGAATTAACTCAATAACAAATGGGAGGAGTTCGTGAGGTCGGAGAAGCTCTTGGTTAAGTAATAACAACCGCACAAGTTGATCTCGAAGTCGATATGGGTGGAACAATTGACCATCTTGACATATTAAGATTCACAGATTTTTTGCCTACTGCCGGGCAAAGGCTTTCCCCAAAACTTTCCAGAGATTCTTCTTTCGCGCAATCTCGAACCAGTTCTCATGCTCCATCCAGATCCTCTCACCATCTTTATATAGCCACATTTTAAGGTTAGTAATTCAAGTACAAAAAATCCTCTGGGTAGGAAAAGAATTGTTAAACTTTGACTTACCTGTTCATTTTTTTCATTTCAGTTGCCCTTTGCATTTCGAGAGCTTCGATAACTTTTTCCAACAACCCGCAAATGATGTACAACTTGAATGATTGCTGCGTGAATTGCTAATGGAAACGTGGCCTAAGAGTTCTCACCTATAATAGAATCACTGGGTTGTATCCATGCGAAGTTGACATCACTGACATGTTGCAACAAGTCTTTTCGCAGCAGATGTTTCACGCGCTCCGTGACGGACAGCACGTAAACGTCGACCTGATGCTTCGAAATCTTCCATACGCCTAGACCTGAAGCAACGAATGTTAAGGAATTTCGACCCCCTAGGCATAAATCAAGGTCTTTGTAAACTAAACTTGGGAATTGTGCATGATATTTTAGTCTATAGAATTCTCAGGCGCGTCAATCTTATTGTAAACGACAGCTAAATCAGGTAATCAATGTATTTATTTGCCGTCACTCCTTGTAGAGAATAACGTAACACTGGCATCCTACACAATATTAAAGAACACAGTAGTAATAACTAAACCAATATTAAGAACAAAGTTGGACCAAGAATGCTACCCTAAGGTACACCAAATTCGACACAAACGACATCGTTCAAACTTGGTTCTTTCCAAAACCTTTTTTTTTACTTTCGTTAAGTAGTCTCTAATAAACTTCAAAAGAAAATCTCTTACCCCAGACTTTTATTAGTTCTTTCGGCAAGTACTACACGGAGACTGTGTCAGAAGCTAATGCAAGATCAAAGAAGACAAAAACTTTGTTCCTGTGATAGGTTGGTAATGATGGTGTGTAACTGTTCCTGTACCGCGTCATTGATTCAGTTATTAGGTAAGTTGATAGCTAATATTTATTATACACATATGTTTAGCAATTATCACACAATGCCGTCTAGTTTCAAACTAAGCAGAGCTTGTATTATGTGCACTAAACAACTGATAAACATATTTATATAAACTTCTCATCAAAAAAATCGAAACACTTCCGTTTTCATTGTTTCTGTCCGAATTTAACACAAAAAAGAATTCATACGATGAAAAAAAATACATATATTATAGCTGGCAGTTTGGCCATTACAGTAATAAGCGAAAATTCTAAATTCAAAATTAGAATTTCATTTGTTTATCTTATAAACGAAATGAATCACTGTTTTGAGACAAATGTGTGTTTAGGGTTGGAGTACATTTAGCGTTTAAAAACTAAAAATTGGCGCCTATCCTTAAACTTTTTGTTTTTTATTTCAATACTGTGACTTTGGGACGTCTGAAAAAAGGTTTTTTTTCTAAAACGTATGGATACTTCGCCCACAGAAGCCGCCCAAGTTGTGGCATTGCTGGATTCTGGCCTTAGTCAGCGTGTTGTGGCTGCAAGACTGCATCTAAGCCTGTCATCTGTTCATAGAGTCTATAAACGTTATCGGGAGACTGGTTTGTTCACGCGCCGTTCAGGATCTGGCAGGAATCGGGTCACTTCTGAGCGAGATGATCGATTTATTGTAACAACTTCTTTAAGAAATCGACGCCTTAACGCTTTTCAACTGCAGCAGCGGCTTCGTGTTGCACGAAGGGTGGCTGTAAGTGACTCTACAATTAGAAGAAGGTTGAAGGATCGTGGACTGGTACCGCATAAGCCAGCAAATGGGCCGAAATTAACTGCAGACCATCGAAGAGCGCGCCTTAACTTTGCACGTGAGCACCTAAATTGGTCATACCTACAGTGGAGCAAAGTTCTCTTTTCTGATGAGTGTAAAATTATGCTGTATGGTAACGACGGAAGGAACAAGGTCTACAGAAGAGACGGAGAACGCTATGCACAATGCTGCATTGAAGAAAAGGTCAGCTATGGTGGCGGTTCGTGGACGGTTTGGGGAGGAATCAGCGCCGACGGTAAGACAGAGCTTGCTTTCGTGTCTGGGCCACGTCTGCCTGCACTAAACTGTCATCGGTACGTCGAAGAGTGTCTCGAGCCTCATGTGATGCCCTATGCACATTTTATTGGCAACGGCTTCATATTCATGCACGACAATGCTAGGGCTCACACCGCGGGCGTCGTACGAGATTATCTTAACGAAGTCGATATCTCTATTATGGAATGGCCAGCAAGAAGCCCGGACATGAATCCCATTGAACATCTATGGGATGAATTAAAGAGACGAATTCGAGCAAGAGATCCTGCCCCAGAAACACTTAGCCAGCTGCAAGATGCAATCCAAGAGGAATGGGACAATATACCACAGCATGTGATCGTGACTCTCATCCGATCGATGAAGAACCGTATGGAAGCAGTAATTAGAGCTCGGGGAGGGAATACAAGTTATTAAATAAACGTTTTTTAGCTTTTTTTTTCATTTACGTGTGTTGTTTTATCCATTTCCTTTATACTCCATACGGAATAAAAATGACTCATTTAACAAAATACGAAACCTATGAAAAATTCATTTAAATTTAGAACATTAACATTAAGATTTGATAAGCTCATATTACTCACTATTAAACGACATTTAACATTTATTCCTAAATGTACACATTTTTCTGATAATCCTGACAAAACGTAAACTTGCAAGGTGTTTCGATTTTTTTGATGAGAAGTGTATTTCGAAATACAGACATACTAAAGATAAATTACACCCAGACACAGAACAAGTAATCGCGCCCATCACACAAACATATGTCGTGAGTGGGAATCGAACCCACGACCTCAGGCATAGCAGTCAGAATTACTAACTACTAGACTGACAGGTCAGTCGATACAACTAAAACGACGACGTTAATTCTCTATCAAGCGAATCTAATAGTTTAAACACGTCAAAACACTGTATAAGTAATGAACAGTAAACTTACCACAACCGATGACATTGACGTAAGCCATCTTGTCGGCTTCCCGCGCACGCGCGTCTGCTTCGATGAGCACGGTCTCTGCGAGCACGCTGATGCGCTTGTAGTATACTTCATTGTCAAACACATGACCTGGCTTGTTCAGCTTCACATAGCGCTCAATGTATTTACTTTCTGGGGTTTTGTTGCTGCCCAGTGTGACATAGGAAGTTAGCTCTTCGTATGTATAGCTATGAACCTGCGCAAAAACGTTTGTAATTTGTTATTGTAAAATCAACGGCGATGATACTTTGGAATTGGAATCTGGAAGGCGATATTTCTCATCTTGAAATACGCATGCATTTTACTGCCACAAATATCTGTAGTTGATTTGTTTTCTAATAAAACTTTGTCACTATGTATGTATTATTATTTCTAGACCACACTGCTCCACTGCTGGGCAAAGGCCTCTCTCCATTCCTTCCACTGTTTACGGTCAACAGCCACTTCTTGCCAATTCCTAAGGAAGGCATCCAAGTCGTCCCGCCATCTCCTTCTTGGTCTGCCGAAACCCCTTCGTGCTATTTCAGAGCACCAAGTTTGTGTTTTACTGGCCCACCACTCGACCTACATACGGCAGACACATCCAGCATGTATGTAATTTGTTAAAATTCTTTTAATATTTGCTAAAAAATAATATCGCAATACAGTCGCAGAAATATGTTTATCTGCAGTAATTTAAGACAGCGATAAAGATTAGTTTATAACCCGGCCCCACAAGTGTTAGTACTGTAAAATTATCGACCATGAAAACGAAAATGACAATACTGAAGATGGCAATACTGTAGGTATCAAGAACAGGTTACAAACATACTCTAATGCTCACTTGTCCTAAGTAATCATGGTGAGTCTTTTACAGAATACACCTTCAGGTTTTCATAATCCAACCTTACCTGGTAGAACTCAGACCACATTTGTCGCCACATATGCTTGGCGGACGTATTGTTCCTAACATAAGTGTTCTTGAGTACGTTGAGGCAGGTGGTGGGAGTGACCTCCTCGCCGTAACCGTGTTCCGGTATGTTCTGCTCCTCCGTGATGAGGATGTCCTCGTAGTCCATGCGGAAGTGGCGCTGGAATCGAGGACCGATCGTACCTGGTGTCGGAAGATAGCATGAATTAGGTTAAGTATATATTTAACTAGCTTTTGCCTGCGGCTTCGCCCGCGTGGTTTGGGGTTGGGGTTTCAGGGATAAAAAGTAGCCTATGTCCTATTCCGGAGTGTATCCTATGCCTGTGCTAAATTTCATCCAGATCCGTCCAGCCGTTTTGACGTGATTGAGTAACAAAGATCAAAACAGCCAAATAGCCAAACATCCAAACATCGTAACTTTCGCATTTATAATATTAGTAAGATATATAATGTATTTAAAAATACATAAGTATGTTTATCAGTCGTTTAGTACTCATAACAAAAGCTCTGCTTAGTTTGAGACAAGACGGCGTTGTGTGATAGCTGTCGAAACTAGTGCACGTTGCGAGTGCTCATCTGTCTATTTTGGAAGGACATATGTATATTACTAAAAGATTTGAGTACACATGAAAAAAGACAGAGAGGCCAAAATAAATGGATGGATTGTGTGAGAAGTGATACGATAGCAAAGGGATTTTGAGAGTGTTAGTGTTCCTTCAGTAGTATATGACTTTTAGCCACAACTATGACGCCACGTTGGAACTAGAAAATACGAAATCCGGCATCGCGCAATTAGAGTTCTTCGTGCGATTAGACCAAATACAACAGCCCAAAATCAACTTGTCCGAATCAAACCAAGACATATGTCTGGTCAGAGAATCCTCTCTTTTCTTTGGAGGTATGTGGAACTACCTCTAAAGACTCACCGATAATAACCGCATCTGTCTCAGCATTCTCCTCTTTGACCACGCCTGAGTTCTTCCTCTCTCCGTCATTGATACACTCGGTATGTCCGCTCACGTACACCAGAGCTGATAGCTTCATCTCATCGTAGCTCAGGCAGTTCTCCAGCAGTAGTGGAGGCTTCTGGTTCACTGTGCCTACGGCTTCCCATCCTTCTGTGCTGTAATTTAGAAGGGAAGAAGATGGTGATATCTTCTTAGTGTTTTGAAAGTAAAGTTTAATGAGTATTTTTGGTTATGCTCACCTTCCACAGAGACAAAAGTGTAGTAGCACTGTGGGAGATAGGTAATGCATTTCTGTTCCGTTAATAACTCATATTAAAAAGTAAAAAAAATAATTTATCTTTTTTTACTTTTTTTGGGAACACATTCATTATGCGTTTTGGGAGCACATTCATTATGCGTATTACACGCAGAATCATTACATACAAAAACAAAGTCGCATGTCCCTATGTATGCTTAAATCTTTGAAACTACGCAAAGGATTTTGATGCGGTTTTTTAATAGATAAAGTGATTCAGGAGGAAGGTTTATATGTATAATACATGCATAATATATTTAATATTGCCCCCGTGCGAAGTTGGGGCGAGTCGCTAGTCTACACTAATATAATAAAGAGGTAAAGTTTGTTTTTTTGTTTGTAGGGGGTAATCTCTGGAACTACTGGTCCGATTGGAAAAATTTTAGCAACAATAGAAAGCTGCTTTACTCCTGAGTGACATAGGCTATATTTTATGTACGCGGGCAAAGCCGCTGACAAAAGCTAGTATATAATAAACCAGAATGACTTTGAAATTGCTTTGCTTCGGAATTGATCTTGATCTTGAATACGCAATAAAAGATTTTCGGGTCAATCGAGGTGAGGAGCTGCGGTTAACCATACCAAAGGGATAAACCTATTTGCCAATTGGCAGTTATATCATAATAAAAGTTAAAGTATTTAATACATACGGCAATTTAAGTTACATTTTAAATAATTCTATTGCGTAGGAACTTATAACCAAATCATTACGATTTTTTTTTATACTGAAATATTTTTCAGCTTTTTACTAAAAACGGAGACCCGAAAAATTCATATCTTATCATAATAAAGTAGCGTAAGAAATAAGCTTTCTTATAAGCATATTATGGTGTGAAAGTGAGTACAAATTACTTAATTTTTGTGTTTTTGAACGCAAAAATGTCGACGTGTCTATTAGATATTTATCAAAAAAAAAACTAGCCAAAAATGCAATCATGCATGCATGCAATACAAACTTAGCTACCAAAAGAAAAGCACCATCCTAAGAGGCCCGATTCATGTTTGGGTTAGTATGCTTACAATGGACCTCATCAGAATGCTTACAGTCACCCAAAGGACAATGAAACGAGCTATGCTCGGAGTTACCTTGCGCGATAGCATCAGAAATGAAGATGTCCACATTGTCCACAGGAAAACCAGGGTTACCAATATAGCCCGAAGAATTGCCAAACTGAATAGCAGTGGGCAGGGCACATTGCTCGTAGAACGGATGGTCGATGGGGCTGAAAGTTTCTAGAGACCGCGCACCGGAAAACGCAGTGTTGGAAGGCCTCCCACAAGGTGGACCGATGACTTAGTGAGAGTTGCGGTGGATGCGAGATGCACAGGACCAGTCGTTGTAGCGACGCTTGGGGGAAGCCTATTTCCAACAGTGGACGTCTTTAGGCTGGTAATGACGACGATGCTTACCTACGAAAATTCCTCCCACGCATCTGTTGTTTCTCCCCCGGCGTCAGTCCTTCCAACAGATTTCTGTACAGAAAATACTACATGCTACTAAGGGTCTAACATAAATACTACAGTACAGTACAGTTCAGGATTGAAAACGTTTTACTACATTTTGATACAAGTGGAAAATCTTTGTCATTGCGTCTAGGGCGGACAATAGGTTATGGAACCGAATACTGTAATGACAAAAGAAGAAGGCCATAAAGGGAAATAAAAAAAGCAAGAAATCAAATCCCTTAAAACAGCGGCATTTTGGCCAAAACTGCAAAATAAGTAATCTTTGGGCCAATGAGAAACAAAAAATTATTGGAATAAATACTAAAATGCCAAAATTTCATATGCGCGATTAATCATATTTTTAGGGCCAGAAAACTATATAGACCTTCATCCGTTCCACGTGTATCAAACGACGTTTTTCAATACACTTAAGAAGAAATAAATAAAAGAGTGCTACACAGCGTCGTGGGGACTTCTTGGGGACTAGTGTGATACAATAAATACAATAAATTGTACCGGGTTAAGCTCGCACACTTTTCCGCACTAGTCCGCACTAGTGCGTAAAAGAGTACATTGCGTAGACAAAAGCGATAGGGATAAGAGCGGGTTTTCGAGTAAGTGTATTGAAAAACCATTTTTGGATTTCTTCAACGTGCGAGAATCAAGTATACATTTGAAATCGCTGTACGTTATCACCCAATAAGCAAAAAAGTTAGAAAAAATAATGTTTTGCTGCGTTACTCATTAAAATGTAAAATGCTTATAATTTCTTCAAACAAACCACGGTAAACGCCACACAAATTAACAATAAAGTGCATTGACCCTGCCCTAACTCTCTTATAAATATCTGAACAATGTACAGTACCCGGCAATAAATATTGCACATCGACCTTTGGAAAGAGACAATCGGCTAATTACGGCTTCGTAGAGCGTTATCTCTGTCGCACACTACCTATGTGACGTTTGTCAGTCATTGTTCAAGGTGATTGGTGAACAACGACTGACAAACGTCACATGTTCACCAATCACCTTGAACAACGACTGACAAACGTCACATGTTCACCAATCACCTTGAACAACGACTGACAAACGTCACATAGGTAGTGTGCGACAGAGATAACGCTCTACGAAGCCGAAATTAGCCGATTGTCTCTTTCCAAAGGTCGATGTGCAATATTTATTGCCGGGTACTGTATTACAATAGATCATGTATTCAACAACTTTATTTTTTAGAAATATGTCAATGCTATTATTTCAAATGTATTTGGCGCCTACCATACTATAAAACTCTCAACACACAGTCACTAACTACATACAACAAAATTGCGGAAATCTATATACACAGCTAAATTTTGATCGTTTTAATCCTGCGGAGAGTCGACCCGAGACATGAAATACTATCGATTTGTAAAGACAAAATTAAAAAATAAAGTACAACTCGAAATAATTCACGCATGTACGAAATTAATTTGTTGAAATCAGTTTAACATCAGCTAAGCGAGTCAGTAACCTGAAGGTAGTTCGCAACGACCGATGACGAACATAATAACTCGTTGATTTTATGCATTTTGCGAATAAACCACACTTGTTTTTTTTTTTTATGAGTTAAAATGCTGGGCCAGCGTATGATGAATAATAGTTAAATAATTTACCGGCTCAACGGGATTAAAACAATCAAAATTTAACGATGTATAATATCACGAAACACATTTATCCCAACTTATGTGAACGCTATGGTACACTTACCCTTCTTCTCCAGTCAACAGCAAGTACTTGTCAGCCTGCCCCATGAAGGTAACAGCCCTCTTCGTGAGGATGCGGTCTATGAGTTGAGGTACTCCCATGTCTTTGTAGAGTTCCTTCTCTATACTGCTGCCGAACTCTCTAGAATGGAAGACAATATTATTAGTTGGGTTCACTGGTAAATTGGCGCTGCTAAACTTCCTTGCGGAACTTGGGTGGATCGAATGACACATTTAAAGTTTACGCTTTAGGGCCAATGCTTCGTAAAGGGGAAACACGCGCGGTCCCGTACAAATATTCTCCATTCTGGCTCGCCCTGCTACCGCACCCCGCGCCTCTGCCGCTACGGAATAGTACATTAGTAAGTTCTCCGTCGATACGACTACATGCACACTGTTAAAGTTAATTGTTAGTTGTTACTTATCTTCGTCCTCTCTCTCTCTAAACTTTGCTGTACCCGACAGTGTCCATATTGATCTTGACAATATCTATACCACGTATATGTACACAGGGAATGCAATAAAGTATTGAACTTACACTGTGCAGGTAATAATCTGGTTTCGGCTATGAGGTTTGCCGCAACCTAAACGCGCGAGGCGACACATGACAGATACCCGCGCGATTTCACACTTTACGCAGCATTGGTCCTTAGTCTTGGAGTTGCGGGGTAAAAATTAATCTAAATAAGAATGGCCAGAGCGTTGGGCGGTACTTAGTTATGTTATAAGACCTATAAAAAAGCGAATAAATCCGTACCTTTTGTATATGAGGAAGTGCGTCATAAGCAGCAATACTCGCTCGTGAATAAGGGGATAAGTGGAAACGATATTTTTCTTCAGCTTCTCTATAGAACGCCGTTCTTTTAGCTTTTCTAGTCTGTAACAACAAATATTATTGTGTTAACAATACATAAGTTTCGTCTATTATTCAAACTCAAAAAATCAAAATCATTTAAGCCCGCTGCATACGTGACGGGTTTTTTCACGGACGGGACGGGACGGAACTGGAAATATCGTTTCATACAAAATGTATATGGAAGCGCATATGTCACGGGGACACGGACGGGACGGGAACGTGGCACTGACGAGGCGATCATGAACGAGGCAGTCACGTCCCGTTCTCGTTCACGTCCCGTCCGAGGTATTATCCCGTCACGTATGCATCGGCCTTTATTTCAAATAGACCATTTACAGGCACTTTTGAAATGTCAAAATTGAAGCTAATTTCTATGTCATAGTTTTGTTCTATGTTTGAGCGGAGTGGTAATGTGAAATTTACCTGACTGTCTCAATAGGGAAGGGTATGGGGAATGCCTTGCTCCTCGCGATGAGCTCGTCCACATCATCGGACGCCTCCTCCTCGGGTAAGTCCGCACATTGTCGGAGTAGCTCGTTGGTCTCCTTGCTCATGCTCGGGAAGCACCAATCGGGTTTGCACCTGAACAAAAAAAAAAGGTATAAGTTTTGAAAGGAATTCTACCACATGCCAAAAAACGCGCTAAATATCTTCGATAATCTTGATATGGTATTTGGCGACCAAGGGATAGACGTAATAGTCATTGGCGACGTAGAGATGGCCATTAACGACCTAGAGACGGTAATTGGTGACCTAGTGATATTCATTGGCGGCGTAGAGATAACCTTTGGTAAACTAGCGAAGGTCATTGGCGACCTAAAAATGGTCTTGGTGAGCGATGCTCATTTGCAACCTATCGTGTTATTTTACAAGCTTTTATTCCGTAAAAACCTACCGTTCCGTAAACCGTTAAACCTGTCCCGTTGTCTGTCGTTCTGTAATCAAATCTTGCAACTTAAATTTGATCCACTTCCCGGTTTCCGATTGAGCTGAAATTTTGCATGCCGGTGTAAATCGTATGACAATGCAATATTATGATGACATGGAGCTGATCTGATGATGGAATCACGAGGTAGCCATAGGAACTCTGTAATTAAACGGCACAACCACGTCGAGTTTGGGCTCGTGTGAATCGTCTTGACGAGTTTTAATTATATAATTATAGACCGCTGCTATAAAAGCTTGTTATGAAAAAAAAAATATTTTCATTAAAAACTTGTTTATATAACCACCCAGAAATAAAATTTATATAATTTGCTACATTACAGTACGGCCGTCGAATCTTAGCGCGTCGGAAGTTAGGTTCTGCGAATTTTAGCGCTTGATAACACGTAAAAAAATAAATGGTATAAACAAATAAATGCAATTTTCAGTTGTTATTGCTGTTAAAAACTATTATTAGAATTTATTTTTTAAAAGCTTTATTTTTTGTACGAGTTTTCAAGCACTAAAATTCGGCGTACTGTAAGACTTCATAGTTTTTCGTATTGAACCCGGTAATTTGGAAATTATCTAGTAAATGCGCATATTAACGCATTCCGCACTCTAACGGTAAAGCATATACAATAAAACGGATGTAGCTTTATCGTAACTGACTATAACAATTTATTGTTCATCTATTACACAATACAACTGCTTGGCTGAGTAACCATAAATGATTCATCCCGTATGTTTAACATTAATATTGAACAGTATTTTGTGGAACAATGCTGTTACAATGAAAGCTTTTAGAAAGTGTTTAGACATTACATATCATCATCAGCCTTTTTAATGTTCCCACTGCAGGGACACAGGCCTCCTCTCTAAGAGAGGGAATGGGCCGTAATCCACCACGCGGGCCCAGTGCGGGTTGGTGGATGTCACATGTCTTCGAATTTTTGGTTCTAGGAGCATGTCCTAGAACGGTTTCATCACGATGTTTTCCTTCACCGTTTTGAGAGCAGTGGTGATGAAATAAATTACACAAAGTCATGCCCCTGGCTGGGTTTGAACCCGCGACCTACTACACGCAAGTCGGGGCCGTTACCACTCGGCCACCACTGCTCTCCAGACATTACACAATTAGGTATCATTCACACCATACGTTTTATCCGGCGCTATCGACTTATATGCCATCGATAGACAAGCATATTCATAGAAACTATTTTTCAAAATACTGAAAAGTTAATACAAAAGTCCGCATTACTTCATTGGTATTATGTCGTCTATTGCTAGGGCCACACTAACGCCTAACGGTATTGCCCACTAGCGCGATCTTTATCGCGATAATTTTAATGCGTTAAAGTGGGTTGAAAATTGCGTAAATTATCGCCTAACACCAAACGGCAATGTTAATGCCGTTGTAAATCACACCTAACGTTAACGTCGACTATCGCGATAATTCTCAGCATTTCTCGTTAGTAAGAAGCAGCAATAAATTATTTAATTCCCGCTCAAATTTTGCAGCCGACAATGCGTTTAGTCTGAACATTGACTTATTTAGCTTTTTCTGTGGGTTCTTTTCCATTGTAAATATTGCAGGAGCCTGATTTTTCTGGGACAAAAAAAAAATACTCAAAACTTTAACTCAACTTCCTTTTGAAGAATTATCATTGTTTAGATCCCCAGCTTTATATTATTCTCACAGCTGGGACTCAGGCCTCCTGTCTAAAAGAGGCAATGAACCGTAATATGCTGGTCCAGTACAGGTTTGATGGTGTTACATATCTTGGCAGTTTTGGATTTAAGACATGCCAGTTTCCTTATAACATTTTCCTTGTTTTAAGAGCATAAGTGATGAAATAAATTAGTAAATTACACATAGCAAAGCTTACTAGATATAAACTAACAATGTATGACTTATAAGACAGGGGTCCTTTGCACTAGTACACTAGTAGCATAGCATCATCATCATCATCAGCCTTTTTAATGTTCCCACTGCAGGGACACAGGCCTCCTCTCTAAGAGAGGGAATGGGCCGTAATCCACCACATGGGCCCAGTGCGGGTTGGTGGATGTCATATGTCTTCTAATTTTTGGTTCTAGGACATGCCGGTTGCCTCACGATATTTTCCTTCACCGTTTTGAGAGCAGTGGTGATGAAACAAATTACACAAAGTAATGCGCCTGGCTGGGTTTGAACCCGCGACCTACTACACGCAAGTCGGGGCCGTTACCACTCGGCCACCACTACTCTAACATAGCAGCATAGCATCAGCTGTATAATATTTCCACAGCTGGGACTCATGCCTCCTCTTTAAAAGAGGGAATGGATCATATTCCAACATGAGGGACCAGTGTGGGTTGGTGATGTCACATGTCTTTGAATTTTTGGTTCTAGGACATTCCAGTTTCTTCAAAAGAAGAGAAAACTGTAACTTATACAAGCAAGTGGACCACCACTACTCAGCTGCTTTCTAAGATAACGATAAATATGTACTTCCAAATTCCACAACGGAGATGGCGCGATGAATTACACAAATTCCTCCCGAACTGGCAAGAGGAAACGTGGGCCCGCGATGGATGGAAGGAATGGAAGGAGGCCTTTGCCCAGGAGTGGGCAAATCTATTACTTTGCATCGAAGGTCGATTGCCATTTTGTTTTAACTTATTTGTGGCATATTGTAACAGTTTTCTCCTATCTTAAAAATGTATCAAAACAAAATTTATCACAAGAGCATCTTGAGATAAATTTAATTTGTCTGACTAAATCAGTACTTCCTATACCAGACATAAACAAAAAATTTTACCTCCTTACATTATAAGGTCAAGGAAAATAAAATATGATAATCTATGGTGAAATCTATATGTCAGATTATGAGAATACCATAATGATGGTGTAATAAGTACTGGTGAGACAATTAGTGGGTTTTCACAGAGTTCTGTTTTAACTGTGTTATGAGAATAACTGTATATTTTACCTCATTAAGTTACTTTACAGAATAAGTCATGAGAAAAGATAAAAGACGTGAATGTTTAGGTGCACATCCCTGGTGCGCAGGGTTCGCGCTAGCCCCAATAGCATCCTGAGGGTATTCGCGCACAGGTCCGATTGTCGGTACCTGAGCCATTGCTGTATGGTTCATTTACTGAGCAATCGGAATCTGTAATTAGATGTTTCGTGTTTTTGTTTATTTTGTGTTTTATTTTGTAATGTAATGTTTTTGTAATGTGTTTTGTAATGTTTTTGTTGTAATTGTTGTTGTGTGCTATGATCCTAGTTGGTCGAAATAAATGTATTATTATCCGTTTATTCATTAAGTATCTTATATAATTATATTTTTAAAAATTTCATTAAAAAAACAAATAAAAAAACATTTAAAAATATAAAAAATAGTGTCCCACCGGTATCGGGAACAGGGTCCAAGCTAGCGGCAGTCAGGGCTCCAGAGAAAGGAACCTCCTAACAATCCGAGCCGTGTCCAGGAGTACCGCTTTCTGAATCAAGCCCTTGATCCAGCCGCCTAACGAGAGCCTCCTAAGGTGTTGGTCGAGGCTCTTGGCTATTAAGCCATTGGCCGTCACGACTATCGTATTATTATTATTATTAATCTTTTGAGCAAGCAAATGCTGGCGTTCTGAAACCTTTTGTCTTATTATGTCTCTAACAATGGTATAAGCTCTTCTTTCATGGGGTACTGTTTAAAATGTTATAATAAAATACCTCCCAATATATTAGAACTCAATGAAATTAAATTTAAATCTTGTGTTAAACGCACACTACGTAGACAAGCTTATTATAAGTTAGAGGATTATATACAAGATAAAAATGCTTGGCTCATTGCTGGTCCAGCTCCACTACCACTAGTCCCTACGAATTGATTATTATTTTTATTTTTAATCTTAAATGTTGACATTATTCTAGTGTTGTATAATGTAGAAGCATTTTTTTTTTTCAATGTTTGTAAATGTGAGTACCATGGAGTAATTTATGGTTTAAAGTTGTTTAACGTAAATGACCATGGCAGTTGAGAGTTTGTCATGCTCACTCAAATGTCTCGTTGATGGTGGTGCGTGTGTTGGATCATTCGGTTCCCTTCATAATGGTTGAGCTGAGTGGTGCTGATATACGCGTCATGTCCGTGAACGGGCGCTGTCAGTTGGGACTGGTCATCTCTTAGCTGCCAGTGGTTTATTTTAATTGGTTTAGAACATACTTTACGTACTCTTTTATTATTTTAGTTACATTGTTCTCGCATCATAGCAGTGACAAAAATATGTAACCTATATATTTGTAAAACACAACATGATTAAAAAGAGTGTCCATGGAGTTTCTTGCACATTCTTCTCCATTGAGACCTACTTTTTGGAATGTGCAATTAGCGTCATTTTTTTCCTGACAGACCGACTTTATGACTTTTCAAAAGTGCCTGTAAAGGTTTATTCGAAAGTAGCTTTTGCCCGCAGCTTCGCCCGCGTACATAAAATATAGCCTATGTCACTCAGGAGTAAAGCAGCTTTCTATTGTTGCTTAAATTTTTCCAATCGGACCAGTAGTTCCAGAGATTACCCCCTACAAACAAAAAAACAAAAAAACAAAAAAACAAACTTTACCTCTTTATTATATTAGTGTAGATAAACGCTTTGAATTTGAATTTGAATTTGAATAAGAAAGGTTAAAAATTGGCCAAGATTTTGTTTGCTTAAACAAGTAAAATATATGGCGTATTAGTTGAACTAAAATGGCGACCGCCCTACAATATTCAGTAACAGATTTTCAGGTCTTAATGGAAATATGTGGCATAGCAGGGGGCTGTACATAACCATAGCAATAACGGCCATTTTAGTTTCAACTTATATGTTGCATACTCTAGCTAGTTAATAATTAAGAATGAAAAAAGAACACCACTAAATTGTATTTTTTTATTTGAATAGTCTATCTTCTTTAATTCAGTTAAGGATATAGAATAATTTATAATTTAGAGACATTAGCAGTTTCAGAAAAATTAAGGTGTGGACTTAAAGCTATTTGTTTACTTACCAAGCAAAACTTTGAAAGTTTTTAGCTAAATCCATTATTGGTATGTGTGTGGTCTTTTGGCGTTTTCTCTGAAAAAAAAAATCAAAATATTGTCATAGACTGGTTTCATGTATTCTTACAGCATAAATTGTAAAATGCATCACAATTTTCTGAATTGCTACGTAAATTGAGTTAGTATTAACGCATAAAGACTTACAGGCATCTTATTATGATTCATTTAACACGAATCTAATAAGAAATGAATGCTGTAAATATTTATTTTTTAATATTGTTATTTATTTATAATGTGCACAAGTTTGCAGATGAAAAAGCTTCAATTCACTTAGCAAATAGTAACTATAACGGTATTCTATTTCAAAGGTTTTTTGAACTTAATTATAAGACAAACACTTAGCACTGCTATTCCATTCAATCTGACGAAAATTTATCACTCACAGTGGATTGACAGCTACAATATTCAGCAACAGGATCGAACAAGTTCGTACTTGCAGCAACGGTGAAAATACTACGTTTATATACTATGTCTTTGACTTTTGTGAAATTACGGTGAATCACCAAAAGCGCCCGACACAGACATTCCGATTTCACCACGGACATTTGTTTTGACACTTTAAATATTTTGACAGATAGCCAGATACTCCCACAGATAGATGCTAGGGTACGTTTAGTTATATAAAAAAATAGGACACTGAAACACCACTGTCTTATAATTTGGCTTATCATCTTCTGAATTACTAATTATTAAATTTAAGTTTATTGGGCTACATGTTTATGGTTGTATATTAATATACTTAAGAATTTATTTTTTGTTCAACTCGTATAATATAACAGTTTGTAAAGCTGCTCATTCAGCTCTTCAGTGAGTCGCAAAAATATAACGTTTCAATTCTGGGCATTTACAAAGCTTGATTAACCCTAAGAACTATTTATTTAAATTATGTGTTTATCACGACAAAGATAAATCTCCTCAAAATTTGAATAAAACTTAAATCATGACCAACACACCTATAAATATGACCATTTGTTTTTCACCTGTTTCTTTTTTAATTGTACTTTTAAGTGTACATTAAAATGTAGGGCTTTGTAAATGCAAACGTTTTGATTTGACAGCTTCAGCGTAGAGATGGGACTCTTCATAGGCTAGAAATAACGATGTTTGGTATATAAGAATCGATTTAGATAGAGTTCGAATCGATTTCCCATAAATCAATTAGCTGATCGGTGACTTGGTACACAGAGCATGTAAACCTTTTACTTAGTACTAAGCTTTGCTGAGTCCTACAAAGTACGGTGCAGATAATTCTATAGTGCACATTGTGTCATGGTGATGAATAATGTAGGTAGTGAAAAATTAGATTGAGGTCTTGATGAAAATAGGTACCTACTTTCAACATTTTTCAAATAAATATATGGTTGTATGCATTCCTTAGGAAATAATTGAATCATGATATCAGAGAAGAAGATAATCATAATATTGTATTGTTTGCTGACGACACTTCACTTTTATTCAAACTTAAACGTCAGCAGCCGGTTACTGACGACATAAATATATCTCTTTCCAAAATAGTACATTGGTTTAATGTAAATAACCTACATCATATTGAAAAAAAAACTAAATGTATCAAGTTTACCATGCCTCATGTTAGGCAAGTAGAAACTAGTGTACTAATAAAAGGTAAAGAGTTGAGTCCTGAAGATATTACAGTGTTCTTGGGCATAACTCTAGATGCCAAGCTTCAATGGGGCCCACATTTAGACAAATTATGTAAGAAACTTAGCTCTGCAGCATACGCTGTTAGACAAATCAGAAATTTAACTGATGTAGACACAGCCCGTTTAGTTTACTTTGGCTATTTCCATAGCGTCATGTCGTACGGTATTTTACTGTGGGGGAATGCCGCCGACATCCAGACAGTTTTTGTTTTACAGAAAAGGGCTATTCGTTCGATTTATGAATTAAGTCCCAGATACTCCCTCAGGGATAAATTTAAAGATATAAATATAATGACTGTCCCATCGCAGTATATTTACGAGAATATTTTGTACGCACATAAAAATAAATGTATGTTTAAAAAATACAGTGATGTTCATAATTTTAATACTAGAAACAAAAATAAATATGTATGTAGTTCCTGCTACCAGGCTTAAAAAAATAGGGGGCTCATTTAGATGCCAATGTATACACTTCTATAATAAACTTCCTAGTAATATCCAACAACTAAGCCTTAATAAACTTAAAGCCTTTGTTAAGCGTAAACTTTGCCAAAAAGCCTTTTATAGTGTAAAGGATTATATTGAGGACGTAAAGGCTTGGGATTGACCTGCTCCAGTACTCACTTTAACTGTTGTAACGTTTTCTTTGTTTTTATTATTATTATCTTCTCTCGATTTGACATTAATGTTTATTTTTAAAAATTTTACATTTGTAAACTATATATATTATTTTTGTGAACATGAGGACTATGTGGATTATGCTATAATGTATTTTCTTTTTTGTTTCTGTCTCTTTAGTAAATTTAGCGTATGTCTGGCAATTTGAGTATTTGACGACCTACTCAAATGTCCTTTCCTTGGTATTGTTCGTCGGGTCGTGTTGAGCTCCTTAGTAGTCCTGAGTTGAGCTTTGCGAATACTGACAAATGCTTGCACTGACTGGACAGTTCTACTCAAATTTGTATGGATCTTTCTTCAAAAGACCATCTCAGACAAATCTGCATGGTTCTTATGTGATTTGACCAATACATATTTTCTGTATGGACTTTAAAAGAGACTTTGACCCCTGAGTTTGTTTCGGTGTTTCTTCTCAGGGTAGTCCGCTAGGAAACACCGGACTCATCTAGCATAAAAAAAATGACGTGTAAAAGTGTTTTTTAAACCTACTTGCAAAATAAAGATCATTTATCATTTAGAGTGTCTGAACTCAATTCATGAAATCGATTTATTATTTATATATAAAATCGATTAATAAATTAAGCAATCGCATGCGGCAGACTCAGAAACCGCCATCCCTAATTTGTTGACATTTTATTTGGCGCGATTTATTACTGCTGCTGTAAACTTTTGTAAAAACTGTGATAATATTGAACTGCGAAACATGGGAGATGTGCAAAAAATACGTGGAGAAGTTACTGCAACATTCAAGCTTTGTGGATTTACTTTACGAAAGGATGCTGGCACATTTCTCGCTGAACAACTCTTGCTATTATCTCCGGCTGAACGGTCTGTTATGCTTGAGAAACTCACCAGCCATTTACTCCACCAGTGTTTATCTCAACCTATTTTAGAGAAAAGCCACATAGAAGTAGCGTACAAAGAGTGTTCTTCAGCTGGTCTTGAAGAAAACGAGACAGTTTTGAACGTCATAGACGCGTTTAGTGTTCCGAAGTTGTGTTATAACAATGAACTGAAAAAGTTTGTGAAAGATGTCGATAACGAGAAATGTTTACTGCCTGATCCTAAATGGAAATCTCGCTTCATCATAGACAGGTATACTGTAATCTGGCAGAGAACTTTAAGAAACAAACTCTTCACAGTAGATTCATTGCATTCATCAGAAGAAGAGAAACGGTTTCAGCTTCGGAAAGTTGAGTACTTGCTAAGTTGCTCTAGTCGAGTTGATGATGTCGTAGTTTTGGGGTTGCTCACACAGGTTGTCGAGAGGAAATACCATTTAGAAGACCCTACAGGGTCAATAGAACTAGATTTGACAAATGTCAGGTATCATTCAGGCTTGTTCACTGAAGGTAGTTATGTCCTTGCTGAAGGTTATTACGATGACAAAACTTTATTTGTCACTGGTCTGGTTCAACCTCCTGTGGAAACCAGAGAAGCTTCTGCACCGTACTTCGGTAACCTAAACACGTTTGGAGGAAAATCAAAGACATTACTAAAGAATTCCAAAGCTCTTTTAAAAATAGAAAATGAAAACAGAGATGGTGTAATCGTATTTGTTTCTGATGTATGGCTAGACAGTCCGAAAGTGATGGATAATCTGAAGAAATTATTCGCTGGCTTTGATGATTTTCCACCCATAGCTATTGTGCTCATCGGTGAATTCCTATCATGTCCGTACACTTATAAATTTCACATGCATCTGAAGAATGGATTAAATAGTTTAGCAGACATGATTTGTCAGTATAAGAAATTACGTGAAAAGTGCAAGTTTATTTTCGTGCCAGGAAAGACAGATCCTGCTGCAGCAAATGTGTTACCGAGGCCACCATTGCCTAACTATTTAACGGACACTATACAAAACAAATTGGGTGATAACGCAATATTTACAACAAATCCGTGTCGTATACAATATTGTACACAAGAGATTGTTGTTTTTAGACAGGACTTGGTGATGAAATTATGTAGGAATACATTACATTTTCCAGACAGCGGTGATATACCGGATCATTTAACGAAGACTTTACTTGGTCAGTGCTGTTTAACTCCTCTGTCCATCGGTGTACAACCGGTATTTTGGAGGCATGCCAGCGGTTTGGATCTGTACCCGTTACCTGACTTAGTGATTATAGCAGATCATTTCCAGCCATTTGTTAGGAATTATAAAGACTGTCAAGTCATCAATCCTGGTTCGTTTCCTCGGACTGAGTTTACGTTTAATGTGTATGTGCCAGCGACAAGGACAGTTGAAGAGTCACAGATACCTAATGATGATGATGTGTGATGAATGATTTTTAAAAATGTTAATACTGGTGAAATTGTAACTTCAAATAATATAGTTGGAAATTATTGAAATTTTAATTTATCTTGTTTTTAATTATGTAATAATAGATCCAAAATTATGGCCTATCTATGCAAGTGCCTTACTTAATGTACTTATTCAATTATTATATGTATCAAGCCATATCAGGAAAAAAGTCAAAACACTTGATACTTTTTAGAATAGACAATATTAAGTAAGGGTCAGTTCAAACCGAGACGCGACGCGACGCGGTGCGTGCAGCAGCACGCACATGTTAATAGAGTGAAATCAGAACTTTACTTACTACCTACGCAAAAAATACACATTTCGTTGTGAGAATTTAGAATACGTTGCTCCATGCAGTGTTGCGCCTCGTGACGCCTCGCAGTCTAGCGCGACGCTGCAGTGAATCGTCGCGTCTAGGTGTGAACTGACCCTTAGGCACTTTTTAATTACGAAAGAAAATATCCTTTATGCAAAAAATAAAAAACTGTCCCTTGAGATTCTTCTTGAAAAAGCTTTATATTGTCATGAAGTCTTGATATTAAACAAAGTATTCATACAATTCGTACCTACATGTGGTTTTACTTATTACTGCTTTCTATTTGGGCTGGTTTCCAGGACTTCACATCTAAGAGTCCAAATTGCGTTAAGCGGTTTGTTCGGACCGGACTATTACCAGCGCAGTATGGCTAATTCAACATTTAACGGTGTGCTATTACGTAGCAAAACCGCTAAACGCATTACGGCCCTTAAACTTAACCACCTAAGAATTAAACCTATTTTTAAATCCTCACTTCATAGATTGCATTATTTGACCAATACAACAATGCAGAATCAAACAAAAAAGAAATTGTGAGCTTAGGATCTAAAAGGGAAAAATAAAACAAATCAGTCTTACATAAAGGTTTTAATTTTCCAACTATATTTACATTATTTCTTAGAATTACATTGATTAAATTAATTAAATATACATACAATAAACACTCTTTCAACAGTTTGTTCTTACATAGGCCTAATCTTAACATGGACGAAATTCTAATTTTACGCAAAAATACTTACAAACATTTAACTACAAAATATTCTTAGAAACATACACAATTTGATAAGCTAAGCACGCACTAATAAAGGTTATATGATCAATTTTACCGTCAACTTGATCTTGTGTCATCAGTATAAATAAGGGTTCGTTCATACCAGGCGATTGCGTCGCTTGCGTCCCATTCGCGAGTTGCTCGTGCACCTTACGTGTGCATTTACTGCGAGAGAACAGTGGACGTGCGCACACAGCTCCCAAGCGGTGCTTTCGCCAGATATGGACACGCCCTAACAAGTCTACTCGGTACTGCTATGTAAACTGGATTGGCGTTCATAAGGATTTGCAAATTATTAATGTGTAAAATGCAAGCAAGCTAAAAGAATAATATTATTATAGTTGAGAACAATAAAAAACAAGAAACAGATATTCGCTAAGCAAATGCAAGTAATCGATGGCTACATTATCGCACCGTTGCTTTTGTGTTACAAGTTCCTACCTTGAAGAGATTTCCTGATAGCCCTACATGTTGTTAAGGTAAACTCAAAAGAACAAAGTGTTAAGTGGAGTGGCTTGTCTGCCTTCAGGATCAATGCCACTACAGAGGTTTACTTGTTTCGGTTGCAGGTACCTACTAGATAAATGATTCTGAAAATAGTAAAAAGTTTAGAGGAGGCTTATACCCTTTAGGACGTTACCTACGGAACTTAATAACGTTCAAAATGATATTACGGCGGGTCCACATTAAAGCTGTGAAGCTCCGTCATGTGGACGGTTTTCGCGAGATTCAAACGCATTCATTTTTTGAGATATTCAACACTTGACATTCATGTCTTGAATTCATAGCACTGATGTAGAGCTACCATTATATATACGTTTAAACGATTATTATCCGCAAGAATTAAACTCGTAGTGCGCGCTTAGCTTAATAAGTATTTACCTAGTATCCATGACGACTGGATATGATTGATAGAAAACAGAGAACGGTTTCTCTTAATCATATCTTCTAAATTCAAATATTTGTGCAAACATTTAACATTGTTTTTAAAGCCACCATCTATTTACGAAACACTGTGTTAGAACAATAATTTGGTAGTTAAACTCAAGCCACAAAATAAAAAGGTACAGAAGTCAATCTTATGTATGTACTTCACTTTTCATACCTACGCACGACAGTCGCGCGCACTAGGGTTGTCAACTGGTTTATGCACAACAAATTATCGTGGTAGTTGCAAAATTTCACAGACGCGCGCCTCAAACGTGACACCATCGCGGTCGTAATGATCCTCGTTGAGCCCGGTTTTCGCGTCTGTGAACGGTGTCTATGTGTGCGTTGCTCGAGCGCGCTTTGTACGTAGATTGACATCTGTACCTATACATATAATTTGTGCTCAAGCCCCCAAGATACTGTCGTAAGCTTCTGTGATGGGTGCTAATGCGACGAGACAGACCATGGCGATGGTGAATAGTAGCACGATTGGCGTGTACACGCCGAGGAGCAGGCGTCTGAAGCTCGAGAACTGAAAGAACAAAGAAGAAGAAGAAGAAGATTAAAACATTTGAACATAATAATAAATAGTCTAGCATTTTGACTGGCCTGTTGGTCTAGTGGTTAGTGGCCCTGACTTCTAAGCCAGAGGTCGTGGGTTCGATTCCCACCCAGGACAAATGTTTGCGTGATGAGCACGATCATTTGTTCTGTGTCTGGGTGTAATTTATCTGTAATATGTATGTATTTAGAAATATATAAGTATGTTTATCAGTTGTCTAGTATCCATAACACTCGCTCTGCTTAGCTTGGGACTAGACGACGTTTGTGATAAAAAAAAAGAAAGAAAAATCTGTTATTTAAACTGTTAAACTGTTATTGCAACCAAAAGAGGTCTACTTTGCGTTCCAAATAAGAATAGGATCGATTGCCATGACGTGACGTCACGCCGTACTGTCAAATCGAAAATATTTTTGCAAAATTGATGGACTCCGAGATGAGTAAAATTGAAAAACCTGGATTCTGATTAAATTTTTTTCGTTCACAATTCGTAAATTTACAATTATTAAAATATCTTGCCTCGTTTTGACAATAAATCGTGACGTCACAACATTGCAATCGATCCTATTCTCATTTGGAACGCAATGTACAGGACATAAGCCTCGCCAAGTTTCGCCACCACAGACGGTCCTAACGGCGGAATCTTGGCTGGCCTCTCAATTTATTGTGTGAAATGCCTCCTGTATGTAACTAACCGGGTTTTTTTATGGTAGGTAAAAATCATCCAATGACGAGGGCAAATCTCTTGGGCGGAGCGGGAAACCCAGAGCCCCTGTATAACGCTTTCGCACCAACCCTCGGCTCCAGGAGGCTTCGACCCTGAAGGGCCAGTTTGCTGACAGCTCCTTGAGGCGCGCGGGAGCAGTGCGCGCCGTCGGCGACTTGGGCTCGGTCTGGGCTGTTACCAGACGATCGGACGGCGAGCTACCCATTGCTCACCGTCCGCAAGTCACGGCGGGATCGCGGCGACGACGGCTATGGCGCGTGCGTCGTTGCCTTTGCCTAATGCGGTCGGCCTCCTCCTTCACTAGCATCCGGTCGCCTCCTTCAGCGAGGCAGAAGGACCGGACTATGGCCTGAACCAAGGCCCGGCGCGAGAGGTCGCCGTCTCAATTTATTGCGTCAAATGCCTCCTGTATGTAACTTACCGGTGCGTCAGTGCTGCGGTCGACCTGCGTGGGCTGGCGAGTCTGCCCGAGCATGTCCTTCATGGGGAACGCGTTGATGCGGCCGTTGCTGATGCGGCCGTCCGACACGCACACCGTCAACTGTGGACGTAAGAGAAGAATGTTGGTAAAGCTAGTAAATGAGGTCTGCTAGTGAGCGAAGCGATACGGCGCGTATGGATTAATACTATTTAACACATGGGCCCCAGCTTTTTACTGAGCACTGTCCGTTTTGTGCGGGTGTGTTGCATATTTTGCGTCATGTAATGAACGTGATACTTACAGACAGCACGAGGTGCATGATGACGTGGAAGGCGACGAAGGCGGCGAGGATGAACACGCTCCACGACGGGAGCTCCGCCTTCTGCAGGTATACCGCCAGGAAGATCGTCACAACTGGAACAGAAGAGTGTCACGTTAGGAACATACTATATCTACGTAGGTGTCATCATCATCCTACCCTTATCCCATGTTACTTGGGGTCGGTGCAACATGTTTTTTTCTTCCACTCTGTCCTGTCACCCGTCACACTATCACTAACTCCCTTTTCTTTCATATCACTCCTCACACAATCCATCCATCTCTTCTGCAGCGTCCCTCTTCCTCTCCATCTCCAAAATGAAGATCAATGAGTAAAATTTACTCATGTCCTCGTTTCCGCAGCAGGCGTATGCCGGTTTGGGCGTCGAGAACCCTGCTGGGACTCTTTAGTTTTGCTGAAATCTCTTTGAAACATCACACGCCGGACGTCGGAACGACGAGCTAGCATTGCTCTTAATCCGCAAACCCACATTTACGGTGAAAGGTAATCGACCTGCAAATTTGGATAACTGGGGCGTCTTCTTCGGTGATCGCTGAAGTTTGAGGATGTCCATTTCCTCACGATGGCTATCATCTCCTTCGCTAGTACTACTGCTTCGCACAAGGAGTTGACCGCATTCAATTCCTTCTCCGGATCATGATGATGATGACGGATGAACCAGGGCCCATCGAAAATGAGCCGCCGCTGATCACCACTGCGAAGTCACGATGGTGCTTCACCTAATTACCTAGCATATGCTTACTGTGCATAATGTACTTACTTCCAAGAATATGCGCAGCGTTCCCAGCTCCCCAGTGAGCCCAGTTGAAGATGGGTCTCTTGCTAGTGCCGGGGTGCGGCCTGAAGTATGCACCTGTAAGAAAATGTACATGTCATTAAACTATTAATGCCTCAGTGATGTTCCTTATGTTAGACAGAAAATACTTTCTTATTGATCGCTTATGTCATAAAAGGAAGTTTTGTGCAAAATTTCACGCTCCTAATCCCCGTAGTTTCGGCTGTGCGTTGATATGTCAGTCAGTTTCTCCTTTTATATATAGGTATAGATAACATTTATTGATTTACTGAATAGAAACATTTTTTTAAATAAAAAAAACTATTTTACAGCCAAAAACACTGTCAGAAAAAAAAATTGTCTTGGCAGTCATAAGCCAAGAGAATGTAAGTACTACGTTTAGTCGTAATGTAAGTTTAAACCAGATTCAAAGCAATCTTAAGACGTCTTTGTTTTTCAACATTACTCACCAATAGGTTGGATGAAGCACAAGATAACAGTGACGAGACCGGTGATAGCGTGAGGGTTGTCTCCGGTGGTGGCGTAGCCGCCCACCTCGACGAGAATCAGGATGAAGCCGACCACGGTCAGCACCCACGTCACTACCATGAAGATGCGATGGTACTGTAACGAAAAACATTAAGAGATTTAGAAAATTGCTAAGAAAAGGCAGAAAGGAAATTTGATTTTTGTTTTTTTTTTTGTCGTTTTTGCGTGATGATTACATCACTGCTTACCATCAGGTGGGTTTGCAGTCAAGAACTGGTTTATATCATTTTAATGAATAATTCTTTTGAAATGATCTTTGAGTCTTTTGTTTTGATACAATTTGGCGCTAAACATTCTCCATTTTAATTTATAATTTTAAATTTAATTTTAAATTTATAATAAACTAGTGCGCCCCACAATCAACGATTGCATCACTATGGTATGCCATTAGGTAGGATCGTAGTCAAGCATTAATTTAATGAAATTAAAAAAGTCACTCTTGAGCTAAAATGCAACAAGCATAGCATAGCAGGCTCTAAGACTGGCGCAGTCATAGAATAATAGAACCATACGTTACTTTCAAAGAAACATAACCAATCAAACAATATGCTTCGAATTTGTAAATAAATAAATTAAAGAAAAAAAAACAAAAATGTATAATCACAAGAAAAGTGATATACCTACCGGTCAAGCGCAAACCTATACCTAAACAATAAAAAAAAATTGGCTAAACTTACCGCAAACCAGATGTCCTTCCCACCCAAAGTTTTGCCGACCCAAGTCTGCCTGAAGTATCTGAAAACACACACAAATAAATTAGTTCTAAGTTCACACTTTGGAAATATTGTAAAATCTGTGGTAAAATCATTCACTTAAAAAAAAAAAAACAGAATTTTTGGAGTTTTTTGCCAGTTCTACTACAAAGGAAACAACGAAACAACCAATTAGAACTGTGCTTATATAACAAAAAACATTTTCCAAAATGAGGGTTATGCCGTTTTTTGGCGACGGTAAGCTGAAACTGAAAACTCAATCTGAATCCAAAAGTGTCACAGACTTACCTAGCAAGCAAGATTCCGATGGACGAGGTTCCCAGCCAGGCTATCAGCATAAAGCAGCCGTGCAGCTTAAGCAGCAGCTTGGAGCTGCCGGCGGCTGTACCAACTGTAGCCAGAGACATAGGAACACCTGTCGCTTCGTATGCTATGTCATGAAAACCGACGCGGTTCGCATCTGGAATAATAAAATAATAGTTAAAAAACTAGCCTTCAAATAATTACTCAACTTTTAGTGTCTGTGCTATTGAGCGTTGAAGAGTTCCTTTATGTGGAACCCACCCTGGATGTAAATTCAGATCATGCTTACCATAAAAAGGCATTGTCATCCGAATTGAACAAACATGTGAAAATTTAACTCTGTTGGATAAGAGCAAAGGGTTCTAATTCAGTTTGTAAGATTCCACCCGCACGAACTAATATTGCAAGGTGATAACTTATCAAAAGAAAGCGTCATGAGATTTAAACCTTCTGGAGACGTACGAAGTAGCCATTTTTAGGTAGTTTTGTGCAGCAAATGCTCTATAGTCGTGTAGCGACATCTATGACGCCACATAGGAACTACGAGAATCCTGCATCGCGCAATGAAAGTTCTTCGCGCGATTAGAACATATACGACAGCCCGAAGTCAACTATCGGGCAGTAGCCCACCAGACGATAACACCTGTCTGGTCGGAGGACCCTCCCTTTTCAACGGAGGTATGTGGGACTTTACTCTCTGTTCCGCATACCTCCGAAGTCGTGAACAGTCAAAATTAGATAGACTTTGAGGCAATAATTCGATTAAATTCAAAAAGGAAAATGTCCAATAAAAAGCAAATATCATATATCCCTCCCATATATATTTACAATATTGAGCGCCATCTGATGACAACATGGCCACGCTCATGGCTATAATTTTCACTTAAGCTTAAAAAATAATGAACATCGCAAAACGTACCTTTCATTGAACTTCCAGAAACAACCATCAAATTGTACATGGTATTCGCCAAATCGTAGGTCCGACCTTGGACAACGGATACAACATCCCTTCTAAACTTGCAGTAGAGCTTGCCATCAATGATCGAAGACTCTTGCAGCTGTACAATCTCCTGAGGCGAATCTGTTCGGCTCACATACGGCTCAGATTTAGGGTAAGTCCAAGAAGTGAAGAGACTCACTCTCCCATTATCATTCCTGATACATTCCATGGCACTGTCATCTCCCATCTTAGTATCCATGCTCAAGCCAGCTGCAACGTACTTCGGGTTACCAGTACCCTGCAGTTCGAAAGTGTATTTGTCTCCGGAGACGAAGATAGCTACGATGGCCTTGCAGTCGCCTTTGGAGATGCAGTTTTCGGGAACGCCAAAGCAGAGTTTGTTGTCTGCACAGCCTTCGTAAATGACATCGAGAGGAGCGGCTTCTTGTTTTGGCTGAAAGTAAGTAAATCTGGATTATCGAAAATGTCAAATGTCAAAATGGGTGTGTATGTGTGAATTATACTAAGTACTACGAAATAAACCAATTGCGAATTGGACCAATCGCGAATTACACATTTTTTTGAACACTGGATCAATTGAGAATTAGACTTTAATTTTGATACAATAATTTATTGTTGTCTACTTAGAATGAAATTTCAAAATTTGCACGCCTTATTATGTCATAGTACACAGCACCTATTATAAAAATATGTAACACCTTTTATACCTACCTATGTTATGCAAATAAACATATTAATTGATTGATTGATATTTTTTTGAACACTGAAACAATTGAGAATTGGATCAAACGCGAATTAGAAATTTTTTTGAACACTGGACCAATTGAGAATTGGATCGATCGCGCGTAAAGCACATACACATTATTCTACATAAAGATCTAGCTTTGGAATGTGCAATTGGCATCATTTTTGTTTTCGGACAGACCGACTTCTTGACCTTTCAAAAGTACTTCTAAATTCACTTTAATTAATGTAATTTATTTTGCCGTTGTTCTCAAAACTGTGAAGGAAAACATCGTGAGGAAACCGGCATGTCCTAGATCCAAAAAAAAAATCGAAGACATGTAACATCCACCAACCAGCAGTGGGCTCGCGTGTTGGATTACCGCCCATTCCTGTCCTAGAGGAGAGGCCTGAGTTCCAGCATTGGGAATATAATAAGGCTGATGTTATGTTATATAATCATTCATTCAGGACCTACCTTAGACTCCATAATGACAGGTGGTGGTGGCGGTGCGTTGGTAGGTCTTGGCGCGGCGGCTGCCGGAGCGCTCACGACTGTCTCAGGAGTCACCACCTCCACTAGAGGAGACTCCACGTTCTTCCAGAATGTTGCGTAGCTTTGGGCAACTGTCGCTCTGAGGGTTAAAAAATGTATTTTTTACTTAAATCTATTATTGTTGTGTCGACACTATCTCTGGACTGCTATACCGGAGGTCGTGGGTTTGATTCCCACCTAGGACAAGTGTTTGTGTGATGAGCACGATGATTTGTTCTGTGTCTGGGTGTAATTTATCAATAACTAGCGACCCGTCCCAGCTTCGCACGGGTGCACTGGTGATATTAAATATATTGTAAGTATTATACACATTAACCTTCCTCTTGAATCACTCTATCTATTAAAAAAACCGCATCAAAAGCAACTTTGTTTTATACTATGTAATGATGATCTATGTAAAATGATCGACCCGCAAACATTTAATTTATTTTTTCATATTTACGTTAAACTTTATTTATATTTTTTGTGAACTTCAACTGTAGGTCACTGAATATTTATTTTTTATCATTGACACTGACAAGACATTGATTTCATATTTTTCGTTCGGAAATATTTCTGTCATTTTATTGAGTTAGTATAGATACTAGTCTTTTAATCTCTCTTCTAGTCGGGTGCATCGAGGTGCTTCGAAATAACAGTCAATCAACTGTTATTTCTGTATCTGTTTTAAATATAATATATATATATATATTTTATGTTATATTGTATATATATATAAATTATTATTATTTATTAATTTTTTTTTTTTTTTTGTTTTAAAGTAAGTCATGTTTGATAACAATGATGGCAGTTTTGTTTCCTGTTCTTCTACTGATTCTTCTGATGAGAGCAGCTACTCTAGTGCGTTCAGCAATGATTCCGTACATCTACGTGACCAACTCTTCTCTACTTTTTCTAGCTATAGTAATTTCTTTAATGTTGTCCACATAAATGCTCAAAGTGTTCCTGCTCATCACTCCGATCTAATATCTTCTTTCGACGCAGACATTGTTCATGCTGTGCTTGTCTCAGAGACATTTCTCAAACCTATGCTTCCTTCAACGCAATACTCATTGCCTGGTTTCAAGCTTGTGCGTAATGACAGAACTGGCAAGGGCTGTGGAGGGGTTGCTATCTATCTCCGTGGAGATATACCATGTAAAGTCGTTGATCAGTCCCCGAGTCATTATTCAAAATCTGCTGAACACCTTTTTATCGAAATCACTTTTAATCACACAAAATTACTCTTAGGTGTTTTTTACAGTCCTTCATGTCATATTGATTACTTTGCTTCTTTTGAATCTAAACTTGAATATTTTTCTTCTTTATATGATCACACAATAATACTCGGAGACTTCAACACTTGCATGCTAAAGGATGATGTGCGCAGCCGTAAACTCCAGTCACTAGTCTCTTCTGTCAACATGAATATCCTTCAGCTTAATGCTACCCATCACGCTCCCCATTGTATCCCCACACTTCTAGACCTTATTCTGGTTTCTGATCCATGCAAAGTAGCCACACACGGACAGCTTTCTGCTTCTTTCTCTTACCATGACCTTATATTTCTCTCTTATAAAATTCGTCCTCCTAAGCGTAAATCTAAATTTCTTTTCCTTCGCAGTTTCAAGAACATATCTCTGGATCGTTTGGTGGAGGATGCGGGCAATATTGACTGGTCTCCTGTTTATGATGGCAATGATGTGGATACCAAGGTAGCTGAACTTAACACACTTATATTAAAACTGTATGATGTGCATGCCCCAATCAAGAAAGTCAGAGTGAAACATCTTCCGGCTCCTTGGCTATCAGATTGTATCAAAAAAGCAATGTCTAAAAGAGATAAGGCTAAGAGACGGTACAGAAGAGATCCGACTGATGAGAACTGGTCTTTATACAAAAAGCTACGTAATCGCTGCGGTCGGATGTGTAGGGATGCTAAAAGGCGTCATATCCACAACTCTATTCATAACTTCAATACAACACAAGTATGGCAATTTCTCAAAACCCTTGGCATTGGTAAAGCTGTTGATAACAGCTCACCTGATATTGACCTTAATGAAATTAATTTACATTTTTCTAAATCTCCTGTTGTTCTAAACGACAACGTTAAAGCTTCCACTCTTAATAATCTCTCTAAACTTTCACTGCCAAATTGTACTTCGTTCTCTTTTCACCCGGTCACAGAAGGGGATATTAAACGGGCCATAACATCTATATCCACGAAAGCAGTGGGTGACGATGGCCTTCAACTCCAGATGCTTCTTCCTATCCTTAATGAACTCGCTCCTGTCATCCTTCACATTATCAACTATTCCCTTTTTACTAGCTGTTTTCCTTCAGCGTGGAAGAAAGCGCATGTCCTGCCACTGCCCAAAGTCCCTAATCCCTCATCAGTTACCCAGTTCCGTCCAATTTCCATACTCCCAATTCTATCCAAAGTCCTTGAGAGTGTTGTCAATAACCAACTGTCTCATTACCTATCCTCTAATGGCCTGCTGAGTCCCTATCAATCTGGTTTCCGTCGTGGTCACAGCACTGTGTCAGCACTAGTTAGGATAACTGATGATATTCGACTGGCCATGGAAAACAAGCATCTTACAGTGTTGGTACTACTGGACTTCAGCAGTGCTTTTAATTCAGTTGATTTTGACATCCTCTTGGGTATCCTATCCTCTCTTGGTATATCTCCTCCTGTGATTGCTTGGTTTAATTCTTATCTTCGTGGTCGCTCACAGTCGGTTCGCTCAGGAGAGGCTTCCTCTGACTGGTGTGATCTGGCTGTGGGTGTTCCTCAGGGTGGCGTCCTTTCTCCTCTTCTTTTCTCAATTTTTATTAACGCTATCACAAAGGTCTTATCTTCACACTACCATCTCTATGCAGACGACTTGCAGCTTTATCGACACTTTAAACCTGAAGAGCTTTCTGACGCCATTAATGCCATCAATAATGATCTTAAAAATATCTGTCAGTGGGCTAAAAGTTTTGGACTTTTAGTAAATCCAACCAAATCGCAAGCTCTCATTATTGGTGGCAGATATTTTGTAAATTGTTTGAACAATCAGTCTCTTCTACCACCAGTTTTATACGATGCTGTTACAATAGATTATTCAAAAAAAGTTAAAAATTTAGGTGTTTTCCTTGATTGTTACCTATCTTGGAATGTCCACATTGCTGAGGTAAGCAGGAGGGTATTTTGCTCGTTTCAGTCACTAAAACGTCTCCAGAAGTTCCTGCCCTTCTCAACTAAAGTTACTCTTGCTCAGTCTCTTCTTTTACCTATCCTAGATTACGCTGATGTTTGCTTCCTTGATGCGACAGAGGAATTACTTGATAAGCTTGAGCGCCTGCAGAATTTGTGTATCCGCTTCATTTTTGGACTTAGAAAGTACGATCACGTATCGGAATTTCGAAGGCAATTGAAGTGGTTGCCTATTCGGCGGCGTCGGGATTGTCACACTCTTTCTTTACTCTTCTCTGTTCTTCATAATCCCAACTCCCCTGTGTATCTTCAGGAACGCTTTGAGTATCTTGTGCCGAGAGGACTTGTCGCTCTTCATCATCTCTTCTTCTTCGCTTTCCAGCCCATTCTTCTAGTCGCTATAGTGGATCTTTTACTGTTCGAGCTGTGCGCCTGTGGAATTCTCTTCCACATACCATTCGGGATAGCCCCTCGTTGGAGGTTTTCAGGGGAAGAATCAGGGAACATTTCTTGTCAACATGACCCATAAATATGTATGTATTAGTTTTATTTATTGTATATAGTACCTATGTATTTGTGTAGTTTATTTTAGTTTTAAGTTTAATACAATTTATGTTCGGAGTAAAGTTCTTTTGTGCATATGGATTGTCCTCGTGTTTTAAAATTACTATATGTTTGTTTAATAGGTTTGCTGTAAGAAAACCCAACTTTGGGTTAAGCTCGCCTTTGTACATCACCTTTTTTTGTTAATTGTTTTTCTGTAATTTATGTACAATAAAGAATATAAGAATATAAGAATAAGATGATATGTATGAATTTAGGAATATACATGTATGTGTATCAGTTGTCTAGTACCCTCAACACAAGTTCTGCTTAGCTTGGGACTAGACGACGTGGTGTGATAGTTGTGGACAAAAAAGAAATCTCACCTGAATCCGATACCTCCGAGGAAGTCAGTCGGCGCTTGCCACGTGAAGGTCATAGCGGGCTTGTCTTCTGGTGAGGAGTGCGTGACAGTGTCGTTGGGGTTACTGCATGTCGTCACGTGGGTGAGAGACGCGTCCGGGACACCCACGAACTTGCCCACTATTATGTCTGGGTTCTGGAATGAAAGAAGCAGATTTTTTTTTGTATTTTGTAGATAGATTAAACTATATTGTACGGTAAGCAGCACATTAGACCACAACAAATTGTCAAAATTCTGCAAACGATTTTCAACTCTCAACCATAATTTAACAAGTTTCAAAATGTATTGGAGAAATCTGACATTTGTATAGTCTGTTGTGCTGCTGACCGTACACCAAAAAAGTGATAGAACTTATACAAAACTTAAATCTATGGGTACAATGTCGGTATTATCGCTGAGAGCGATATCTACCAGACAACCAAGGATACCGAGTGAGTATACAAACAGAATCAGAGTCTAGACCCAGTTCTTGAAAGCATATTGTTTGTTTTGGTGTCCCTGTAATAATAATCGTTCGTATTCCGTGTTATTTCTGCTTTAGGAATTAAGTATAAGTATACAACCTAAAAAATTTAGTCATAAAAATTTAAACTTTTAATATTGCGCCGCTTCCTATAAGCACAAGCTTAGAAGCGGCGCGATATTACAAGTTTTAGTACCGTAGACACTCGCTACGGCCGACAGCGCCAATATGGCGTAAATGAAATTGGACGAAAGCACTTTGACGACATTCAGTCTATTGTGATAAATAAATAATTGAGTGAGGCCAGTGATTAAGGTCATCTCCATAAAACTTTGACAGATTCATTGCTATGCCAATAACGTGCAATCTGAGAATAGAAACGTACCTAATCATTACAGCAATATTCGTTATTTATCGCCTCTAAAATCTTAATAGACGCAATTAACAGAAGCTTGTGTTTTGGTGACTCATCAAGCGAGGTTGTAAGTGTGGCCTGAGTAATTTGTGTGTCTAACGGACCGTACATCAGGGATGGCGGACCTTTATTGGAGAAAGTGACATTAAATGCAATTGAAACAAGTTTTCAATGAATTTTTTTTTTCATAACCATTTTTATAGCGGTGGTCTATACTTATATACTTAAAACTCGTCAATACGATTCACACGAGCCCAAACTCGACGTAGTTGCGCCGTTTAAATACAGGGCTACCTCGCGATTACATCATCAGATCAGGCCCATGTCATCATAATATTGCATTGTTATGCGACTTACACCTGCATGCAAAATTGCAGCTCGATCGGTTGAAGATATCTGCTTCAAAATTGAGTTGCAAGACTTGAGACGAACATACAATATAGTTATATTGCAAGCTAATAAAAAGCTTGTAAAAAAATTGAACATTAGCATTTGAATTTTAGCGCTTGAAAACTCGTACAAAAATAAATGGTTTAAAAACAAATGAATACAACTTGCAGTTGTTATTGCTTTTGAAAAAACTTATTGGCATTATTATTTTCTTACAAAACTTTATTTTTGTACGAGATTTCAAGCGCTAAAGTTCGCAGAGCTTAACTTTAGACCCGCCAAGATACGACGGCTGAGCTGTACTATCGAAGACACTACCGCCTGAGCACCGTTAAGTTCATTTTTACTTGTATTTATTCGAAACGAAAACTTCAAAGGTGATGTTCATCATCATCAGCCTTTTAATGTTCCCACTGCAGGGACACAGGCCTCCTCTAGGAGAGGGAATGGGCCATAATCCACCACGCGGGCCCAGTGCGGATTGGTGGATGTCACATGTCTTCGAATTTTTGGTTCTAGGACGTGCCGGTTTCCTCACGATGTTTTCCTTCACCGTTTTGAGAGTGGCAAGCAATATCAAAACGGTGATGTTACCACCAAATAATCTAAAATAACTTTAGTGATTTAATCAAATAAGAAAATAACTGAATGCAAGTAATTCTTAATTTGCAATCCTCTTAATGTTACAGTTATTAATCAAATAAAAAAGAAAATTTATTGATCATTATCAATCAATTTCAAAAGTAGAACTTTATAAAGTCGTTCTAGGAAAATTATTTAGAACTCAATAGAATGACCAGTTTTTGAAAAATTTAAAAAAAAAATCTGAACTTAAATTTAACAGTATATGCAAGCATTTTTTTTATTTTTTTACATATTTTATTGATCAATATATTTTCACAATCAATTTTCTCTTTCTTCTTATCTTTTCAAATCAACCTGATATTAAACATCTTACATAGGCGTGCCAGCTTCAGACTCGCCAAGATCCGACGATCGTACTGTACATAAATCGATTGAGTTATGTTAACGAACTGATTGTAAATCTTGCACATTATCAAAGAACTCGTCAGACCGGTTTGACAGTTTTGTCTGTTGACGGACTTGACCTGCATCTGACGGTCTAGATGCCTAGAAACTGAATGGTAAGCAGGTGGTTCTACATAATCAGTTCACCAGCAAATTACTTAACACTTATTGTATGCCCACATCGATATATATAGGTATATACTACGTACTAGATTCGGCATACTGTTCAGTATTTTGACTTAGGTGATCTGCAGGCCATACACCTTTATATTGATGACTTTAGAGCAGTTTTGACGTTCTCAAAATGTGAGAGCGCTGTAAGTTTTAAAAGTTTTGCTAGACGACTTAATGCCAATGAAGCGCTGCAGCGGACTTTTGTATAAACTTTTCAATATTTTTTACAAATAGTTTCTATGAACTTGCTTGCCTATCGTTGGGATATAAGTCAATGCACACACACAAGTTATTACTACTAGAAATTAATATCGATGTGTGGAGGCCGTAGCGTGTCGGTATAACGACTTCTTTTCGTTTGACAGAATCTCCGATTTCTGATTTTAAATTTGAAATTGTTTTTTTAAGTCTTTATTTATTATGTGCCACAATTTATTATATTATCAATATAGGGCGTAATCTACTCTAATAAAGAGGTAAAGTTTGTTTTTTTGTTTTTTTTATTTTTTTGTTTTTTTGTTTGTAGGAGGTAATCTCTGGAACTACTGGTCAGATTGGAAAAAAAATAGCAACAATAGAAAGCTGCTTTACTCCTGAGTGACATAGGCTATATTTTATGTACGCGGGCGAAGCCGCTGTCAAAAGCTAGTTAATTATAATACAGGGCGCTTGCCAGGGAGCTGCCTATTGCTCGCCGTCCGCAAGCCCACGCCTCCTGTGGCTGGAGACCGAGATCGGAATCCCGGTGGAAAATTAGTTTGGAACCGAAAAAGGATCGACTAAACCGTGGCAATGTGACTAGAATGATATACATTCTTGGCTTATATTCATATTCTAGACCCTAAAGGACTATAGTGAATGTTGTGTATCAGCCAAGATCCTGCTACAAATATGGAAAGCTTAGCGTTCGCACGATTGTGACTTATAAAGATATGCGGCCATTGTATCAAGGTGCAGTGAATGGCGCACGGTGTAAAAATTCATTGCACATAATACGTGTTAAACGAACTAAAAAGCCTGATGAATTTCCTGCTTATCAAGTTTTGAGTAAAAGCTTGATAAGCTTGATTGTAAAAGCTTAGGGCCCAAGTCCACGACGACTTTTTGTAGCGATGTAGTCGCAAGTTCGCATCGATACTATAATTAGGTGGTGTAGGTTTGATAGGTAATCGCTTCATATCCATAGGAAACGACCACTAGCACAATTTGGAACCGTGAACTAGCTTCTGACGTTTTATAAGTGCCCATGTAGGCCCATGTGAAATAAAATATTTTGACTTGAATTGACTGATAGAACATGAGTAGGTACCTATTCAGCCGCATCCAGTTAAGATTGAAAGAAAACCCCAAGCTAGTAAGGTAAAGCGTATAACACTACATCTGTTTAGGTTCTCTACTAAATGTAAGTATTTATAATTCTTTCTATTCTATTTATCTAACTAAATCTATGCTACGTAATTAATTAATTTCAATAATCTTTGTGTGTTTATACGATTTTTTTAAATAAAAAGATATATCAAGATTGATTACATTTAGTTAACTCCCTGAACAGATGGAACCTGATTAAAAACAATTTCTGGTAGTTCAAAAATTGAAGCGCAAATTTTACCTGGATCTGACGAGCCTGTAAGATGAACCCTCCAATTGGCAGAGGCGCGCCTGCAGGGCTGCCCACCGTGACCTGAAGAGTGTCCCCCTGCCTCACTTGTGCGGAGGACGTGAGGATGAGGTAGGGCGGCGTGGAAGTCTGCGCAGTAATGGACTCGTGGCGAGGCGTCTGGTCTATGCAGGCCTAGAATAAAAGAATTAAGAAGTCTTAGTTTGGGTAAAGAATCTTTGTTGATTTTAGTGACGTCGCTTGCCACCCTAGACAAGTTACGATCGTTTCGTTAAAGTCGAATACTTTGAGTTGGCCAAGCCCCTGATTCCTTTGTTCTTTCATTCTGACGTCATCTCAACGCTAGAACATAGAAAAATATTTCTATTCTATCCGGGAAGATTAAAACAAGGCTTTTTTTTCTAGTGTTTGCAAAAAAACCCTAAGGCTCTAGACAGACGGACTGCATTTCAACTGCAAATTTGCAGTTCGGATGCAGTTTGAATGCAGTTGACACGACTGCAATAGAACTGCAAACCAACCGTGCAGTCCGATTGCAGTCGGTATGCAGTTCACACGACTGCACGCCGACTGCAATTGAACTGCAATCGAACTGCATCGGGCTGCTGCTGGTTTGGTGGTGGTGGAAGTGTGGTGGGTATGGTGGTGGTGGTGGTGGTGGTGGTGGTATGGTGGAGTGGTGGAGTGTGGTGGTGGTGGTGGTGGTGGTATGGTGGTGTGGTGTGTGTGTGTAGTATGTGTGTATGTGTAGTAGTAGCAAGTAAGTAGTAAGTAGTGCAGTCCGATTGCAGTCGGTTTACAGTTCACACGACTGCACGCCGACTGCAATTGAACTGCAATCGGACTGCTCGGTTGGTTTGCAGTTCTATTGCAGTCGTGTCAACTGCATTCAAACTGCATCCGAACTGCAGATTTGCAGTTGGATTGCAGTTGAAATGCAGTCCGTCTGTCTAGAGCCTAACCTAACGTATCCGTGTCGGAGTGTCGAAGCAAAAGCCCAATTCGTGTGTTCTAACATCATCTCATCGCTTAGTCACGTGGTTAGAAAAAAGGAATTGGGGGCTGGAAGTTCGTAAATGCTTAAAATAGTTACAGAAGGCGGCAAATAAATTGACTCGAGATTTTGTGTTGAAGGATGCTACCACCACTCTTAATTTCATACATTTTGACGTGCTGATTATTAAATGGCAACAATGGGCAGGGCACATTGCACGCAGATTAGCGTTTTATTCATTTACTTTACTATGATGTCGACAATGTAACGATTTAGCTCGTGGGTTGTAATCATCATTAGAAAACACAATAATGGTGTTGAGACCCTGACCGCTTAGTGTAGTAATTTGTATAATCCCACACAAGATTATAGACTTCGACTTCTTTGATAGATACTGCCTTTTCTGATAGGACTAGTACCTATTATGCGTTCAAAATAAGAACAGGAAAGTCAATAAACTCGATCTGTCAAATTTTGAGTGAAAAGTACGGTTTGCAAAAAAATCTTATTTCTGTATCAATAAAAAGTTTTTTTTTTGCTTTTTATTACTAAATTTTAGTTAATTCTAGTTGAAGTAAAAACGTTAGGGTTCAATATAAATTTGCCAAATATATTGTTTTAAGTCATAAAACTATTTACAAAAAAGACTATTTTCATTGTTAGAAACAATTCGCCTTTTTCTTCTATTTACCACTAGACACATCACACAGTGAAACAGAGATAAACAAAATTGAAAAACTGTGTTCTGATTAAACTTTTTTCATTCACGATTCGTACGTAAATTATATTTTTTTATACATCTTTTTTTGTTCACTCTACCTAATTTCTTCGATTTGACAGTTCGACGTGACGTCACAACATTGCCATCGATCCTATTCTCATTTGGAACGCATTGTACTCGTGTTCAACTAAGAAAATATGTTAATTGAATGAATGAAAGGGCCAGGAAAGCACAAGCAAGCAAGAATTTGCAAGTCAGAGTCAGATTATTTTTTGATAAATATAATATGTAGATTGCAATATTACAGTTCCACTTCAATATATTACAATCTATCGAAAATTAAACTCTTGAACCCCATGCGAGCGCCGGCGTTCGCCTATTGTTTTACCGTACCTGACGGCGAGCAATGGGTAACTCGCCGTCCGGTCGTTTGGTAACAGTCTGGACCGAGTCCAAGTCCCGCAAGCCTCAAGGCCTCAATCGAAGTACGACACAGCAAGGGTCTGTACGTAGCCATAGCATCGACAGCTATTTAGTTCAACGATTGCATCATTGCTTACCATCAGGTGGGATTGCGATCCCTCCTGATGGTAAGCAATTAAAAAAAAAACTTATTTGCTTTGTAGGTACTAGACATACTAAGAACATTGGTTATTATCTTACCCCTGAAGGCGCCCCGGAGCCGTACTGCTCAGTCTGACGTATCACCATCAGGACTAGTACACTAAACAGCATCGCATTTCTTTTCCTCGGCAACATTTTGTCTGCTTACCTGAAACAAAAGAACAGCACATGAATATCATCATCATTATCATTACATAGTATAAAACCATAGATATATCAAATATCTATGTATAAAACAAAGTTGCGCGTCCCTATGTATGCTTAGATCTTTAAAAGTACGCTACAGATTTTGATGCGGTTTTTTTAATAGATAGAGTGATTCAAAAGGAAGGTTTATATGTATAATACATACACACACATATCAGTACCCGTGCGAAGCTGGGGCGGGTCGCTAGTTATTATTATTTCGCACAAAGGTCTTCTCGTCCGATTTATACTCCGCTAAATTTTGATCGATTTAATCACGTTGAGGATCGATTCGATCAACACTATCGATTAGTAAAGATAAAATTAAAAAATGAATAGATAAGTTTTTTTTTTTTAATAATTTCTTTAAGAAACCGTCAAATAAGCGAGTCAATGACCTGTAAGTATTTGTTGTATTCTGATTTTAGTATTTATTGTTATAAAGGTAACAGAAATACATTACCTGTGAAAATTTCAACTGTCTAGTATTTACGCTTTATGAGATACAGCCTAGTGACAGACAGACAGACTGTGCAGTGATGCAGTCATAGCAATAGGGTCTCAGTTTTTCTTTTTGAGGTATGGGACCCCAAAAAAAACGGGTTTAATTTACAGTGGTATAAACGAGACACAATTTATCATAGGATATCGTCAGCCTTATAATATTCCCACTGCTTTTTTTTTTGGTACGCTCTTGGGCGGAGCTGGAGACCAGTGTCAGACTCTTACTGACTAAAAAACCTACCCCGTACCTTCCTTGCCTTATTCCTAGAGCCGCGGTAACAGTTTCATACCACCCCCGGCAATGTTCCCACTGCTGGAACACAGGCCTCCTGTTCAAGAGAGGGCCGTAATCCAGCATCCAGAGCGGATAGGTAGATGTCACATGTCTTCTAAATTTTTGGTTCCAGGACCAGCTCCTCACGAGGTTTTCCTTCACCGTTTGATGTGTGATGAAATTAATTATACAAAGTAATGCGCCTGGCTGGGTTTTTTTTTTAGGTAGGTAAAAATCATCCAATGACGAGTCCCGCCCTTGGGCGGAGCGGGAAACAAGTGTCAGACTCTTACTGACTAAACAACCTACCCCATTCCAACGTTGCCATCTACACCAGGGCCAGAGCCTTCCTTACAAACGCGAACCCATGGTCCCAGTTGGCTTTGACCCTTCTGCAGGGTCCCTACGGTTTGCTGACAACTCCTTGAAGCGCGCGGGAACAGTGCGCGCCGTCGACGACTGGGCTTGGTCCGGTTACCAGACGATTGGACGGCGAGCTACCCATTGCTCGCCATCCATAAGGCCGCGCCTGCGTCTGGCTGGGTTGACCCCGCGACCTACAACTTTTAAATCGGGGCCTTTAGTAACTTGGCCAAAAGTGCTCTGCAGACACAGTTTAAATTCCTATAAACGCAGTCTCTAAGAACAAGCATTATCCGCGATCAGACCTGACATTACCACGAAAGAAAGAGACAGCCATACACAATAGGTACAGGTGGGAATGCGACAGAAGATCTCATTTGTGTCATGCACGAGGAAGTGAGGTCAGTGAGCGAAGTGAAGGGAATGGTATCACGGTGTTGTGGGATGACGTCATCAGCTCATGGTCCTTAGGAGATAGACATCAACTTGAGGTAAACACCGTAGAAAATGTATGTCTTTAGTCTTTATAAGTTTTTTTTTGACCCACAAGGGAAGGCATAGGTAGATAAGTAGATTAAACTAATAAGTGAATAGGCTCTTAATAAACTATGCGCCTTACCATCAACGATTGCATCCATCATGCTTACCAACAGGTGGGATCGCAATCAAGCACTAGTTTATAGCAATTAAAAAAATACTTTATTGTACACTAAAAAGTAACAGAAATTGTACAAAAATTAAATCGAAATGTGTAATTCGAGCAGTGGTGGCCGAGTGATAACGGCCCCGACTTACGAGTCGTAGGTCGCGGGTTCAAACCCAGCCAGGCGCGCATTACTTTGTGTAATTTATTTCATCACCACTGCTCTCAAAACGGTGAAGGAAAACATCGTGAGGAAACCGGCATGTCCTAGAAACAAAAATTCGAAGACATGTGACATCTACCAATCCGCACTGGGCCCGCGTGGATGTGTGGATTACAGCTGGATTGCAGCCCATTCCTTCTCCTAGAGAGAGGAAGCCTGTGTCTCTGCAGTGGGAACATTAAAAGGCTGATGATGATGATGAATGCATGCCCAGTTGTCGGCGGCGCGCACTGTTCCCGCGCGGCTCAAGGAGTTGTCAGCAACTGTAGGGACCTTGCAAAAGGGTCGAAGCCAATTAGGGCCAAGGGTTCGTGTCTGAAAAGAAGGCACTGGCCCTGGTATGTATGGCAATGTAGGAGCGGGGTAGGTTGTTTAGTCATATAATACGTAAGTAGGGTTCTCCATACAAACTTTAGACCCCTATTACATCCATTTAGGAGCTGAATTTTGAAAAACCCTTTCTTAGTGTTCACCTTCGTTAAAAAAGGAAGCTTTGTGCATAATTTCACGCTCCTAGTCCTAGTAGTTTTGACTGTGCGTTGATATGTCAGTCAGTCAGTTTCTCCTTATATAATACCTATAGATAACGCAATATAAAAGCTTGCTATGGAAAAAATATTTTAATTGAAAACTTGCTTTTAATTTTAGTAATAATTCTTATAATGTATATCGTAACTAATACCCACTAAGAAAAAAGAAACTCCGACTGACTGAATCACAGCCCGTCGCTTTGCTTTTCTGCGTAAATTTATATTAATCATGACAAAGCCTTTTGTACTAGAAGATATATACCTATATATGTATTTACTTTAACAATATTGCTATTTTTAAGACGTCAGAAACTCAATGTCGGTAAAGATTAGCACGATGACTGGTCAATAAATGTTTTGTCACGAATATTCAGTCAAAATGTTGTCATCGGTAAGTTTTCATAGTCATGCTAAAACTGCTAGTCATTGGACTTGAATCTAGAAGCAATATTTGATCCATCATCATCATAAAAATCAATGTCGTGTAAAAGTGTGTGAGGTACGCATCGCTACATCATCATCAAGTCACGCATCGCATTGGAATGAAGACCGCACGAGCTGCGAACGCGTTATATTTACGTAGTAGTGCTATCTCGCTCGCGCGCGCATCTGTCTCGTTTCTTTTAGCTACTTACAGAGTCACGAGAGGCACGTTCTTATTGGACAATCGCGCGACGCTTTCATCGCACTTCTGCCACTACTTCAGCCCCTGTGATTTTGTACTTAAGCTCAATGTATGAACAGAAAATATCTCCTCCCTCAACTTCGACACCATCGCTCCGATGGGTTTTACTCACTTCCCCCATAATCCAAACCATAGCCCGGATGTTCTCAATGTGGCGCTCCTAAAGAATGTAAGCCTCCGCCTACAATCTATAGAAGCAATACATGAACTCAACTCCGATCACCGCCCGGTGATCATGCACCTAGGCTCCCGCTCGGGTAACCTTGACCCGGGCCAGCCCCCTCCTTCCCAATTGATCACTGACTGGAAGAAAGTAAGCGACAGACTGAAATCTGCCACGTCACCTCAATTGGACACTATCCCTGACCACATAGTCTCTGTCGCAGACACGACGGCGGCGATTGACTCACTCACCGAGCACGTACAATCTGTCTTGAACGAATGTTCTAGGGAGATTCCAGCGACGGAAGACCGCCGCTGGAAGATCCCGGACGATATACGGGCCCTGATGACTGAGAAGAACGCCGCCATCCGTGCGTACAGCGCCTTTCCCTGCGACGCTAACAAGGCTCACATGCGCAAATTACAGCGTACTGTAAGGAAGCGCATGGTGGAGCTGCGTTCCGCTCGCTGGGACAAGATGCTCAGCGAACTTGAGCCCACCCACCAAGCCTTCTAGCAACTTCAGAGGAAGCTACGCTCCACTGAAGAGTCCACCATGCCCCCACTCGTCCGACCGGACAAGAGTATCGCGTTCGATAACTCCGAAAAGGCAGAATGCCTGGCCGACAGCCTTGAATCCCAATGCTCGCCCAGCTCTCAACTAGTAGACCAAGCCCACATCGACATGGTGGATGCTGAAGTTGAACGTAGAGCCTCCCTACCTCCCGTTGAAGACCCAGACAATCCCCTAGCCCCCGTCACTCCTGACGAGGTCGCGGAGATCGTCAAAAAGCTTCAACCCCGGAAAGCCCCAGGCGCCGACGGCATCACGAACAGAGTTTGCAAACTCTTCCCCCCCCAATTAATAGTGCTAATGACCGCCATCTTCAATGGCGCATTAAGCAACATGTTCCCCCAAGCGTGGAAACAGGCTACTGTCATCGGTATTCCCAAACCTGGCAAACCCAAGTCTGACCCCGCTAGCTACCGTCCCATCAGTCTCCTCGATGTTCTCGGCAAAATCTACGAGAGGCTTATCTACAAGCGACTCAAAGATTACGCTGAAACCAAGGGTCTCATCCCAAACGAGCAATTCGGGTTTCGTACCGAACACTCGTGCATCCACCAAGTCCACCGCATCGTTGAGCACCTAAGCGTTGGCTTCCAGCGCGGCGCGATGACGGGCGTCTTGTTCTTTGACATAGCGAAAGCTTTCGACAAGGTCTGGCACAACGGCTTATTATATAAGCTGTACAAACTCGGCGTGCCAGACCGTCTCGTTCTCATCATGCGAGACTTCCTGTCGAATCGCACCTTTCGCTATCGTATCGAGGGAGCACTCTCCTCCCCCCACCCCATACGAGCCGGAGTCCCACAAGGATCAGTGGTTTCCCCCCTCGCATTCACGCTGTTCACCAGCGACATCCCCAAAAGTAAAAAGGCCCAGTTGGCACTATTCGCCGACGACACGGCCATTTACTACACCGGTCGTGACACCAGAGTCATCGCTCAAAATCTCCAAACCTCCGCGAACACCCTGGGTGAGTGGTTCCGGAAATGGAGGATTGAGGTTAACCCTGACAAGAGTCAAGCTGTTCTCTTCACGAAACAGCGTAGGACCGTCCCCCCTCCCCCACCGATCACTATGTACGGCAAGCCTATCCCCTGGGAGAAGCAAGCAAAGTACCTCGGCGTGATCCTTGACCAGCACTTGACCTTCGCCGAGCACACAAAGCAGGCCCGCTCGCGTGCCGCTTTTGCTCGAGGAAGGCTCCACTACCTTTTGACTGCCCGCAGCAAACTGTCACTTAAGTGCAAGCTGCGCCTCTACACGGCAGTCATCCGGCCGATAATGACGTACGCGTGCGCCATCTTCGCACACGCTAAACCCCGTCACCTTCACAGGATGCAGACCCTCCAAAACCTGACCCTCCGTAAGATCCTCGACGCCCCATACTTCGTCCGTAATGAGAATCTACACTTAGATCTCAGAGTCCCCACCATCCAGCAGTTCATGAAACGCCTCTGCAAGCGTTTCTTCGATACCGCTGAAAAACACCGCAACCCCCTGATCGTATCGGCCGCCCGATACGAACCCTCGCGAATCTCCAAGGTCCGCCGCCCAAGGCACACCCTCATCACTCCTGACGACCCCACTACCCTGCTCCAAGAGAGCCGTAGGGAAACTAGTACACTCCGTCGGTACACCTACAAACCGCAGACCTTCCGTCCTCGCCGTCGAGGCCCGCCGCGACAGTCCCGTAATTGTCCACCCCGACCCTTGCTCGAGCCAGCCCGCGCCGCTGAGCCGTAGTTTTAAAAGATCCCCTAAATAATCGTATGCTCGATCCAGCCCTTCCCTTGCTGCCCTCCCCCAGCGACGCCCTAAGCCGAGGCCCGTACCCCACCTGGGGTGCCCTTAGCGTAGTCGCTTAGTTTTTAAGTAATTAAGCCCTGGCTGGAGGCTTTGATCCTAGTATCGAGGCCGCCACAGGCAAGACCGGTTAAGCAGCCGACAACCTCATAGGTTGACCTGCGAGAGGCCACACAAAAAAAAAAAAAAAAAAACAGAAAATATACGCTCCTATTTCTACACTTCTACTCTTGTTTTATTTCGACACAAATTACATCGCTGCTACAAGTGTTTTCTAAATAATAGATCATTTATCATTTAAAGCCACTTTTCGTTGTAATTTCAAGAACGGACTGACCTATCCAAACCACAATCAGGGCCACGGGTTTGTGTCTGAAAAAGAAGGCTCTGGCCCTGGTATGTATGTATGGCGATGTAGGAACAGGGTAGGTTGTTTAGTCAGTAAGAGTCTGACACTTGTTTTCCGCTCCGCCCAAGAGCGGGACTCGTCATTGGATGATTTTTACCTACTATAAAAAAAACCTATCCAAAGCAAATATTTAAGCATTGTTCGGACTAAATATTTAGTAGATTGTTTATGTGAAGTTTACACATTGCTAGTTTATTTATATAAAAGGACATCACTGACATATCAACACACAACCAAAACTACTGGGACGAGGTTTGTGAAATTTTGCACCAGGTTTTCTTTTTATATCATAGGTTCCTACCTAGAGAGAGCTTTAAGAGAAGATTTTCCAAAATTCAGTCCCTAAGGGGATGAAAAGGGTCGAAAGTATAAATATACATATATCAACTTTTACGAGGGCCTTAGTTTTCGTGAAAGTGGATTAGCTAGCTTTTGCCCACGACTATAGAAGTCAAAAAGGCATAATAGGCATCATATACCTATATAATTAAACCTGGTCAAGATGAATGACAGGAGCCCAAACTTAATAAGGTTGTGTTTAATTACACAGTTCTTATGGCCGCCTTCCGGAGCCATCATCAGATCAACTCCACAACGAAATAAAAAAACGAAAGAAAAATAATTTTGCATTGTCATCCGATTTGACACAATGCAAAATTATTGAACGTGGCAATGCTGCCAGCGTTCTGGGCACTTTTCCCATTGATATCGATGTGGATGAATTTTTTGATGCCCAATCATTTGTAAATATTAGAGTATTTTTAGTTTATTTAGGTGTAATTAAATGTATATTTTTATATTTCTGTAATTAATAGGAATTAAACAGTACACAATCATGTTATTGTAACATTCACAAAAATGTTGGAAGGTGAAAATAATTTGACACATGTATGCAAAACAGCTCAATTGGTAACCAGGAAGTGGATCAAATTTACAAAATTTGGTCGCAAACATCGGGACACGTGAAACTACATTTGTAAAAAAGGGAGGCCTTTGCCCAGCTGTGGGACATATAACCCTGTCACAACTAGTTGACCTCAGAGGTTTTGTTGTTAATTCCGCCTCGATTCGGAACACCATAATCTTGCCGAAGTTATTTCCGGAATCATTCGTTACGCGCCTGCGCACTTTGGCGATTTCCTATTTGCTGATTTCTCAAGGCAAATACGATTTATAGAGTGTAGATTTTTTGAATCTGCAATTTTACCTGTCATTGAGATTCAGGCATTACTTTGGCATACAAATTAATTTCATCGGAAATAGATACCTTCGATTTTTCTTTGATTCTTATCTGCTCACCAAACTAAGTTACTATCGCTTCTTTAACGTCGAACGCCCTAATTCCTTTGTTCAGTCGTCATCTCAATGCTCTTACGTGGACAGAAGAAAGGGGTTGGAGGCGTAGCCTAATCCAAGCGTTTGACGTTATCAAAACGATAGTACCTTGGCTAGGGGGCAGATAAGAATCAAAGAACAATCGTATACATAGTATTGCCATACTTCTACTGAGGGTCAAAAATGCGATTGGCCTGGAAATGTGGCAATTTAGTACCAGATATGAATCAAAGAAAAAACTATTAACATTAACACCTTACCTACCAATTTTTAACCAAAATACAATCTAAACATTAGGACCAATAAAAAGGCTGATAACATAAATTGGTCTAATAATGTACTTAGTCACGCATTTCAGTTTTTTACGATGACGGTGACATTGTCACAGCAACTGCAAGGTTAAGCGTACGGGCGACCTAACACCTTGCTTCTAATTGGACAACTATGCACTGATCACTTTGATACGTCGTGTATTTACTAATTAATGTTATGTGACTGCTGAATTATTAGTGGATGAATAACTCGAGGCGACGCTAATGAAGGAGAATTACTTCCGGATCCATATAGAGCGAGCTTTTGAAGGTCTTTATTGATACTACACTTGAAGTTGTAGATGACTACCTTTGCTTAGGACGGTCAGTCCAATTGGACTACACTACACTTCTAGAAAGATGATTGACATCTTCGAAATTGACAATCGTCAAATCTGACATCATAGTGCCCTAAGAATCGCTAAACTTAAGTGGCAGTGGGCAGGGACATTGCTTGCAGAACAGATGGTTGACAGAGATGAAAAGTTAGAAAAGAAGACGCAGCGATGTAGCCCTCTCACAAGGTTGAGAGAACCTAAAGAGAATTGCGGGAGCGGTTCTTGTGCCGAAACTTATGGCAAGCCCCTATATAACAGTGGACGTCTTTCGGCTGAAAAAAATGATGTCATCATTACGCACAAGGATTCGTGCGGCACATATAAACACTTCCTTTTTCCTGAATGACGAAGTTTCCGGATTACAATTTACCTTCCTGCATAACATCTTAATTATTTTACAATGGTCACCAATCTAGAACCTTTCGTCCCCATTTCTGTTGTCATATTTCTATGATCAATGTCCCTCTGGTCACCTTCATGATTATTTGGATTATGTTAGTAACTTCTTTTTAAAATTTGTAATTATACCATGACTTTCCCGATCTAGGGTGCCCACCCTAGATCGGGATAGGGATAGGGTATTTTACTGACTAAAACCACACCCGTGTCTTTCAGTGGTCCTTTACATTTCTTCCGCCTGAGACAGTGACAGGAACTTCCTGAACTTATCACGTCGGTAAGGAACAGCGTCATAAGCAAGGTGAGGACGTCGTGGCACCGTTCTAGCCAATCCTCAAAGAAAGTTACCACCATGATTGTGGCCTATCCAATGTCGTTTTGTCTAAGTTGATCCGACCAGATCCGCATCGCTCTTGATTCTACGGTACATAGGGCCCTTCACACCGCTAAAGACAGGAATAAATGGAAAAACATCATAAGAGCGAAGGTGTTTGATCAGGGAAGTCACGACCCTCAGCTTTGAGAAGTCCGAGGCATGGAAGTGGAGGAGAATCCTACGTCGGTAAACTTGAGTCGATAATGATGACAATGAAACCGAATCGAGTTAACAGAAAATATTTCAAGTGTAGTGTTAAGTGTTTATATAAATTCAGATATGGAAAAATGAATATCACTTCCTTTATTTACATTGATTCAAGTGCGCAGTTCTTTTTGGAAGTGTCGTTCAAGTACTTGATGTAATTTTTTACACCATATAAAATTAGGGCTCTTTCGAGCTAGATTATGGAGTAAAAAAATGGCCTTGATGACAGTAATTAAAGATTGATTGGGGAAATAAATGTGTAGTCATTCAATGACTTCTTTTGCTAATATTGGAGCGCCCATTGTTAAACTTTTACTGATAAAAACCATAACTGTGTCCTTCAGTAGTCCTTTACATTGTAAGACCAAGGTTGGTTTAAAAAATTCTTCGTGGTACTAATGGGTATCGGCCTTCTAGGCTTCTTGCGTTTTACAGACTGCTCATTTGATGCAAAAATGGTGTAATTACACTTTTAGAAAATTTACAGGAGATGCAGTTAAAGATTCAGATTAAAAGTATAGCGTTTTGGCGATACTTATAACGATTCTAGTAGTTTTTAAAGTAAGTTTGATATGTGTAGTTTTGTCGATATTTCTCCCGATGTCTACAAACATTTTGACATAATAAAACTTGTTTAACTTGTTTGTAATTAGGTACGCCATTGTTGCACCAAATGAGCATTACTTTGGGATATGATTAAAACCATACGGCGAGATACCCATTGCTCGTTCGCAAACTTACGGTAATCACTCCTGAATAAAAGCCTCGTAATATTACGACAAAAAAGATTGTTACTTAGATTACAAAACAACATTTCATCGACTTGTTACCTGCCAGTTAGAAGCGACCATTAATTATAAAAGTGTGTCATTGGCGTGACCCGTCAAGAAAGGGTCTTTGAAGAACTATGTAGGGCAAGAAAACGAAAGGACTCATTCTTGTTACTGACGAATAATTAACTGAATTATTTGGGTCACCATGGTTTCGGGGCTAACACCGATTAAATTATTCATGATCAGTATCTTGAGGAATTTTGGTGGAGTAAAATAACCTGGTTTTTATAAAAAAAAGAGCCCTGATTTACGAGATGTAAGTTCGAACCTAGCAAAGCGTTTTACTTTGTATAAGTTATTTAATTACGACTGCTCTCAAAACGGTGAAGGAAAACATCGTGAGGAAACCGGCATGTCCTACAACTAAAAAATCAAAATTAAGCCATCTGACTACTATTAACATTCGAAACGCGGAGTATCAATGTCAGTTTTGATTGTTTTGTACTACACTATTTTTTACTATACATATAACTATTTTTTACTACAGTAATATGTGGAGATGTTTTTTAGATGGGAAATCATCCAATGTCAAATCCCACCCTTGGGCAGAGCAGGAAACAGTGTCAGACTCTATAGACTAAACAACCTACCACGTTCCTACACTGCCATACATACTAGGGCCAGACCCTTCCTTTCAGACACGAACCGTTGGCTCTAGTTGGCTTCGGCCCTTCTGCAGGATCCTTACGATTGACAGAGGCGACAGTGCGCGCCGTCGACGACTGGGCTTGGTCCGGACGGTTATCAGACGATTGGACGGCGCTACCCATTGCTCGCCAGAAGTCGGGATCGGAATCCCAGTGGCGTCTGGAGCGTGAGCGCCGTTCCCTTATGCGGTTGGCCTCCTCCTTTGCTAGCAATACAAGGGGCTAGGAGTACTATCCCCTTGTATTGCTAGCATTTGTGAAGCGTGCGAGCAAGAAAGAGGGATGTAGATGAAGAGAGATGTGTATACACCCTATATAGCTCCATTCCTTTAACAGTTCAGTTTAGGAACGTCAAATTAATCGCGTTAAAAATTCGTAGTAGAGCTTCCTAAACATAACAGGAACATTCTTAATATTCTTATGCTAATAAGGAACATGTAAAGTTCAATGAACGAATAAAAATTCTGTGTCGAAAACTATAAAGATTTTGTTTGATTTCACAAAAGTTATAGCAGTTTCGCATGTTTGTGTTCTCACATTAAATTCCGTGTTAATTATTGTTAAAGCAATCGATTGGAGGTCAACGAACATTCAATTATAGGTTAACTTCGCGGCATTTGTTGCGTCACATATAGTGAGGAGGAGGAGGGAAAACTAACAGCTTTATAATGTTCCCACAGCTGGGACTCAGGGCTCTTCCGTAGAAGAAGGAATGGACGATAATCCACCACGTGGGCCCATTTCGGGTTTGTGGATGTCACATGTCTTCGAATTTTTGGTTCTAAGATATGTCCAAACAGCACTATGTGTTTTTTATGGTGGGTAGAAGAGAGGATGAAGGCACTGCTGGTTTTACTTATTACTTAGTTACTAAATATTATATAACTAGCTTTTGTCAGCGGCTTCGCCCGCGTACATAAAATATAGCCTATGTCACTCAGGAGTAAAGCAGTTTTCTATTGTTGCTATTTTTTAGTTCCAGATATTACCTCCAACAAACAAAAAAACAAACTTTACATCTTTATTATATTAGTATTATATAATTGACTGTAAACGATATTACCGTAAACAACAGTAAAATAACCCTGTTGCTAGTTACAATGAAATCAAACTAAGACACACGCAAACAGTCAATCTAGAGTGTAATCTAAAGGTAAATAGGTAATAATCGAGTCGATAATGAACAATCGCTACACACTATTTACATGTTATTTTTTATTATTTCTTAGGGTCCCGTTTTTTCTTTCGGTTTTTTTGGATAGGGAACGGAACAACTTTTTAGTTAATTGAAACATCTGGACTGATTTTGATGAGACTTTTACTTTTCAGCTAATTTTATAATAACTTAAGCTTATTGCATAGCAATTATTGTATAGCAATTATTGCATAGCAATTATTGCATAGCAATTATTGCATAGCAATTATTGCATAGCCTTATAATATTCCCACGGCTGGGACTCAGGCCTCCTCTGTAGGAAAGGGACTGGGCCGTAATCCACCACGCGGGCAGTGCAGGTTGGTAGATGACACATGTCTTCGAATTATTGGTTCTGAAACATGCCTAAAAAAGCACTAGTGTTTTCTTTATGGGAAAAAATCATCCAAGGACGAATCCCGCTCTTGGGCGGAGCAGGAAACATTGTCAGACACTTACTCACTAAACAGCTCACCCCGTAATTTCTCTGCCCTTCGCACTGGGGCCAAGCCTTCCTTTCAGAAAGAGACCCTGGGCCCCAGTAGGCTTCGACCCTTTTGCAGAGTCCATAACATACACTAGTGTTAGGTAAGCTATTATCACGCTACAACCCACAGAAGTAGAGCAGTAACCGTCAAATATTTTTAAAGGGAACCTACATACCTGTTCTACTAACTTAAACTGAATTACGCGTACTACGTAAAGGAAATACCTACATAAATAATTGTAGTAATAAAAGTAACGAAATACCAAGTGATATAATAAACTGTGCCTACGTAAGATTGTTGCGTGTTGAATATTTGGCTCTTTAATTTATACCGAATTTTACCTAATTTTATAATTTTAGGCGAAAGTTTGTGAGTACATATATGTGCATACTAGCTTTCTACCAGCGGCTCATCACCTTAAGGGGAGAATTTTGGGAAATTCTTTCTTAGAGCTCGCTTACGTCATAAATGGAAGCCTTGGGAAAAAATTCACGCTCCTAGTGTAAGTAGTTTCGGCTGTGCGTTGATATGTCAGTCAGTCAGTTTCTTCTTTTATATCTACAGATTTTTATTTCTACACGTTCGAACAGCTGAACAGATTTGGAAAATATTTGTGGTGTCTATTTAAAAAAGTAAGGGAATTTTTAAAAGGATGAATTGGAAATTTCAAAAGGTACAAAAACGTGCCGCGTGCATTACAATTTACAATGAATGAAATTTGCGGAGATTAGACATGCGAAGCAAATCCGCATGCGTGATGAAATCTGCACGATACTAAAAACCACCCTAAAACCTTGAAAGTACGGAAAACAACTTGGACTCTTGGGTACCAAGCGAACGCCGGCATTCGTACACCTATTGTCTCTCTATTCTCTAATATGGTATTCAAATGGTTAAATTATTAAGTAGGTTCGTTCGTTTATTAGAAATAAACGCAAATGGAGCATCGGGCGTATGAGTGGTGTTGGAACTTTATATATTTACTTAGTATATTTTTGTTTTATTTATTTTTTATTTTTTACTTATGTGTACCGTTGGTGTCCGTGGCATCACCAGGCCCTATCAGAAAACCAGCGCTGCGTTATTTTGCATTCTAGTTAAATATCGCAGCATATGCTGAGGTAGGAGCCTTTTTGGCCTCGCACAGGGCAAAGTTGATTTTTTTTTCCTATTTTAATTTTAGTCCTGATTTGTTGTACCTAAGTTTAAGTATAAGTTACATATAGATTAAGTGGTTATTTTTTATTTGTCCTGTACGTGGCAAAATAAATGTTTTTTCTTTCTTTCTTTCTTTCTTTAGGTTCAAATCAGAAGTGATCCACGTCGTCGGTCTAATTTAGTTCTAATTTGAAGATAAACTTTCAAATCGAACTGGGCCCTAGTGGTAGATTACGGCCCATTCCCCTCCCCTAGAGAAGAGGCCTGACTCCCAGCAGTGAGAAAATTATAAAGCTGATAGTGATTCCGTAGGGACCCTGCACAAGGGTCGAACTCGAAGCCAACTTGGGCTAAGGGTTCGCGTCTGAAAGGAAGGCTCTGGCCCTGGTATATATGGCAACGTAATAATAGGATAGGTTGTTTAGTCAGTAAGAGTCTGACACTGTTTACCGCTTCGCCCAAGGGCGGGATTCGTCATTAGATGATTTTTACCTACCATAAAAAAAGCCGATAATGGTATGCTATTTATGCTAAATAGTTAATTTACAACAGCTTTACATAAGTATGTTAATTTTTACTTTTTCTCGATCTCTGCCAACCTTAGAAAATCTATTTGATAAAGTACCTAATGGTTACCACACCTTATTTAAGATGTAAGATGAGAAACGCAGCTTACATAGTTTTGGTGATTTGTAATTCAATGGGGAGTTTAGAGGTATGTGGAACAGAGAGTAAAGTCTCACATACCTCCGTTTAAAAGGGAGGATCCTCTGACCAGACGGGAGTTACTTCTGGTGGGCTATTGCTTGATAGATGATTTTATATTATGTTCAAATTCAGAGGAGAACTTTGATTTCGCGATACTGAATTAGTTCTTATGTGACACAATAGATGGCGTTACAGGGAGTTTCATTACCTACAAGCGTTTTGAGAATTCATTGTACAACAAAACGGTTTCGGGAACACATTCATTATGCGTACAGTCAAGGAGTTAATTATAATTATCTTTGGGAATCTGTTTCCTGGTAGCTACCACTTCGCAGTCTTCAAGTCAAGAAATTACTCGAACAGAGCAGCAGTAAGTGTTTAATATTATCATGTTTAAAGCTTTGACTGAACGATCAGACTCATCCCGCTCGAGAACCAAAATAATCAGTTTTAAATCTACACTAATATAATAAGAGGTAAAGTTTGTTTTTTTTTTGTTCGTAGGAGGTAATCTCTGGAACTACTGGTCTGATTGGAAAAAAAATTGCAACATTAGAAAGCTGCTTTAGTCCTGAGTGACATAGGCTATATTTTAGGTACGCGGGTGCAGCCGCTGACAAAAGCTAGTATCGTCATAAAGAGAAAATTTGGGTATGCAAACATAATATTAGAGATGTCATTGGACGATTTTCTCTACCGAAAAAAACCCACACATCCTACCCAACTGGCTATAAAACTTTCGGAAACAACAAAACACGACATAGTCCTTTTACGCCGTGTATAGTAAAACCCAGATCAGGTTTTCCCTACACTTCGACGCAGCTGCTTTGTATCAAGTAACGGTATTCTCAAGTCCGTTTTCCTTATAAGAATAATGTTTCTTTAATAAAGCCGTAGAAAAGTAACATGCTTGACTGGTTTTACTTGTTAGGCCGAGATTGAGCGATAAGATTGCGATCTCTCTTCAACAAATTCGATATCGGTGATTGGTATTTTGGAGAGCTTAACTTGAGGTCGCTAAACTAGTGGCAATGGGCAGGACACATTTCTCAGAGCAGGCGGTCGATGTAGCCAAAAGGTCTTAGAGTACTGAAAAATGCAGCGTTGGAAGGCCGGCCACAAGGTGGACCGATGACCAGGTGAAGGTCACGAGAATATGGTAAGCAGTGTTGCAATCGTTGATGGTAAGGCACACTAGATTATTAAGAGCCTATTCACTCTAGCCTTAGTTATGTTTTGTAACTCTAATATCAGATACTAAATTATGAATGTATAAAAAATCAGCGTACGCAAAATATGTGCTTTATTCGTGGAGTTGCGAATATCCAGTTTAAAAAATCGTCACTGGTTTTACACATCTTTATAGACTTTCGTCTTGAGACACTGTGATATGTTGGACAAGAATATACCACGCTGCGCAGGCTGGCGTTCAGGAAGAAAGCTACCCAGATCGATCTCGAAGTTTAGCCTATCCAACAAGACCATCTGTCCCAGGTAAACGTAGTTGTCTACAACTCTATCAAGTGTAGAGTCTCCGATCTTAATAAAAGTGGGTGTGACTTTGGTAATGTCCATATTCATTTTCAGACCCACTCTTTAGGAAGCTCTACTACGGTCATCGAGCATTGCACTGAGCTCCTCTGTAGTCAATTTCTCATGTTTCCAAAAATGCCAAAGATAGAATTGTGAGTAACCAATTACTAAATTGTAAGAACAAAATTAAGGCATTAATATGTAATAGTAGTACTCATGGTGTTACCGTGAGACCCCGCACTATAGAGGTGCGACCTCTAACTGTGAGTCAGAAATACGTCATAAATCAAAGCGTGGGAGTCTTACACTCCAAGTTTTTATTGTATTTTTTGTCTATGTTGTTATGAAGACTACTTGGCTTGTGCTTTGGAGATTATTTCAAATATTATGATTAGATTATATAAGTAAATTTGATAGAATTTTTTATGGTGGGCAAAAATCATCCAATGACGGGGTTTAATGAACGAGAAATAGTGTCAGACTCTTACTGACTCAACACTCCACCCCGTTCTTTCTTTGTCTTACTCACTGGGGCCTAGCCTTTCTTTTAGAAAGAGATCCTGGGCTCCAAACTCGCCTGGCTCGAATTTTTGGTTCTAAGACATGTCCAAACATGCACTGTGTTTTTTTTATGGTGGTCAAAAGTCATCCAATGACGAATCCCGCCCTTAGGTGGAGCGGGAAACAGTGTTAAACAACCTACCCTGTTCCTACGTTGCCATAATATATACCAGGGTTCCTTTCAGACACGAACCCTAGGCCCCAGTTGGCTTTGACCCTTTTGCAGAGTCCCTACGGTTTGCTGACAACTCCTTGAGGCGAGCGGGACTAGAGCGCGCCTTCGACGACTTGGCTCGGTCCAGACTGACCAGAAAAATATATTGCCTACAGACAGGGGTTTCGGTTCTGGTCTTGCATATGAGTTCACATATTTGTGAAGGCATCCACGAATCACGATACAGGAGTAATAAATAACTCCTGTTATATTCCTGTCATAAAAAAGTGCGGATTTTTTTTTACTAGGAGTATCTAGAGAAAAAAAATGGCCAAACACAAAGTTGGTGTCCTAAAATCGCACAAAGGGGTTGTGGCGGACCAAGAAGGAGATGGCGGAACGACTTGTATGCCGTCCTTAGGAATTGGCAAGAAGTGCCGCAAGACGAAGAACAATGGAAGAAATGGAGGTAGGTCTTTGCCCAGCAGTGGGACAGTATGGGCTAGAAATAATAATAATAAGTAACTTGACTTGGCTCGCGAGGTTGTCGACACGTGGGAAATGGACACAGCAATCATTGTGCCGATAGTTGTGATGGCTTAAAGTCAAGAGCCTCGACCAACATTTGAGGAGGCTCTCGTTAGGTAGCTGGATCAAGGGCTGGATTCAGAAGGCAGTACATCTGGACACGGCGCGTATTGTTAGGAGGTTCCTCTCTCAGGAGCCCTGACCACCGGTAGCTTGGACCCTGTCTCGATGCCGGTAGGCGACTATTTTTTATATTTTTATTTTTTTTGTTTTTTAATAATGTTTTTTAATGAAATATTTAAAAATGTATGGAATATATATTAAGATTAAAATAAATGGAATAATAATAATACTACTTTTTATACAAATGGTCTGGTCATGGTCTTCAAGTTTTAAGTATTTACGAGTATATACATAAGATGACCTCCTTTATAAATATAATTACATGTATCATGAATTCATGACCATGATCAGCTGATCTAGAATTTTTGTATCCTTTTTGGTAGTTAAGCATAATTTGTGAATATATTAACTTACGTTATGTCTATTTGTAGGTTTTAGGTACGTTACGCGATGCGATTTAGTTTAGAATATTTAAATTCATAGAGCAGGGTTCGCGGGTTCAAACCCAGCCAGGCGCATTACTTTGTGTAATTTATTTCATCACCACTGCTCTCAAAACGGTGAAGGAAAACATCGTGAGGAAACCGGCATGTCCTAGAACCAAAAATTCGAAGACATGTGACATCCACCAACCCGCACTGGGCCCGCGTGGTGGATTACGGCCCATTTCCTCTCTTAGAGAGGAAGCCTGTGTCCCTGCAGTGGGAACATTAAAAAGGCTGATGATGATGATTTAAATTCATTGATCTTGAAACTGATGGCCGATGGGGCCGAAAGGTTCTGGAGTGATGACAGCCTCCCACAAGGTAGATCGATTGCCTGCTTAAGTTCATGGCAATCTAATGGATGCTGTAGACTCGTTACTTCGTTACCTGGGCTAAGTAATTAGTTACAGTTTGAACCGAGCGATAGCCTTAACGAGGCATTACCGTTTATTACCCCTGAGTTTGTTTCGGTGTTTCTTCTCAGGATAGTCAGCTAGGAAACACCGGACTCATCTAGCTTAAACTGACGAAAAGAAAAAAAAAAGGTATTTTAAAACCTATTTACATAATAAACATCATTTATCATTCATTAATTGGCTGTGCTTATATATTGTTTATATTAACATACTTCATCATTATTTCAGCCTTATTATTATGTAATAAATATGTAATGAATACAAACTAACATATCCGATCGCAGCACAATACTTTCTTAATTCGGTTCCGGTTTACTGTGCAGTAAAAGAGGTTTAAGTATTTTATTTATTTGGCAAAACAAACGTTGAAACATTAAATTTAAAAATTTTACAGAAAGCATGCACTTCAATAAATGAAATGAAATGTATAATAGCATTTTCCACAATTATGTGGTGTATCACTGTTTTATATTAATAAAACAGTGAATGAAATTAAAATTCACGTGCATGCGATTGTCTCTAAAATTTAAAATTACATGAAATCAAATCAAATTAAATCAGAATTAAATGTATGAGGTTCGGATACTAACAATAATTGTGCCGCATATTCGTCGATATCTAATCACCGTACAACATTTGTTGTTTCGAAAATTAATCAGATTCTATGTATCTTATCTCTTGATGCACTCATTAACGATATTTTATGGTCCTTCGAGCCGATTGAATACCGCTGTTAGTAACTTTAAACTTTATTTGAAGTGGGAAATTATCAAATAGAGTTATTTGATATCTTGTTCTGAGCACAGTGTTAGGGAGATTCAAACTTTTATTTACTAAAACCCTCCTACGTGTTAGTTCAGTCACTTTCCGGCCACCCTAGGCGCGTTCCGCAAGTCCATTGCCGTAGCTCGCTGTGTGATCATCCGATAATTGTCGCGACCGAACCCAAATTGTCAATAGTGCGTATATGTACCTACCCCCGCGCCTTAAGGAGTTATCAGCAAACTGTAGGAGCTCAGCAGGGTCGAAGCCTACTGGGGCTATGGACTTTATGTAGACCTAAGAAGGAACTAGGTGAGTTTTTAGTCAATAAAAGTCAGACACTATCACCCGTATTCACAAACGATACTTTCCTCAGTGAAGTAGCATTGCTATGCTAAGTAAAGCATTTCTCACTGCGTTACTTAACTGTGCGTTCATTTTAGGGGACGCATAGTGCTATCCGCCACTCAAGTATTGTTTATGAATTAGTTTTAGGGACCCTGTGCGCTCGCGAGCACTGTGAGGCCGCATAGTAACGTTTGTGAATACGGGTGTATGTCTAGGTCCGCTCAAGGGCGGGACACGTGATTTGATGATTTTTGTCTACCAAAAAAAGGTCTTTAAGCTCCAAGACCAAGGGAACTCTTTCAAATTTTCCCGCAGTACTGACAAAATCACAATGACAAGACATGTATGATGGCGACAATGGCACAACAATAATACTTCATCAACATTGATTTATTTAAAAAACCCGGGTTTTTAAATAAACCAATGTTCGTCAATCATAGACAAGCTTAGAAATAAAATGACCAATAAATCCTACAAAATTAAACTCGGTTGTTAAAACGCATAATCATACATTGTGTGCAAGTGACGTCAACGCTCCTCGACAATTCTATTATTATAGTACGGCATGTCCTAGAACCAAAAATTCGAAAATATGTGATATCCACCAACTCGCACTGGGCCCGCGTGGTGGATTATGGCCCATGCCCTCACTTAGAGAGGAGGTCTGTGTCCCAGCAGTAGGAACATTGAAAAGGCTGGTTGTTATTCTAGTAGTAGATTTAATTAATTAATTTTATTCTTTCAATTATAAACTTGCACATTTCAAAACTATCTCGATTGATGGTAAGCGATGATACGATCGACAATGGAGTGCCTATTACTCTTCATTTTGATACAAGTGGAAAAGCTATGTCATTGCGTCCGCCCGCAAAATATATAAACGTGGACTCATGGGAACTTGGCGCCCAGCCTGATAAGTAACTGTAATAAATTGGGAAAGGGCAAGCTTTTCACTTTTCTGCACTAGTGTAAAAAATAGCAAATTGCACGCTTCAAGCCATTTGAGATGGTTTTTATTGAGTGTGTTAAAAAAAAATATGGTACCTACTTACACAATGTACAAGGCATTGCCAAATATCGGTACTATGAAGAAAGATAATGTGATTTGTCAACTAGATGGACCGCTCTCTTGGCATCCTGCATACCAAACAGGTTGCGTTATGCGTATGGTGGTGATTGCACACCTCTAGACTCTATGTTCGTTTCTGTATACGTCATAATCTAGCAACCATAGATTTGATTACCTCGTTAACCTATATCCATAAAAGACCGGTTAAATGTCTAGTGGTAAGCAGAAGTCTTGACTCGGCCAATACTTGCAGGCAAGTTTTATATTAATGTTAAATTGTGGAAGGTATCATCATCAGCCTTTTTAATGTTCCCACTGCAGGGACACAGGCCTCCTCTCTAAGAGAGGGAATGGGCCTTAATTCACCACGCGGGCCCAGTGCGGGTTGGTAGATGTCACATGTCTTCGAATTTTTGGCTCTAGGACATGTTGGTTTCCTCACGATGTTTTTCTTCACCGTTTGGAGAGGAGTGGGGATAAAATAAATTACACAAAGTAATACACCTGGCTGGGTTTGAACCCGCGACCTACAATTCGTAAGTCAGAGGTGATACCACTCGGCCACCACTGCCCTCAATTTTATATTAATGTGAAGTAATTCAAGGTTCCTGAGAAGAGATGGCGAGATGACCTAGACGCCTACCGTAAAAACTGGTTCGAGGTTGCTCGAGAGAAAACTACCTGGAAGAAGTTGGGATAGGACTTTGCCCAGCAGTGGGACAGTATAGGCTAGATAAAAAAAAATTGAAGGTTCACATTGTGTTATTAACCAGCATACAGGGATAATTTAAAGCAAAAAAAAAAATAGGTAATAGAGGTAGCAGTGACGTCTCCAGAGCGGGAAATAGTGTCAGACTTGCCGACTAAAAACCCATCCATTCCTTCGTTGTTTTCAGTTTCAGGACCCTGGTGTTTACTTTCACATTTACCCATGGCCCCAGTAGGCTTCAAACTTGTTGAGCCCCTGCAGACCCTACTAGGCCCCTACAGAGGGTAGGTGTGGTATTATAGGGTAGTAAGTTGACGGTAGCGATCCCGAGGGCAAAATCTAGTAAATAAGTAAACCAAAATAGTTAATGATTTCTAGTACGTACTTGAATTCATTACTGATAGTAAAATGATAACATTACTTGAATTTCTTTAAGGTTAAGGCCAAATAAATACTTATGTAATAAGCATTGCGTGGGGATTTATTGGAACAGTAATTTAACTCTACCACCTTAGGGTCAAAGGAAATTACCATAATCTACACGTTCAAACGTAGTTAATCACGCACGAAATCGACTTTTATAAGTAAGAAAGAAAAATATTTCGTTTAAACTAAGTATGACGCATACGCGTACCATGAGGAGTGGCAGGCAATGAGGAGTGGAAGGCAGTCGCCTCCTTCAGCGCTGCGCTTTTCGTGGACGTCGAGCAAGGGGTAGCCCCCCGTCAGGTCGTTTAGTCCAGTCCAGACCGAGCCCAAATCGTCAACGGCGAGCACTGTAACGGTGCGCCTCAAGGAGTTGTCAGCAAACTGCACTGACTACTGCTACTGTATTGACTCTTACTGACTAAACAACCTTCCTAGCCTTGGTCTCAGGGCCCTGGTAATACGCTTTCGCGGGTCCAAACGTCCTGGGACTAAAGGTCGACCTTTAGTCCCAGGAGGTTTGGACCCGCTTGATCCCTACTGTTTGTTTAAGACTTCTTGAGGAGCACGGGAATAGTGCGCGCCGTCAACGACTTGGGCTCGAACCGGATTGACAGACAGCGAGTTATCCATTGCTCGCCGTTCGCAAGCCCGTGATCCGATACCCGTCGGTTTGCTTGAAGCTTTCAACTCTTCAAGTTTTTCAAGTCATTACGACATTGAATACAGAAAGAAAAGCGTATCTAACTCGTTCGTCTATTTATGCCTCCGTATAATTTCTAGCATGTAACCAGTGCCCTAATTCACGTAAAATCAAACAATCCCAATTGCATTGTCGTTCGATCGTAGTCCTATCCAAAACCGGTATTCACGTGATCCTTGATGGGGATTCGATAGAACGAAAATCGAACGACTTCCGAACGACTTCCAAACGACCTCTCTTCGATCGAACGAGTTCAAAATCGGTGTCGAAAAGTCAAAGTCGCTACGATATCGCTATGGCTTTCATTACGAGAATTAGGCTACAGGTATTGGAAAGGACCGTTAACCTTCACGGACACAAGGTCCGGTCTATTCTTAGTAATCGTAGTGACCAAGTTCATTCTCTTCCGCATTCTATTTGTGTGCGGATTTTCAAAGCTCCTTTTGACAGCGTGGGTGAGCCAGAAGCAAGTATACGAGTACATGTTGAGTTAGGTTAGGTACGGTCTACCTCTTTCAACCTCTGCTGGCTCGCCGTCCGATAAGAAGTAGGTCTGTGTCGGATAAACATTTTTTTAGTATATGTAAATATTGAATCTATATTAAACTAAATTCATAAAATTATTACACAGTTGGACCATCGAAACTAAACACAATACGTCATGGCAGCTCAAAGCTGGATCTGGATGCTCAGTTATCCAGATGGTCTGTTAACCATGTATTTGTGGAAACAACAAGGTGACATAACTCGTTAAAAACTTTGTGAATTTTCACGATAGATGCAGTTATTGTTTTGTACACAGTAATAAAGATAAACGAACTCTTATCAAATAAAATATATATATTTTTAATTATAACTTCAAACTATTGAAAATTATACAGTACAATACAGTACATTTTTTAAAGCTTTTAATTTTTTACGAGTTTTGAAGTAGAAAAATTCGCAGAGCCTAACGTCAGACTCACCAAGTTGTATATAGATGAAGGGTATCTACTAAAGTCTACGATAACCGAATGAAAATACCAACAATGCAATTATCGCCAAGGTTTCATTGCTCAATTACTAAATGCATAAATGCAAATAATCAGCTATCTCTTCCTTGCTGTTCCATTGTTATAAGAATCATCACATCATTAAAGAGAGTAATTATTTGATTCTTTATACCAATGATAATTTATAATTGATACTATGACATGCAATACTATACAAGAGGTTTTTTCTTATCTACACTAATATAATAAAGAGGTAAAGTTTGTTTCTTTGTTTGTAGGGGGTAATCTCTGGAACTGGTCTACTACGGGTCCGATTGGAAAAAAAATAGAAACAATAGAAAACTGCTTTACTCCTGAGTGACATAGGCTATATTTAAGCCGCTGACAAAAGCTAGTACTAGATAAAAATCATCCAATAACGAATCCCACCGTTGGGAAACAGTGTCAGACTCTTACTGACTAAACAACCTACCCCGTTTCTACGTCGCCTTCTATACCAGGGCTAGAGCCTTCCTTTCAGACACGAACCCTTGGCCTCAGATGGCTTCGACCCTTCTGCATGATCCCTACGGTTTGCTGACAACTCCTTGAGGCACGCGGGAACAGCCCGCGCGCTCGACTTAGCTTGGTATGGACGATTAACAGACCACCGGATGGCGAGCTACCCATTGCTCGCCGTCGGCAAGCCCACTTCTACGGTAGACTGGACAATATTTGGCATCATTGAAAAAGGCGTGATCTCGGTAAAATGGAGCTGAGAATTTGATTATAGTGTTGACTAGCTCAGCACAGTTTGCCAAGATGATTGACATCGGGATAGGACTCCTGGCGGCGACTGAGGCGTGAGCGTCGTTGCCTTATGCGGTCAGCCTCCTCCTTTGCAAGCATTACTGCTTTGCACAAGAAGGCGATCGCCTGCCACTTCTCCTCGCATATACGAGAGGAAAAACATGGATTTATTGGCGTCAAGATTCCCTTTGTCTTTATTATTTACAAACAATTCACGTATCGGAAGTTTCGTGAAATAAAATATACTGAACGATAACAGTATTGAATTTATGCAGGTATGAGGAAATCATTTTGGACATTGTGAAGCCTAAAGAACGATTTTTTGTGCGTAGTTAAAAAACAGTTAATCTAAAGGTGTTACCCGCATGAAAATGGAAATCCATTAATGTCGGTTTTATCATCAGTTTGAGCTAAAAGGCTTCGGCATTAGTAAAAAACACTATTCGACCTAAGGGCTGATTTATCACTTCGTAAATTAAAGAGAGGCCTAGCGCGGGTATCCACCAGGCACCCATCTCATAGCGTCTCGCTTGCATGTGTAGCTCGCGGCGGACCCCGGATTATTTCCAGCACAGTGTCGCAAGTTCAATATTAACAGTGTGCATGAAGTCGTATCGATGGAGAACTGAAATGTACAAAAGTAGCAAAAGTGCCTTAGAATTTTCTGAGTATATGAATGTAATTGCATAGCGAAGCGGTGGGTTTATTTCATCGGGAACGGTCCTGAGCTTCTCGCTTATCTCGTTCCACTCATATCATAGCTCATTGTTTCTACCAAAACAATTTGACGCCAAGTTTGACGGGGATAGCAAGGATGATAGCCACACTTTCTTTTTCTTTGAGGATTCCAGTCCAGCTTCAAGTATGTGAACAGAATCTTTTCGGAGTGCATGATCCATCTGCACTTACGAGGCTAGGAATAGAAAAGTTTTAAAAAAAAATCTCGCACTGCTTTGGTGAGGATGTGGGCTTACTGACTCCTTGTGGAGGTTTGATTGGTAGCCGCTAAAAGTATTCAGCCTAATCAAGTTAAACTGGAAGTCGATCCAAGGTTATTGAATAAAGGCTAGGAAGATGATACTTTGATGGGGATCCTCCTTGCGTCGTTTATCATCAATTCAGGAGTTCGTGAGCTCAACGAATAACTTTCTAATGGCCTATATTTCGCCATGTTGCCCTATTTTCGGCGATGTGGATGGCGTCGCAGGCTGTGGTCTCCAGTGTAGTACGGATTTGGTCTGACCAACGTATCTGACTCCTGCCCCTTGATCTTGATGCGGTTAAAATACTACTAATTCATTTAGAAAACGATTACTGCGACTTTGTTTACCAAGCCCAGTGGCTCGTCTACGACCAACACCGTTTTCTCCACACGTGCGAAATCCACAGGTGAGTAAATAAATGTGGAATGTTTGCATGTAGTGCGCGGGAGAAAGTAGCGGCGCGGCGTATCGCTTAGCATTATTGCCCAGCGGCCGGAACGCGGCGACTTGTCGATATGTAAGCGTGTTTATGTCCTATGGATGACCACTAATTATTACTATTTGAAGTCATTTATTTATTTTTTTTTTCTTCATGCAAAACAAGGTACAGAGGCGGACTTAATGCCTTAGGCATTCTCTACCAGTCAACCTAGGGTTGTGAAGAGACAAAATTTCATCATTGTACTTCTGCATTGTTTCCACCTGTTTGTCTTTTACACAAACTCCTTTTATTTATTTGTTTATGTGCACATAAACACTTAAAGGTGAAAATAACGAACACAGATAGAAGACTGTGTAGAAGAGCACAAACAAAGACACACATTTGTAATTAAATTTCTTTCAGCAGTCCTTCGACAGGATATTTTGGATGAGAGATGCAGTGTGTATAAATCATTTAGAAGAAAATAATCTTACTAATATTATAAATGCGAAAGTTACGATGTTTGGATGTTTGTTACTCAATCATGCCAAAACGGCTGGACGGATCTGGATGAAATTTGGCACAGGCATAGGATACACTCCGGAATAGGACATAGGCTACTTTTTATCCCGGAAACCCCAACCCCAACCCCAATACCACGCGGGCGAAGCTGCGTGCAAAAGCTAGTAGTATCTGAATTAAATCAAATAATATACATACATATCAATTACATACATGTATATAAATAACAGCCATTAATGAAGAGTTGAAGTAGTTGTCGCCTGTTATTAAAACCGTAGTTGGTTTATAGTCAGTAAAAAAATAACCTCTCGTTCTACCCGTAATAAGAGATGTTTTGATGACTTCCCACCAAAAAATATATTTTACAATATTAAACACAAAACCCTTTGTATTTTTTTTCACTCATTCCATTCAAATCAAATAGAGAAGCTTGTTATAATTGGATATTAAACAAGGGAATTGTTTCCATCGCCATGGTGAGTGAGTTCATTGGAGATGGGGTTTTTCCTTCGAAAAATACTTAAAGTATAAAGTATAAATGTTACACCGCTATACTATAATATGATATGGTTGCTACAAGTCTTTTTTATGGGCATAAAAACTAAACTGCTACGAATTTGTTGCGTCGCATCGTAAAATTCTGCGCGCACGCACGATTCTTTGCAAGAGAATTGATTCACATCGTAAATTATATAGTCACTTGAACTGATGCTATGCTATATTATATTTTATTTTATGATGACGGGTATGTAGATTTATTTACCTTGCACAAATGAATAAATAAGTACCGTTTACTCTCAGTGATGTTCAGTTTAAAACCAGCGTCAGGCAACTACCACTGACTACTATGTGTCTGGCATTTTTGCTGAACTGGGCCTTTGACCTGGACACACATTTAGTTTGTTATTTTTCCTTGTTTTTATGTTAAGTTTAACAGTGTGTGTATCCAAGTGTGCCAAATAAAATATTTTTCTTTCTTTATTCTATTATAATTTTTTTCTTTATTTATTAAATATTTTTCTTTATTCTTTGCCGCACGAAATCGAATCACAGAAATTCACAAATGACGGTGTTGTAACGCATCGCAGTTATGTGTGGGAGCCCGATATCCGCCGTTTAAATCGCCGGAAATCGATGAAGAAACAACAGTTCCGTCTTAATTAAAAATATCGACACTTCCGTCAGTATTCGATCTAGTTGTAACTCCTACGTAAGGAGTAAACAGCAATCAAAGTTGAAATCCTTGACTAACCAAGCTGCGCTTACGTCACGATCAATCGTCGTTTTTGCCGACAACAACCGAGGTTACACGAAGCTAACTAACATAAAAACTTTTATGTCCTTCGCGGTCTTATAGGATGCCGACGTTGTGTAAAAAACCCATCGCACTTGACATGGGGACTTGAACACAGGCCTCTTAATGGATTTCTTGGATAATGGTCATGAGAAAGTTTGAGAACTTTTAAGCTTGAATGCACAAGATGTTGTGTTTGTTTAGGAGCCCAAACATGACCTACATGTTTAGGAACGTCACGTTTGTGTCATCACCCCAGTCAAGTACTAGATAGATAGATATACCTACTCTTTATTGTGGGTACACCATAAATACAATTTGGTACATTAGGAGCTTAAAATTACTAAGGTTTTACAATGGGTGGTCTTATGGCTAAAAGCGATTTTTTAAAGACAACCTTTGGATGGATTTGACAGAGGAGAAAGATACACTGGTAGTTTGTAGTATGTGCGTGAAGACCACTGTTCTGCCGTGCAAATACTAAAACGCAGTAAAAGTATTGCAAGATACACTATTTTACTGCGTTTTAGCAGTGTTAAACTCTTAGGTCACTAAAGTCGTAGGCGTATATCTGACTACTGCAACAATTGCGAGATTGTTCGAAAGAGTTACCCTAGAACACAAGAGCAGAACTAAAGAAACATTTATTTTTTAATTGCTATAAACCAGCTGGACTGCAATCCCACCTGATGGTAAGCAGTGAAGCAATCGTTGATGGTGAGATGCACTAGTTTATTAAGAGCCTATTCACTCTAGCCTTGAAGACACCTCAATTAAAATCGGACGGAAATACTACAGCTGGTACACTGTTCCAGTCCCTCGATGTATGCGGTATTAACGACGAAGCAAAACGCTTAGTCCGGACCGTAGATGTCTCAACAACGTAAGGGTGGATATTTGCCGTACGCCGAGATGTCCGATGGTACATACTGTTACATACATGGATTTTAGGCAATAAAAATCAGTCCCTCACGTTCCAAACCATATCGGGAGGAACATAGGTACTATTCAAATTCCAAATCGATGTAAAGATGTATTCGTAATATTTCAAGAATGTAACAGTATATCTAATTTAACCTAGTTACAAACATTCCAAACCAAGCCTAATCCTAGAAGGCATCTTATTTATTTGCATGCTTGACTGCATTCTATTAGACTTCGCTAGGCTATAGTTCGTACACTAGCTTTTAGCTAACAAACTGGGTATCATACACGGCATAAAAGTTGAACTAAAATGGCGATCGACCGAAAATGAGCAGTAATAGATTTTCGGGTCTCATTTAAAGTGTGGCACAGTGGAGGCTGGATAAGTTGAACTAAACAACAACTATAGCAGTATACAAAAACAACATCAATAACTATAATTCAACAACAACATCAACAACCGTAGTTCAATAACAACAACTATCTTTCAACAACAACAACGATAGTTCAACAACAACTATAGTTCAACTTATTTACTGCATATTATACAACGTTTACCAGTTTGTTAGCTAGTAAAATTATAATATACAAAAATCATTACAGAAAAAATACCCAATTGTCAAAAAAAAAAAAATATAATTATGAGTGCTACCTTGCATGGGTTCGTTCTTTGTATGGTAAAGCAAAGTACTTGAGTGTGATCACACAATGCGTGCCTTCAACTTCCGTATGACACACCTTCCCACGGCACACAATATGTAATATACAGAAATAGCTATTTGTAGGTAAACGATATAAACGCTTCGTCAAAGTCTTCAATGTCTTAAATCTTTGCATCATTGGACCCATCGACTGCAGCAATAGATAATCAAGTTCATAGAAACTATTTGTCAAAATACTTAAAAGTTAATACAAAAATTTGCTGCAACTCTTCAACATCAGAACTTATTCATCCGCTAGGCTTAGCCTTTTAATAAACTAATCCGTCTCACGATCAACGATTGCATCACTACTCAACATCAGGTGGAATCGCAGTCAAGAAATAGTTAAAAGCAAATAAAAAAACTGAGAGCAGTGGTGGCCGAGTGGTAAAGGCCCCGACTTACGAGTTGTAGGTCGCGGCTTCAAACCCAGCTAGGAACATTACTTTGTGTAATTTATTTCATCACCACTGCTCTCAAAATGGTGAAGAAGGAAAACATCGTGAGGAAACCGGCATGTCCTAGAACCAAAAATTCGAAGACATGTGACATCCACCAATCCGCAGTGGGCGCGTGTGGTGGATTATAGTCTCTCCTAGAGAGGAGGCCTGTGTCCCAGCAGTGGGAACATTAAAAAGGCTGATGATGATGATGAAATAAAAAAAAAATGGCATTACGAATACGTTGTCTAGCAAAACTTTTAAAACTTACAGCGCTCTCATATATTACGTTCAATATTACATGAACGTCAAAACTGTACTACTACTAATGTCATCAATGTAAAGGTGTATGGCCTCTAGATCACCTAAGTCAAGTTAAGTGTCTGTACGGTACACCTAAACGAGTGCAGAGTACATATATATGTATATCGATGGTTCTATATCATAAGTTTTTATATCATCAGACCACTAGATTTGCAGGTTTGCGCCACCGGTGATGGTAGATATTGCATTCAGCTCAAAAGTTTTTAATTTGGGAACAAATTCATTGAACACAGATATATAGTGGATTTCCTTACCACAAGCTGTTCCCAATAGCTACAACCTACGGGCGGACATCCCACTCCTAACCTAACACATTTATTGTGCATATAGCTAAAGAGTGGACTTTGCCAGAGGCTGTTTCTGCTAGCGACAAATTAGGGGCCACAACCCTCACATCACACTTTCGTGCGTACCTTTTTGGGAACACATTCTTTGTGCATATAGTTAGGGAGAGGATTTATCTGCCAGAGGCTGTTCATAATTGCTATACAACTTCGACAATGTGGACATTTCACCCAGACGCACAAAAACTTCAGACACAAATCTATTAAGAAAACAATATTAGAATATGTAGACATACATAAACCGATGCATTATTATGTTATGATGATGTAAGTGTGTTTACAGATGGCTATTTGATGAAATAATTTATGACATAATCGATCTGTCAATAAAACATTAACGCACTCACGATTTACGAAGACGGAGAGAAGAAAACATGACTGCGCTAAATTTTATTGGTAATGTATTTGGATACCTCGAAAAGGCATATGGACTGGTATCTTGTGAGGTTTTTTATCCTGGAGAAAGGTGTGCCTGGAAAGCATATGCAGTTGTACAGTCGATGCAATATCCAAGTCCGGTCTATAGTAGGCACTACTGGCAACTTTAATGTGGCTGTCAGTTTACATCAAGGGTTAGCTTTCAGCCCTTACCTCTTTCTGATGACGCTCTGACGTCAGGTATTTAAGAAGAGGCTCCCTGCTCAATACTGTTTGCCGATGATATTGTGCTGGTAGCCGTTAGTGGCCTAAAGAAAGAAAACATGTCACGCCAACCCCAAATAAAATAAGACATTGGCTGGAAGTTGTATTTGGATACGACAAGAAGAAAATGAAGAGATTCTGTCTATCCTAGGAGTCATAGTTATTATGGAATATTGCTTGTTGACTGTGCTGTGGTTTGATATGCATTCACTTCATATGAAACTCGGACAATAGCTGCATCTGGTTAGACTGAAAGGCTGCTTTGGGAAAATTTTAAAGAGATAACGACGTAGGAATTCAGGTCACATTAAATAATATCAGTCGCTGGGATCGAGGTTTCGTAGATTCCTGTTTGTAAAATGCTACAAGCCAGTACAGTAGGCACACACTCTAATAATGAAAACATACCTCTCCTTCTAGTGCAAACGAGTAAAAAAAGAGAACCAAATACAGTCCCTCGTCGAATGATTACCGTGACGACTGATGCAAATCGTGTCAGTGCACAAGTTGCATGATGTCTTATACAACCAGTTTCTTGTTAGAAAATTGTGGGAATTATCAACTACTTCAAAAGGAGTACGGTATATCGCTAATTGATGTTATTTTCAGGTTCCTCAGCTTATTGTCGCTGATGAAGATAACATACGTCGGAGTTCCAAGTTGCGGTTTTTAACAGCATCAGCATCATCAGCCTTATTAATGTTCCCACTGCTGGGACACAGGCCGCCTTTCTAGGAGAGGGAATGGGCCACAATCCACCACGCGGCCCCAGTGCGGATTGGTGGATGTCACATGTCTTCGAATTTTTGGTTCTAGAACATGCCGGTTTCCTCACGATGTTTTCCTTTGCCGTTTTGAGAGCAGTGGTGATGAAATAAATCACACAAATTAATGCGCCTGGCTGGGTTTGAACCCGTGACCTACGACTTGTAAGTGTGGGCCGTTACCACTCGGCCACCACTGCTTTAACATTTAAATGCTTATACAACTAAATCAAAGTCTTTGAATAAGTACCTTCAAAGGACAAAGTGATTAAAGCAAGAAGTGAATAAAAATGAACATGTTTGAGGAAAAACTAGTGATATATATTTGTTTTTGATCAGTCATCCGTTCAGCAAAAGTAACGAGGAAATATCTGCCAAATAAGAGCTCACCGTAATGTTGATTCATGAAGCAATACTTACAGGAAACTGTAAAATTTTATAAACCATTAAGTCCTTATCTCTCTGTGGTGTGGACTGTATACCAATGTCAAGCTTATTCATCATAATGACTCAATTATTGAGAAATAAAAATATAAAGCATACGTATTATTGCAAGAGTTGAAACCAAGAATTAACATAAAGAGTCTATGGGAAAAAGTATTAAAGAATTTTTTACTTGTGAACCTTATTCTTTTGACTATGCCAGAAGGAGAGTAATGGCGACAAATCTATGATTAAATTGTAGTAAATTCTACCAACAGAAAACTTAAAGTGACAAATCTCGTTGATTGTCTTACGTATTGTTGACATATTTGTACAGTAAGCAAAAGAGAAGCATAATGTTATAGAAAATCTCTTGAAAGTGCAGATCAGTTAAGCTGATATGTCGCCGAGTCGTATTTATGCCAAAAAATTGAATTTTCAGGTAAGACTAAATAATCGAATATGTTTTAAATATATACTAACAAATTCTGAATATACTTGAGTTGCTAAAATTTAAATAGAAAATCATGTTTGCCTTGGACAATATGGCATGTGAATATTTATAGAAAACAAAAAAAAAACTGGTATTTAATTTTAAAAAATATGATTGTTTTATATTATTTTAATGATATAGCAATCGAAATGGGAGTGAGCTTGAATGAATGAAAAAATGTCAAGATAGGATACAAGGTAATTTTAAGTAGGTTTTGATTTTGCGTCCAATATAACTGACGTTCATGCGAACGAAATCGTGGGCAAAAGCTACTACCTATTCTAATTTATAAAAGGAAGATAATGCCAAGACAGGTCATTTAGAAAAGAAGACTTGGAAATAAGGGGTTGTTTCAAGTTTGAACATCAAACAATTTTGCACCTCTGAGTTTTGAAAAATATGCAAGAATCCAAAGTAGCGAAAACGTGAAGCTGATTAATGATAAAGAAACTAGTTTGCTATTTATAAGCAGCTAAAGAAACAACAGATGAACTTAGCAATGAATTGCATGACATACACTGATAACAATGCCTTACAAATGCTATACATACAGTTTCTTAAAATCTATAACGAACTATCCGATAACGATAAGGATTTTTTTATGGGTTACTTCTTTTTGATTTTTAAATTTTTCACATTTATATTGAAAAAAATGTGGACCTAGATTACCTACTTGAAGAACCCTGTAACAGGATCATCTTATTCCTAGCCATATTATTAGAAACAATGTACTTATATGAAACTTATTCAAATACTTCGTTGAATAAATCTTCGAGTGTGAATTTTTGTTGGACTAGTTTTTTGACTATGTTTTTTAGCCTTCGATAAAATTTAAAATTTTCTTTCTTATGTTCTAAAATGGGTTTGAAAGCGTCATCAAATCTTTGAATAAGATTCAAATTTAAGTCTTTTCATATACCATCATTTTTGTAGGTGTTCTTCTAAATCAAATGGGTTAGTTTGTATTATTTGGTCAGTATTGAGATATTATCATCATGTTTGTCGTTTCTTATGTGACCATCTCTTCAGATATAGTCATAAATAATTTATCATTTTGAATATCATACAGCAGAATTTGGAAGCTTCCAGTAGATCGATGGGCATCCAATACCCACTATTGGATAATAAACACAGTGTAGTATTGTTCCCTCAGATCTATGTCATTGACACTTAGAATTGGCGGCAACTACCGTGAAAAAGACGACCTTCGTACAACGCGACGCTTGGTCAAATCCCCACAATAATGCATTTTTTCTAAAGGCTAGATGACAAATTATCACCTCACAAATGCGTTTTTGTTGAGGGTGCTGGCGACAAATTGAGTATTATTATCACATTGTTACGTTTAAGTTATAGACTGCTTGGTAAGTGGTATGTCTAGGTGAAGTGACATTCAATCAGCGATAACAGTTAAAATTTTATAGGCGCTATAAAAATAACACTCGTTCCCAAAATTTTGCAGTTATCGTCATTTACTTATTTTGTCATTGTGTAAATTGATGCTAAACTTACTAACAGCGGGATGAAATATTATCTGATGATCGAATGCAATGGTGTTGATTTGAGAGGCCCGTTGACCAGCGCAGTCTGGTAGACTGCTACAAGTTTTATAGAGGGAAATTTTCTAATGACTTCTGCCGTTCTAGAGCGAAGCGGAAAGGTGTGTCAGACTTTAAGTGATTGAAACCACACCTATATTCTTCTCAGTAGCCCTTTACGTTCTAAGACCATGGGCTTCCCTTTGAGAAGTCAACCCATGACCCTAGTTTGCTTCCGCCTTGTAGGACTCTTACGGAACTACTATATCTAAAGGCCAAAAATGCTTACATATTGTCAGAAACAGTAGCTATGTTTTGCGTAAAGATTAAATTTACAAGATTAAAGATTACCTATTCGGAGAATATGATTCGTCATTTGTTTAACAATCACAAAATATAGCCCATAGGGATTGTTGGAAAGAGTTTCTGTGGTCCTGTAACGTAACTGGTGTAAGGTGACTCCAGGAACAGTGTGGGTTTTAGCCAGTAAATAACACTCTCTTTAAACCCAATTGTAGAAGTTATTTAATGAATTCACCACAAAAAAGATCTATATTAAAGCGGTTACTCAAAATAAAATTGTTTACTCAACTATTTAGTATTTTACGAGAATCTGAAGGTGATAATAGATTTATACGTATTGTAACACTGAAATGATTAGAGGTTGGTCGTCAAAATACTCAAAAATATCATGTTTAGTATTCGACGAAGGTCGTTAGACTTAGGCTATGGATAGTGTAGTAACTTAGAAACTAGTCTGTGAGGTTTCGATCACTATTTTGTTAAGCAACTGTTTTATTTGGTCATTGTTTTACAGTCTAGGAATAATGGAAAATTAAATTTTCTTATAAAAATAATTAGAGATATTTTCAATTTATCAGAGTAATCATGGAGTTTCTTGCCGGTTCTTCTCCATAGGAAGCGACCATTTGAATCCGTACATTAGCTTTTGACTTTTTATAAGTGAACATGTAGGCTTATGTGAAATATCATCATCACCATTATCAGCCTTTTTATGTGCCTTTTTCAGACCCAACACTTAGACCTTTTCTCTAGGAGTAGGAATTATATGTGAAATATACAATACATATATGATTTTTTTTTAAATTATTTTTGTGTTTCCTCCAAATCAAACACAGTCTTAAAATTTCGGATTAAAGTATCCATTAAAATATAATATAAAAATATGTGTTTAACATTGAGTTAGTTGATCACAAAATTCAATGATCAATGATCTCGAATTATAAATTCAGAAGACTTGTTTTTGTTTTGAATGTTGATGTTTTTATTAAGTCGATGTTTCTTCGTACGTCATCTAGAGCTTCTTTCATTTATTCAGGTATTTTATTATTTCGATACACGGGTGATTCTACGATAAGAGGTCCTTTGTGCGGCAATACGTTCAAAACAGTTTTTTTTATTCTATATGTTGTTATTTTTACAGTGTGTGACATCTACTTAATGTACTTTATTAAATAATGTCACAATCAACAGCCTAACTAAAACACATTTTTCTGAAATTCCTTACAAAGTCTAAAAACGTCTCTACCCTGGCCTGTCCCTTTGCCGGTTTCAATTAAACTTTCAAACAATACATATGTTTTTTGTATCAGATGCTTAACTAAATTAAGCGTTAATTGAAATTTAAGTATTTATACTTTGGTATTATAAAATGAAAAATAGAATAATTTTGCTTATTTCACATAATTTTTAGAATTATGTTTTGTCTTGCTTTTTTTATGTATCTACCCTGGCAAAATCAATTCCGATAATACAAAGATCAATTCAAGGATAGGATATTGGAAGTAGTGCTCAAGGATATTTATTGGCGTGAAGTTTGCAATACTACAAGTGGAAACCGTTTACGCGATTTTTTTTTGTAGTTATTGTGATGCGATTGTGTGGTGTGGTGGTTTCGCAAGGTGATTGTGTCTCTCCACTGGTAAGTCATAAAACGTACAATATTAATTTAATTTATCTGCTCTTACTACCCTAATTAAACAATATAGTAATAATTAAAATAAGGTATACAATTAACCCAAAAAGTAATTACATGAGTTAAAAAAATTGAATTTGTCATGAAAACATCTCTCCCCTGCCGTATTTCCCCTGTCAAAATAACTGCCAGGGGAGAGAGTCCCTGACAGGGGAGATAATATTCCTCTTATGACGTTATTACAAACTTACTAACTTCTATCAAAGACAGTTTTAAATACCTTAAATTATTTTTGAAAATGAAAATGTCATCACTAAAATATATTTTTATTATATTACTGTCATTATTACAGATTATGAAGTTATCATGTTAAGAAAATGTTACAGAAGAAACTTAAAGCAGAGAAGCTTCGATATTGAAAGATTAAAAATGAACCACAAAAGTATGAACTTTAAAAGCAAAAAGACGAAAAAACATTTAAAAAATTCATGAAAACTGTTGAACGAATCACTTCAAGAGAGCATTGTATGGCGAAACTGGTATGGAAAAGAAAGAAGAAAGGGAACAAGCACAGATGCAGTCTTTTCGAGACTATGGTTGAGCGCTTGAACTCGACCTTAGAGGCAGTCACAGAATGGAGTGATGCCAATTTGGTCAGGTTCAATGCTGCTATTCAGCCCTGCACTTTCCGGAGAATAATTGCTGGTGACCGACCATCTTCATCTTCTTTGTGTCACGTTGACATCAACTCTCAATTTTGGGCCACATATCGAAGCAGAGGTTCAACTGGCTGCAAACAAAGCTGGGAATCCTCGCAATCCCGAAACAGTTGTTTAAACTTTATCGTTCCGTCTGGAGGACACGATAGAGCATACAGTAGAGGTGTGCCCCGCTTGAGAGGAGAATGACTGTGTCCTCATGGGAGTGATCGGCGGCGGCAATCTCTTGCGCCGGGCCTTGATGGAGGCCATGGTCCGGAGCGAGGAGGCACGGGAGGCAGTCGCCTCCTAATGCGAAGCAGTACTGCTAGTTAAGGAGGAGGCCGACCGCATAACGCAACGGCACACACGCCCCAGGCGCCGCCGGGATTCCGATCCCGATTTTCGGCCACCGTAGGCGCGGGCTTGCGGACGGCGAGCCATGGGTAGCTCGACGTCGGGTTGTCTAGTAACAGTCCAGACTAAGCCCAGGGTCTCTTTCTGAAAGGAAGGCTTCGCTCCAGTGCGAAAAGCAAAAAAGGAAGGGGGTGGGGTGATTAGTCAGTAAGATTCTGACACTGTTTCCCGCTCCGCCCAAAAGCGGGATTCGTCACTGGACAATTTTTGCCCAACATAAAATAAAAATCCCATCAGCAATAAAAAAAAATATTTGTAAAAAAAATATTTGTAAATATTAGAAAAAAAAGGCTGCAATATGATAGTTTGATTATAAATATTAAGAACAATGTTTAATAAAAGTTGATTTTACTCACTTTGTTGATTTTATTTAGTATATTTTTGTGCCAAATTCTCTCCCCTGGTTAAATAAGTATCTACCCTGGTCCAGATGTCTCTCCCCTGTCCAATATATTTACCCTGGTCTTCGAAAAACCAATAAAAAATGTATTAAGTGACTTGCCCTTAAGTGAAAAGGTAAATAAAGAGGTTAAAAACCATAATATAAAGGTTTCATGAAAAAACTCCAACTTTTCTCCTTAGCCGCCTCCTCTAAGAAGCTGGGACGTCTTATCGTAGAATCGCCCACACACACATTGCTTTAATAATATAAAGTTAAATTATGTGTGTGTATGTACAATTCTCTAAATTATTGGTTGCTTACTCAAATTTATTAGTATCGTATTTGAAATAGGAGCCTTTTTGGCTTCGTACAGCTCTTTATTTTTAAATGTATTAAACACGCGAGAGATGTACGCTTTGGAACGTGCAAATTAACTTCAATTTTGACAGTTCAAAAGTGCCTGTAAATAAATAATTTTGAGTTTGAATATTGTTTTTTTTTTTTAGTGACTGTCTATACAAATATTTTTCCTTCCTTCTTCCGTTCTTTATAAATCCACTTTAGGTGCATCATTTCTAATTAGGATTTTGAAAATTTTTCCCTGCAGGTGGCAACTGCACTTGTGTTTTCGTTCATAATATCTAAACACTCAATATACTTGAAGATAATTGCTTAGTGATAATAATATTTTGTCGTAAGTGCTCATAACACGTTCGTGTCATGGCCGAAACGCGATAATGTGTGAATCAACCTTTAAGGCTGCCATAGCTGGGCTGTGTAATTGTTCAGCAAGTTACCAAGGCCCTGGAACGCATAGGGCAATAAATAACCGTCTTTAGGTTTAGTCTAATATTCTTAACTCTGCCAGGCTTAAATAGGGTTTCTGGGGCCAAGGATTGATGCGAAAGCGGAACACCGGGGCCCTGGAACTAAGGCAGGAAGGAAAGGTGGGTCGTTTAGTCAGTAGAAGTCTGACACAGTCTCCCGCTCCGCCTAAGAGCGGGATTCGTTATTTGATGATTTTTCCCACCAAAAAAGGCTTAAATGAGTTTGGGCAGGTCACATTAGTCGCATGCACGAGGACCGCTGGGCAAGCGTAGCCACACATGGACAAGAGGGAAGAAAGCATTGTCGAGACAGGCCTAGAAAGAAGTGGCGGGATGATTTAGACGCGTACCGAGACGACTGGTTCGAGAGGGCGCGGGAGAAGAAGGTTTGGAAGGACTTGGGTGAGGACTTTGCCCAGCAGTAGGACAGTTAGAGCTTCAATAAAAATAAAAAAATCTTAAGTCCAACCAAGAGCATAAATAGTACATTTTGAAACAAGTGGAGAAATTTTGTCATCGTGACCGTAATCGAATTCACCCGAGCTGCAGGTGAATGCCAATGAATTTCCACGAGTCAAGTGACGTTTTTCAAGAAATAAATAAAACGGCTTTGCATGGCGATTCATGCTTAGCGCCCAGCAAGATATATAAATTATTTAGATAATCAATTATGGCAAGAGTGAGCACTTTTCTTTACTTGTGCGTAAAACAGTAAATTGTTTGCCTAAAAGCGGTAGGGATAAGAGCAAGTTTTCTAGCAACGTGTTGTCATAACAACGGGTTCAACTTATTTGCCACGTACAGCTATTTGTTACTTCAGATTAAGGTATGTATACTGTGTATCTTATGATGAAATCTTTAACTTGGGTCGACGGTAAAAATTTAATCAGTAAAAATTGATAATTCTTTTCGTAATTTATTCACGTCTACCCACATTTTGAAGCCTAATGACTTTAAATTTAATATTCATAAACGTTGTTTTGGTATGTACCTGTTAGAGTTTTTGAGGCTTCGAAATTAAAATATTATAATCAAGACTCGTTTAGAATAATATTATGCAATGAAAATTTCGGTCACGGTCTCGAAGCAATTAAATATCTGCATTAATACTTAGTGACGTACGAGTACGCGGCAAATAAGTTGACCCATTTGTTATAGACGGTGGTTCAACTTGGGTGATGACATCGACGTTGCGGGCTAAGCATAACCATAACAAATGACAAAAACTATTTGCCAATTAAGTACTATAATTGGAGTACAATTTTAGTAAACAAAACAAAATCTGTTTTTGGAACGTAGTTTAAATAGTATATTTTTTTCGCTCCGCTACGGCTTAGCAAAGACTTCCACTAAATTCTTCTATGTGTTTTTCTCGAGCCATCTTGTGATCGGCATTTACGCCGTCTCACCAGCTCTTGGTGGATGGTGGCTAGATCAGTTTGGATCATTCTTAGTACAGTATGGTAAGTCTGAAGTTAGACCGTGCGAATTTAAACGCTTGAAATCTCGTACAATTTTTTTTTATTCTTTTATTAGCCCACTGCCCACTTTATGTCCCATTGCTGGGCAAAGGCCTCCCCTTTTTCCTTCCAGACCTCTCTGTCTAGGGCGACAGGTCGATCGCGGCGAAGGTGGAGTGACGATCTCATCATGTTCGCGGGGCAAACAAAAATTAAATTAAAAAAATGCCAATAACAGTTTGTAACAGCAATAACAACTGCCAATTACATTTATTTGTTTAAACAATTTATTTTTTATACTTTTTAGAATCGCCAAGATCCGACGGCCATACTGTAATGCTTACAGTAGGTACGGCCGTTCTAATTTGGCAAGACTGAAGTTAAACTGCGAACTTTATAGCTTGTGCACAAGCATGCAGCATTACAGTATGGCCGTCGGATCTTCATCATCATCAGCCTTTTTAATGTTCCCACTGCAGGGACACAGGCCTCCTCTCTCTAGGAGAGGGAATGGGCCATAATCCACCACGCGGGCCCAGTGCGGATTGGTGGATGTCACATGTCTTCGAATTTTTGGTTCTAGGACATGCCGGTTTCCTCACGATGCTTTCCTTCACCGTTTTGAGAGTTGTGGTGGTGAAATAAATTACACAAAGTAATGCGCCTGGCTGGGTTCGAACCCGCGACCTACGACTCGTAAGTCGAGGCCGTTACCACTCGGCCACCACTGCTCCCAAGTCGGATCTTGGTGATTCGTAAAAAAATGTTTAAAAATTTATTAAAAAAAATGCAATTAGCTGTTGTTATTGCTGTTATTGCCATTTTTTTTTTTAACTATTGTTTTTGTACGAGAGCACAAGCGCTAAAATTTACAGAGCCTAAGTTCAGGCTCACAGATAGAACGGTCGTACTTATCAATACATAGAAAAAAGTCGTTTCCCGCTATGTATGCTTAGATGTTTAAAAGTACGCAACGGATTTTGATGCGGTTTTTTTTAATGGATAGAGTGATTTAAGGGGAAGGTTTATGTGTATAACACATGCACAATATATTCAATATTAGTACCCGTGCGAAGCTGGAGCGGGTCGCTAGTAAGTCATAATTAAAAACTTATTTAATTTTCTTCGCATTTTTTTTTGGTGGGTCCTACCTACGCAATGGTGCGTAAGCAGTACATGCTTTAAGTTATGTCATAGTCTATGTAATAATTTAACAATGTAAGAATCGAGTCTTCATATAACAAACAACAACAAGTTTAACTTGCAACTATGTAAGTTATGAGCCAATTGGCACAATAATTAACAACCGCACTGTTAGCTAACCTAACTAGGTAGTTTAGCCTCCAATTACAAAAGAACTAACGGCTAACATTTCACAAAGTTTAACAAATAAAAACTCAGTTTATATTCACGAACACGTATCAAAGTTACACAGGTTTGGTTTCAAAAGCGTGTGTTTCGTGTGTATTTACATTCCGTGTGCGTGCGAAGCAATACTTTTACTTTCGATACTCACAAATAACCGGTCAAGCAAGGTTGCTCCGAGGTTTGTGTCGGCTCCAAATAAACTGAACTAAGTTTCTATACACAGATCGTGAACTAAATAGATTTATTTCTCACAAAAACTCCACAATAACTTCACACGAGACACTACCCGTTTGTTTTTGTCCAGTTAATGGTAAAAAACTGTTTGTAACTTACTTGAATTTAACAGAAAAGTCAACTAAAATCTTTCCTTGATATTTATCACTGATTTAGTTTATTTATGTTCTTGAATTTACTTAAAATTTAGTTAGTAAAGTTTTATTTTCGAAGTTACTTCGCGTAGCGGTCGCGAGTACTCGCCACCACCAACTTTCCGTAACTGGTCGGACGAATGAATGAATAAAGCTGCCAGTTACCGCGACGCGCGACTGTGACGGCGAGTCTCACCTGAGCAGATTTTTACTAAAGGTGAACGCACAGTTATCTCAGCCGAACGCGTCGAACGAAACGAAGTGAAAAAGTATTCGCACAATATAACTGTAGCGAAAGAATAGACTGTGCCCAACGAATCGAAGTAAAGAAGGTTTCGCAGACATAACTGCACTAAAAGAAGAAGAAATCTAAGTCTGTCAGACTGAAATTATATGTGATGGATCTTGCTTTATTAATGGAAGACAAAGAAAGTGAAATACACCAAAGAGAAACTAGTGGGTTCATAACATTAGATTACAATTTATTTTTTTTAAATGTATTTAATTTATCATTATCTTTTGTTGTTCGTATGTCTGTCAGGAACTTTTATCTCGAGAATAAACACGCAAACGAACTAAGGTTCCAAAGCCCATACAAATATATTATTGTTATTCCGATTATTCATTTTTGTACATATTTTACATATTTATAAATATTTTCTTAAAAAATAAATATAAAAAAAACATTTAAAATATAAAAAATAGTGTCCCACCGGTATCGGGAACAGGGTCCAAGCTACCGGTGGTCAGGGCTCCAGAGAAAGGAACCTCCTAACAATACGAGCCGTGTCCAGGAGTACCGCTTTCTGAGTCAAGCCCTTATTATTATTATTATTATTATTATCTATTATTATTATTATTATATATTATTAGCATATATACGTATTTTATTATGGGAAATTATAAGTCTAGCCACAAAATTATTTATTGGACACTGGATTAAACTTCTAATTTTATAACTAAGCAACGGGAAAATAACATAGCCTCTAATAAACTAATTCGACTTTTTTACACCGCCAACTAAATATGCTATAGAAAGCGTCAAGTAAAGATCATCAATTATTGTGACTTGTCCTTCTCATTTATACATTGCCACCTAATTTACTAACTCGGCTACGGATTTTACATCTCGTCACTATTTTACGTTTTATAGCTTCAAAACACTGTCCTCAAAAAAATATAATTCAAGCTTCGACAGAAAGCATCACTTATTATAACTTAGCATGTACTTATAATACATCATATTCTTTTATCGCTGAAACTGATATCAAAATTAGAGTCGTACATTCAACATCAGCTAGCACCACGTATTTAATTCCAGGCAACAACTCATTCAATTTTAATCAAGCTGACAAGAAATTCAGGAGTTTTGAAGAATACAAAAAAGTGTTTTTTTCAGCTTGGAGCGTAATACTACCGAACAATTAGACCGAGTGGTTTACTGGTTGCTGTGATTGTCCAGTCTTTTATCGCAAGTACAGCTACAGAGGTAATCGGCGGCGACGACCTCTCGCGCCGGGCCTTGGTTCAGGCCATGGTCCGCAGCGAAGAGGAATGGCAGGCGGACGCTTCCTTCTGCGAAGCAGTAATGCTCGTAAAGGAGGAAGCCGAACGCATAAGGCAAAGGCAACAGCGCCCTCGCCGTAGCCGACGCCGCCGCCGCCGCGATCCCGCCGATATCCGGCCACCGTAGATACTGGCTCGCGGACGATGAGCAATGGGTAGCTCGCCGTCCAGTCATCTGGTAACTGTCCAGGCCTAGTCCAAGTCGTCAACGGCGCGCACTGTTCCCGCGTGCTTCAAGGAGTTGTCAGCAAACTGTAGTGGCCCTTCAGGGTCGAAGCCTCCTAGAGCCGAGGGTTGGTGCGAAAGTGTTACCGGGGCTCTGGGAATAAGGCAAGGGAGGAACGGGGTAGGTTGTTTAGTCAGTAAGAGTCTGACACTGTTTCCCGCTCCGCCCAAGAGTGGGATTCGTCATTGGATGATTTTTACCTGCCATAAAAAAATACCGTAGGGGCTCAGCGAGTTCGAAGTCTACTGGGGTCATGGGTTTTTTTTTTCGGCTGGGAATGAGAAATCCTTCATGGACGTCCCAGGCTGCTTCACAAACGAGTCAGTCTGGGCAGTGTCAGACTCTTACTGACTAAAACCGCACTCCTGCCTTACATTGCATCCATAGACATTACGTCCGTGTCCTTGTTTGACATTTATAATTTTTTGCTTCTGGCAACTCCACGTGCAAGTGGCGCCACTCCAGAGCACCTATCTGCGATTTACATAATACTCGTCAGGATCTCAAAGATTGAGAGGCCATCGGCCCGAAGCGTGCCGCAAAGAGCCAAACAAATGGACCCCAACCCCGAAAACAATAACTATACTATACAAATAAGTATATTAGACTATACTATAGGTACATACAGGGTGTTTGGCGCATCGTTTGCCAAATTGATTTGGCCGACAGAATAGACCTTTGGCTATATCTTCAGCCCCAATAAATCATTCCTTGCCACACCGGTATTTTTTAAACACGTTTTTAAGTTTTATTCTGAAAAACACCGGATTTCAGCATTTAAGCTTACATAAATAAAAAAGTTATTAGTCTATCCAACAAAATTTATTTTTATATTAAAGTGTACTGTTGTATGGTTCTATGAAATCCAAAATTACTTGCTAGTAACGTGTAGTTTTTCTATAAAAAACCTACAAAGTGTATGGGATATGACCAAATAATTTTAAAACTTAACTTTAAATATCTATTAAAAAAAAACTAAAAGCGTTGGAGATCTTCGAATTTTATAAAAAGTTCTCTAGTTAATGCCCTTTCCAACGGTGTGCAATATGCTAAAAAAACCTTTTATTGACTTCACTAATTGGCTAAATGTAATAAGACAGAAGTCATTTCAGAGACGATTCAGTGTGAACGTTTGGGCAGGAGTAATTGCAAATCATGTGGTTGGGCCGCACTATTTACCTGATAACCTCAACGGGGATAATTATCTTGAATTTCTTCAAACAGAGTTGCCCTTATTGTTATCTGAGCTGCCAATTTTCAATGAAGACAGGTCTTTTGTCTTTCAACATGACGGTTGTCCCGCTCACTGGCGATGAACTGTAAGGCAGGCCCTAATCCGTAACCTCCACGTTCACCAGACCTAACTCCGCTAGATGTCCACGTCGGGAGTTGGGCCAAAGAACTGGTTTATGCGACGGAAGTTGAGACGAGAGATGATTAAGTGTAACGTATTGAGGCGGCATTTGTGACCGTTAAACGGAGCAGTGGTGGCCGAGTGGTAACGGCCCTGACTTACGAGTTTGTAGGTCGCGGGTTCAAACTCAGCCAGGCGCATTACTTTGTGTAATTTATTTTATCACCACTGCTCTCAAAATGGTGAAGGAAAACATCGTGAGGAAACCGGCATATTCTAAAACTAAAAATTCAAAGACATGTGACATCCACCAACCCGCACTGAGCCCGCGTGGTGGATCTTGGCCCATTCCCTCTCCTAGAGAGGAGGCCTGTGTCCCAGCAGTGGGAACATTAAAAGGCTGATGGTGATGTGACCGTTAAAGCAGAAATTCGTCTTCGAACTACAACTCGACATAAGAGAAAGATGTCGCGCGTGTATACGAATCAATGGCACCCAATTTGAGCAAGATTTGTGATTTTAGTACGTGCTTGTGAAATAAATGTTTAATTTTTTATTTCAAGTTTGAGGAAAGTTAATACCCTTTGTAAAAAAATAAATAATGTGCGTAAAAATGAGATATCAATATCTACCTACTTAGAGCAAGTTATTTATTTTTTTACTTTAACTTCTTAGTGCATTTATCGTAATATCAAATATCAGCCTTTTGTGATTTGAGTGCACATTTAGCCAGTTAGTGAAGTTAATAAAAGATTTTTTTTAGCATATTGAACACCGTTGGAAAGGGCATTAACTAGAGAACTTTTTATAAAATTCGAAGATCTCCTACGCTTTTAGTTTTTTTTTAATAGATATTTAAAGTTGAGTTTTAAAATTATTTTGTCATATCCCATACACTTTGTAGGTTTTTTATAGAAAAACTACACGTTACTAGCAAGTAATTTTGGATTTCTTAGAACCATACAACAGTACACTTAAATATAAAAATAAATTTTGTTGGATAGACTAATAACTTTTTTATTTATGTAAGCTTAAATGCTCAAATCCGGTGTTTTTCAGAATAAAAGTTAAAAACATGTTAAAAAAAAAACGGTGTGGCAAGGAATGATTTATTGGGGCTGAAGATATAGCCAATGGTCTATTCTGTCGGCCAAATCAATTTGGCAAACGATGCACCAAACACCCTGTATAATAAAATAGCTATATAAACATATCAAAAACACACACAATAAAACATTCCATCTAATGTATAATATATTATCACTAACTAATTGTTTTTTTTTGGGGCCATGGGTTTGCTTCTGAAGGGGTTCATGGTCCTGGAATGCAAAGCAAAGAAGGAACAATAAGAGGGGTTTTTAGTCAGCAAAATTTTGATGCAACATCTCGCTCCACCCTAGAGCGTTAGAAGTCATTGGATGAGTTCCCACTTAAATAGAGGTCTGGGCAGTTATTAATGCACAATTTTAGGTCGGTAGGTACCTATATCTCCTTTATACGGAGACTCTAATCATTATCAGACAAGAGACGTCCACTGTTGGACATTGCTGCCCCAAGCGTCGCCACAACGACTACTCCTGTGCGTCTTGCATCCAACGGATTCCCTCAAGGTCCACTTTATGGAAAACCTTTCAACACTGCGTCTTCCGGTACAAAATCACCATAGCATATGTTGCCCGCTTGTTGCTATGACACTCTGGGCAAGCCACCAGTTTTGGGGGCCCATTTTGCAAGTACCCAAGTAAGTTTAACTTGTGTGATGAGGATTATAACCGATTTGGGTCTGAGTCAAGATTGTTTTTTTTTTAAATGGTGGGCGAAAATCATCCAATGACGAATCCAGCTCTTGAGCGGAGCGGGAAACAGTTTTAGACTCTTACTGACTAAACACCCCACCTCGTTCCTTCTTTGCCCTTTGCACTAAACCCCCCACCCCGTTCGCACTGGGGCCAAGCCTTCCTTTCAAAAAGAGACCCTGGGCCCCAGTAGACTTCGACCCTTTTGCAGAATCCCTACAGCTTAAGTTGGGTTGAGTAGCTTTTTTTATGGTAAGTAAAAATCATCCAATGATGAGTCCCGCTCGTGGGCGAAGCGAAACATCTTCCACATCACCATTTTCCACAGATTTGTTGAGTAGCTGTGGAAGATAGTTCAACTTATTTGCCGCATAATACACCTGTGTAAATAAAGATGACGATTCCGTTATCCGGTGTTTGATTAAACTGAAGTTTTAATGTGTTTGCAAAATGTTTCGTGCGTAATTAAATTTAATTAAAGGACCACCTTTCTGTTAATTTAACTGCTATATACGGGTAATTATAATTTTATCAGGGCCAATTTTATTATTCTACAGAAGGACAGAAATATAATTGCTTTATTTAGGACCATCTCTTTGTTCTTTTTGTTTAATAAATAATACTAATAAGCTGAGAGCAGTGGTGGCCGAGTGGTAACCTACGAGTCGAGTCGCGGATTCGGACCCAGTCAGGCGCATTACTTTGTGTAATTTATTTCATCACCACTGCTCTCAAAACGGTGAAGGAAAACATCGTGAGGAAACCGGCATGTCCTAGAACCAAAAATTCGTAGACATGTGATATCCTCCAATTCGCACTGGGCCCGCGTGGTGGATTATGGCACATTCCCTTTCTTTGAGAGGAGGCCTGTGTCAACATTGAAAACCAGCTGTGGGAACATTGAAAAGGCTGATGATGATGATGCGGGTAGTTATAATTTTATCAAGGCCAATTTTATGATTCGACAGGAGGACACAAATTTAATTGCTTTATTTAGGATCATCTCTTTGTTCTTTTTGTTTAATAAATAATATATTTAACTTAAAGCAGAGGCCTTAACATGACATGTTTTTATAGTAGGTAAAAATTATCCAATGACGAATCCAGATTCCTGCATCGGATTCGTGCGGAAGAGACGTCCGGGTATCGCCACTGTGAGGCGAGCCCGGAGGACACGGTGGAGCACACGGTGGAAGTGTGCCCTGCTTGGGAAGAGCATCGCCGTGTCCTCGTGGGGGTGATCGGCGGCGGCGACCTGCCCCGTTCAGGCCATGGTCCGCAGCGAAGAGGAACGGCAGGCGGTCGCCTCCTTCTGCGAAGCAGTAATGCTCGTAAAGGAGGAGGCCGACCGCATAAGGCAAAGGCAACAGCGCCCTCGCCGTAGCCGTCGCCGCCGCGATCCTGCCGATATCCGGCCACCGTAGACACTGGCTCGCGGACGGTGAGCAATGGGTAGCTCGCCGTCCGGTCGTCTAGTAACTGTCCAAACCGAGTCCAAGTCGTCAACGGCGCGCACCGTTCCCGCGCGCCTCAAGAAGTTGTCAGCAAACTGCAGGGGCCCTTCAGGGTCGAAGCCTCCTGGAGCCAAGGGTGGTGCAAACTGTTACCTCGACTCTAGGAATAAGGCAAGGAAGGTACAGGGTAGGTTTTTTAGTCAGTAAGAGTCTGATCGTCATTCGATGATTTTCACTTACCATAAAAAAAAAAGACGAATCCCGCTCTTGGGTGGGGCGGAAAACAGTGTCAGACTTATTGACTAAAGGACCTACCCCGTGCCTTCCTTGCCTTATTCCCACAGCCCCGGTATAACGCTTTCGTACCAACTCTCGGCTCCAGGAGCTTCGACCCAGAAGGGCCCCAACATACCATGACGTGTTAAAGTGTCAGGCATGCGAGTGAGAGAGAGATACCGTTAAATTACCATTAAGTTACCGTTAAATTTTGGACATTTTAATCCCGTGGAGGGTCGATCCGATACGTGAAACACTATCGATTTGTAAAGAAATAACAGCTGAGCAGGTTAAATGACCGTAGGTAGTTGTTGGTCGTTACGTACTAACTACTTACGGTCATTGAACCCACTCAGCTGTTTTTTTTAATTGAAGAAATGAATTTCGTCGTAAAAAATACTTTCTTTTTGATTGTTTTCTTTACAAATCGATGGTGTTTCATTTATATTGTTTTTTTTTGGATCGACCCTCCACGGGATTAAAGCGACCATTTAACGGTGTATAGCTCCATCCATTTAACAGTTCAGTCTAGGTTGTTAAATCAAACGCGTTGAGAGCTCATGGCAGAGTCTCTGTCTTGTTATTCGTTGGTTAGACACGGTTATATGGTATTCAAAAACACAAATATACTCTTTCTCTAAAAGAAAAAAAAAGAGGAAGAGTAGGTATATTTGTGTTTCTGTTTGTTGTCCTAGGTAAACCTCGGACTGCATTGTTGGTACAATACTAGTAGCGACACCTACATCGTCACATAGGAACTACAATTCTAAATCCAGCTTCGTGGTAATAAATTGTTCTCCGTGCGATTAGAATTTAATCTTTCGACTACCGTAATTACAGACACAATTAAAAGACAATAGGTGTTTTTTATGGTAGGTAAAAATCATCCAATGACGAGTCCCGCTCTTGGGCGGAGCAGAAAACAAGTGGCAGACTCTTACTGACTAAACAACCTACCCCGTTCCTAGATCGCCATACATACCAGGGCCAGAGCCTTCCTTTTCAGACGCAAACCCTTGGCCCTAATTGGCTTTGACCCTTCTGCAGGTCCCTATGAAGACAATAGGTATGCGGACACCGGTGTCCTCTTGGGGCTTAAACTCTTGACCCCCGAGCAAACAACGGCTTTCGCACATCCACTGCCTTTCTATTATGCCTCTAATCTATAATAATATAAAAGGAGAAACTGACTGACTGATATATCAACGCACAGCCTGAACTACTGGGACTAGGAGCGTAAAATTTTGCACAAGGCTTCCTTTTATGACGTAGGCGAATACAAAGAAAGGATTTTTTTTAATTCAGCTCCTAAAGGGATGTAATGAGGGTCTAAAGTTTGTATGGAGAACCCTACTTCCACGCGGGCGAAGCCGCTGACAAAAGCTAGTTAATAATAAACTAGTACACCTCACCATCTACGACTGTGTAGCGTCACAAGATGACATTTGTAAATCACAATATGTCAACATTATAACTACCTAGCACGCTTGTTTGCTTCACAAATTATTAAATTGCTCTCGCTCTCTGGTGCATTCGCTTATATATATCTACTCTCGGCTTGTGTGTGCTCTTTCCTCTTGTGACTCTGTTCCTCTTCTATTCTGTGCTAACTTTCTCCTTCTATCTACACTAATATAATAAAGAGGTAAAGTTTGTTTTTTTATTTTTTTGTTTTTTTTTTTGTTTGTTGGAGGTAATCTCTGGAACTACTGGTCCGATTGTAAACATTTTAGCAACAATAGAAGGCTGCTTTACTCCTGAGTGACATAGGCAATATTTTATGTACGCGGGCGAAGCCGCTGACAAAAGCTAGTACAAAATAAACTGAAGTGTGTGAACGTTGAGTGTGCTGATTTATTTTTCACTCACGTACTTACCTCAAATATTACAACTGCATCACTGCTTACCACAAGAAGGGATCGCAGTCACTAGTCTATCAATAAAAAACAGTTATTTTGCGGACAGCTAAAACTCAAAAGTAATGTTGGTGTGATGATGGTTGTGGCATAATAATAGCCTGGCCTCAGAGGTTACTGACACATCGTATTTGACGGGCACTTTGTATCCGACAGTAAACAGTGCTTCCGAAACCTGTTTCGATCACAATCTCCTGTTAGCGTATCATAATTCACCAACCATGGTTTTCATGTGATGGCAATTTAAACTTTTTATTCAACTTTCATGTTACTAAGGCCTGGTTGGGCTGGATAGAAAGTTGCCTGTGACGGCACTCCTTCAATTTAGACGATATAAACGGCTAGATCTACGTGCAGACCAGTGATGGCTGAGTGGTAACGGCGCCGACTTACGAGTTGTGGGTCGCGGGTTCAAACCCAGCCAAGCGTATAACTTTGTGTAATTTATGTCTCAACTGCTCTCAAAACGGTGAAGGAAAATATCGTGAGGAAACCGGAGTCCTAGAACCAAAAATTTGCAGACATGTCACATCCACCAACCCGCACTGGGCCCACAATGGTGGATTACGGCCCATGCCCTTTCCTAGAGAGGAGGTCTGTGTACCAGCAGTAGGAACATTAAAAAGGCTGATGATGATGATTGAAACAGCTAGGCGAAACGCTTAGTCCGGATCGTAGAGTTTTAAGAACTTTGGAGACTTGTCGTAAGACGGGAGACTTGGCAATACTAGTTGGTGGTTGGTGGGTTATCGAGGAGGGCTAAACGCCATACAAATGCTAAGTTTTTTTTTAATGGTAGGTAAAAATCATCCAATGACGAATCCCGCTCTTGGGTGGAGCGGGAAACAGTGTCAGACTCATACTGACTAAACAATCTAGCCCATTCCTACGTTGCCATGTAATACCAGGGCCAGAGCCTTCCTTTCAGACGCGAACCCTTGGCCCTAGTTGGCTGCGACCATTCTGCAGGGTCCCTACGGTTTGCTGACCTTGAGGCGCGCGGGAACAGTGCGCGCCGTCGACGACTTGGCTTGGTCCGGATAGTTACCAGACGATTGGACGGCGAGCTACCCATTGATCGCCATATACTAATTCAAGGTAACGTCACGATACGAGCGGCACTAAACACCAAAACGATAAATTATGGGCCATCCATCTTGAAAGAATGACAAGCCAGAACCAATTAAATATTGAAACAGGTGAATAAAACAAAGAGAATTTCATTATATTTTTATTGATATAATTTTGTACAAATAACGGCGTATAATACATCGGACAGGTCTCACATACAAAACTAACGCTAGTTCAAGCTATGTCACAAGTAGTTACTACGTATGTATCGATACTCTTTCAACGCATTCGCGACTCGCGCTTGACTTAACTGGCCACCTAGTGACGTCACGGGATAGCTCGAAAGGTCAGAACATACTTGCAATTTTGTTTCGAACAGTTTAAAAAACAAGTATTCAATGAAAATATTTTTTCGTATCAAGCTTGGTTTGGTCTTAGATTATTTAATTTTAAACACATCAAGACGAATCATACGAGCCCTAGCTCGATAGTGTTACGTAGTTACAGAGTTCCCATGGCCATCTTCCGGCTTCATCATCAGATTAACTCCACGATATAATAATTTTGTATAGTCATCTGATTGACACATGCATGCAAAATTTTAGCTCAATCGGTAACCGGGAAGTGAATTAAAATTAATTTACAAGATATTATCACAAACATCGGGACACGTGATACTAAATAAAAACTTGTAAAAATTAGCATGCTCTGTCCTGTGCGTCTCACATCCATCGGATTCTCACAACTCACACCAGTTTTTAAATCTACAAGAACATCTTTGAGTAATATTCTAAACTTATCGTTCCATTTCGCTCACCACCAGAATCCCCACATTGCGCGGACGGCGAGCAATAGGTAGCTCGCCTTTTGAAGTTTGATCACAAACATTGACGCATTCAAATTGTAACCAGTCTGTCACAAGATGCAATGTCTATGACTTACTCTTTCCAATACCCTGATTGACATGACATGATTGTTTAGTTTGTTTTTTTTTTTACATTTTTCTTTAATTCTTAAAACAAAAATCTAAACAAAAGACGGTTTGCCATTTATTAATAGATATTTCAATTACGAAAATGTATGTATTCATTCATTTAATATTAATTATGCGATATCGTTCGTTCCGGTAACGAAGCATTAGGAATATTTTGTATGAATCACAAGTATATCTGTCCTCTTTTAACAACGCACTATTAGAAGCGTTAAAGGGCACACAATACAGTAGGCGGCCAACTTGACTAAGAATTGTTAAGGTGGTGGTAACACGAGCATGTCAAAATGTGAGTGATTATGGGTGGTGGTAATCTTTTCAACTATATGTTGACACAAATTATTTGTTTAATTATTTACCATCTTCTGTAAGTCCGTGACGTTGTAACAAGATGCCCAGCTAAGCCAACAGAGCCAAATGCACTGAAACATGTTCCATTTACAAAAATCTCTTTATCAAAAGCCGGTGGTTAGCTAATTTAGATAAATGGCGACAAGCGCAGGGTTCAGGTGAACAGAATGACGTATAATAATTAATTATTATTGCATATCATTATATTGTTTCGTTATAAAATTTATTTTTTATTTTGTTATTTACTTTTATTAAATAATTTAACAATTTGTTGGTTCTGATACGAGTATATAATTCCAAAAGTTCATTTAAAATAAGTTACATTTAACCCGATTAACGCGGTTAAATTAAATGACTAGCAAAATTGTCGCAAATTAAAAATGTTCAGTCAAATAATTGGGAGACCACAATAAAGATATGTAGATATTTATGTAAATAATTTCCACACCCTGTGAAACACTATAATTGACGAAAATTATTGGTGTAAATGAAATCCCAATTAAGGGCATTTAGGGATTGTATCGAATTATTTTCTCATCAATTGTTTAATGGTATAAGTGAACACACAGACTAACTATATCATTAAATCATCATTACAAATTCTAATAGGGGATTTTCTCATCAGTGTTATTGTTGTTATTAGGTACCTAATTACTTCATTAGTTTAGTGACACTTAATTCAAATGAAATGTACGTAATATAGCTTAGTGACTGGAACCTAAGGTTTACTGAATTTCGGTCATAGCCACGCATGCAATAGATATTACAGAGCACAAGTATGTGCGTGCAAGCGCAAACACAGGTGCACTCTCTAACCCTTTATTGTTATAAGGGCCCGAAGGGACAGCTATCCGAAACCACCAAAAAGAGATCAGGTTGGATTGCAATACTACCAATGAAAAATTTTCAAAGGGGTTAACCCATATCACTTTTTGCCCGACCTGGGAATGGAACTCAGGACTTAATAACAGCAGTTGTGCTTGCAATGACAATACAGAGAAATAGTTAGCGACTGTACATAAAGTTTAAATAAGCTCAACTTTATACATTTATCAATAGAATTATAGCTTCATTTTAAAAATAATCATTTCAAATGAAGTCGCCCACGTCACTTCAGAATTAAAAGAAAAGTTAAATTGGAACCACTATTAAACAATTGACGAGTTACGATACCTATCGTTTATACATACAAAGCGCGTAACACTACCGATAGATATAAATATATGTATCGACTATATTATGACTAATGGTGCTAGGGCCGAAGCAAACCAACTCGCGAAATAAAGCAAGTCAACACATGCCCGGGAACATACAGTTTGTATTTGCATATTACATTAGAAATCGGAAGGTTATGACTGGATCTGCGAACGAACAAATAAGTACATGTTCGTAGAAATAACAATCATGTATTTTTTTTAGAATACTAAAGCTAACTAAAGGCTTGTTAATGATTAATAACAATAAAACTTGATACTAAGTAGAGTCTTCGTGTGAGGGAGTAAAAAAAATGTAGTTTAAAGTACAAAAAACATCGTGAGGGTAATACTTAGTATTTAACGATAGATCTAAATCAGTACTTCAGCACTATTAACATTTTGATTTAGAGACATTGAATTTAATTTATAAGATTAAAAAAAGCTTTGATAAAAAATTTGGGCAAACGAAACCGTTCCCGGGCTTCAATATAAAGGCTCAAGTAATCAATTAATATTACAATATCATCAAACTCTATTGTCCTACTTACAAATGTTCTAAAACCACGTTCATATGAAAATGTTTTTGATATACAAACGCTATGTATGTATACTTATTGAACTATTTTACATGGACACAGCTAGGATAACATTTTGAGAGACACAAAGTTGTTGCACATAACATGTATTTTAAATCAGCAAAAATTGATTAATTTCTACGTCGCTTAGACTGATCTAGGATAGTTTAAGGTGGTTTTGCGGCTAGGATGATAATTGATTATAATGTTTCAGTAGCATATAAAGCTCGAACACTCAGAACCATCCCAGCTACGTCCGTGTGATAATATAAAATACACTCACATCGTAACAAATTGTGATTAGCTATGAAACAAAAGATTCCTTACAAAATGATAACGCGTGCAAACCACTCGTACGACTAGAATTTTATTTAATTTAACATTACAAATAGTTTTTTTTTTATATATCTACTAGATAGTAAAGCACTTTGAAAAGTTATTCCATCGTACATGGAAAATAAATTAAAATTATAGTATAATTTATTCATTGAAATAAATAAGAGTAAAAAATAAATAAAAGGTGACAGATTTAGAAACCCGCAGTTTACTTATTCTAAATTGACTAGAGTATTCATTTAAAAACTAAAAATCAAACCATTATTTTTTATTATTTTCAGAAAACAATCAGAGATTCATATCAAAAATGTTGTAAAAGTTCGTATTGTTATTAGTTTATTGCCTCCGACATTTAATTTACATTGATATGTAGTCACGGAGCGATTGGTCGTTACATAATCGAAAGCAACTCCTGACGAAATCAAGACAAAAATCTATGAGACACACCTAACACTAACTTTAACACTGTTTCATTTAGCATTTAACGAGTTTAAATGAACTTTTTAAGTGTTAAATGAAGCTGGAAGGTAGTAACAAATGTTTTAATTCACTTAAATGAACTTGGTTGGGTTCATTTAAATGAATGGTGCATGTTTTATGGGGCGCAGCGGCCGACGTTGTTGGTGATGGTATGTGGGAGCTTGGACAGCGAGAGTGGGATGTCGAAGTCTCCGCTCAGCGATATCTGCGAGACGCAGCCCACGAGGCCACTCTTGTACCTGCCTTGCGTGTTCAGTTCTATTGATGGTAGACCACCTGGAAACAAATCATGTTAATTTAGCCAGTGTATCACAGATTCTACAAACAAGAACTTTTTCATAGCAATATGTTTACGAAATATTTATTAGTGTGTTAGATTTTTGGGTAGGCGTTAACTTTTGATTATTACACTGTTTTACTATTGTTATGGTGCTTTTTTACAAATGTTTGGTTTACCATACGAGATGGTTGTAGATAACAAGGCGCGGATTTTGGCCAACGTCGCCTACTACTACGCCTCTGTAGCGCGGGGACCCCGTAGCATTGATAAATCAGATACGGTGGTAGCTGCAATCCTGATCACCTCAGTTATCAAGGGTCCTAGTAAGGTTACTAGGATCCCTTTATTATCTCCTCCTTACCTATATAGAGTCCGTTTTCAGTGTTCAGCTGTTTGAGTTTGCCGGGCGATACCTTGCCCACCGAGCCCAGCCCGTCCACCTCCAGAACGCCTGCTTGTCTGTTCCTGTGAACAAAAGAAGACCCTTTTTAAATCATCGATCATTGTTTTCTTTTATCGTAAAGAATGCAGTCAATTCAGCTTCTAATTATGACAATTTTTTGGCGATTTCAGGTTTGGTTCCATAGTAAAAAGTAATTGTTTTTTTTTTTAAAGCAATAAACTAGTGCTAGACTGCGACCTCCCTGATGGTAAACAGTGATGCGATCGTTGTTTGTTATCATGACTATAATCACGAGCTAAAGTATCGGTCACTAATTACCAATCATCTATATAAAACAAAATTCCCCAGCGCATCATCTTTCTATTTGTGAAAAATTTTATGACGGAAAGGATTTTTATTCGGTTTTCACCAACACTTCATGCATATTATAGTGAACTATCGATACCCCATCAACGATGTGAGATGGCTGTCTAGTTAAATATCAATAAAAAAAAATCATAAGCCTAAAACGTCATTCGTAGCAGCTGTGCCACCATCATTAACATCAGCCCAAAGACGCCAAAATGTACGGTCTTTTGCGTCTCACATCCATCTGTGGGATCCTGGGGCACAATTTTATTATAATATAAACTATAGTATACCTGGTAGCTCTCGCTCTGTGCCACAGACCATCGTCCACTTTGGTATGGTTGGCGATGATCACCACCTCGCCGCTGCCCAGGTCGTACCTGGAACATACATTAAACATCATCACTACATAGCATAAAACAAAGTTGCTTCCCGCCGTCTGTCGCTGTCTATGCTTAGATCTAAAACCTTTGAAAAATGTAAGTCATGAATTTATTGTAAGCGGCGCGACATTACTAGTTTTAGTACCGTAGACACTCGCTACGGCCGACAGCGCCAATATGGCGAAAATCAAATGAGGACGAAAACACTTTGACGACACTCACTTCAGTGAGAAAACTAGTTGAGGTCAGTTTACCGACTTTTCAAAGCATGCTAAAATTGCGGCAATAAGTATGCAGTGATTGTGACATATACAGAGATCATGTGGCTTCTATGTAATATTGATCTCAACTTTAATTGATTATTTCATATTCATACTTGTCATGTAATGTAACACGTTGGAACAGTAAGTGTAGTTTTTTTTCAGGTGGGAAATCATCTGATGACGGTTCCTACTCTAGGGCCTGTCAGAATTTTACTGACTAAAATCCACTCCTATATTCCTTCTTTGCGTTAAGTTCTAGGACCTTATCTTTCAGAAGCAAATCCATGGATTTCCCACAATGCTGTGTAATCTACTAAACAAGTAAGAGCTGGGTTGTTGCATCGACTTGTATCCTAGCTATAGACAAGCACGTTCATAGAAACTATTTGTCAAAATACTGAAAAGTTAATACAAAAGTCCGCTGCAGCGCTTCATTGGCATTGCCGTCTAAGTATCAAAACTTTTAAAACTTAAATACGTCAAAACTGCACTAATGTCATCAATGTAACTGTGTATGGCATGCAGATCAGTTCTTAAGTGAAGCAAAGTGACTGTTCGGCACGCCTCATCTAGTGCATAGTACATATATGTGGGATTTTGAACGCATCGATATGAATGAGACCGTAAGTGTGAGAAAGAGAGGCAGAATGACGGAAGTATGATGACGGATAGGAGTACGACGAAGGCATGGACAGACTACGGGTGTGCTAAAAACAATATAAGACGTTGTTATAAAGCGCTGTATCATTTCTAACCCCAAATCCTACATAATTATAATATAATATAATATTCGACAACTATCATTGTGTGATAGTTAGTAGTAGCCGTCTAGTCTCAAGCTAAGCAGAGCTTGTGTTATGGGTACTAGACAACTGATAAACATACTTATATATTTCTAAATACATACATATTATACATAGATAAATTACACCCAGACACAGAACAAATGATCGTGCTCATCACACCAACATTTGTCCAGGGTGGGAATCGAACCCACGACCTCCCGCATAGCAGTTAGGGCCACTAACTACTAGACTGACAGGCCTATATACAATTATATATCGATGGGTTGTTGTTACCTGAACACAAGTACGGAGTTCTCGATGGCGAGCGAGAGGAAGTCGGGAGGTGCGCGCGCGCCACCGCTCCACACGAGCAGCCCGTGCGACGACACCGAGCGGAAGCGGATGTTGATGTCCAGCGAATAGCTCACCAGCCTGTAGGGAGAAGGTATATCTGTTAGGGCCGAGTTGGGTAGACTCCCGCGATGATCAGCCGTTGCGTGACTAAGCAGGGTCCACGTTACAGAATCCTGCGCAGTGTCGCTTGGTAAAGTTTTACGGTGTGCATGCAGTCGTATCGATGGAAAACGTAGCAAAACGTGCGCGTGGTCTGGCTCCCCGCTACAGGAGCCCGTGCAGCGAATCACAATGGTGAACTTTTATATCGAACCGTTGGGCGACCGCTTATTAAAGTTATTTGGCCCTTAGAGGACACTATTCAATATAATATAGGGTGATTGGTAATTGGCCAATACTTTAATACGTGATTGTTGTCATGATAATAAACTACTTTTACTATGGGACCAAGCCTAATATCTTTAATAAATACATTTATGTTCGCCGAACTGGTCAAAATGTACTGAACTTTATGATTTTTGTCGCGATTTCAGTTTTGGTCAATCACTTGGTTAAGTATCGGTCACTAATTACCAGTCACCCTTCATAAAAGCAAACAGTAGCCCAATTCTCGTAATGAAAACCGTAGCGATATCGTAGCGACTTTGACATTTTCGTATTCCCATCCATCAATCGACTTTGAACGACACCGATTTTGAACTCGTTCGATCGAAGAGAGGTCGTTTAGAAGTCGTTCGATTGTCGTTCTATCGAATCCCCATCAAGGAACACGTGAATACCGATTTTGGATAGGACTACGATCGAACGACAATGGAACGACAATGGAATTGGGATTGTTTGATTTTACGTGAATTAGGGCACAGGTCTTACCATTTTTATTAAACCAGTGAAGTGCCATCAAGATCGAATACATTACTGCTGATTAGACGCATTGCTGCTATGAGATATTTATCAGGCGTTTCAAAATTGAGAAATGGCTGTTCAGTAGAGGATTAACGTGGGCTGATGATGACAATAATTAATGCTGCAATAGGAACTATTTGTATAACATCCACCTTATAATATTCCCATTGTTGGGACTAAGGCCTTCTCTTTAGGAGATAAAATGGGCTGTAATCCACAACGCGGGCCCAGTGCGGGTTGATAGATGTCACATGTCTTCGAATTTTTGATTCTAGGATATGCCGTTTTCCACGGCACAAAATAATGCACCTGACTGGGTTTAAACCTGCGAATTCAAGGCTACAACTATTAAAATCTGTTAAACATACCTATCCATCCTATTGTAGTCTGGTAGATATTGCTGTCAGCGATAATACCGCCATTGTACCCATAGATTTAAGTTTTGTATAAGTTCTGTTACTTTTTGGTGTACAATGAAGTTTAATTCATCTATCTATGTATATTGCCTCTGTATACTTATGACTTTAAGATACTAACATCACTTGTATTCTTGTTCGTCCTCTCCAGCCCGTTGTAGAAGTAGTGAAGCTCTTTGTTACCTGACTATAAATATAGGTAGAAAATATACGAATAAAAACTTACCGTTTCATAGTATCATCATCATCAATATGTATGAAGCTATCAGTGCCAGTGAAGCTCGGATACGTATTCATATCACCCCAGTTGACTTCATTATCACTCAGATACTTCACTTGCATGTACGTTTGTCCGTCGTAGGGCAAGTCCGTCGCTACATCATTGTTCCTCTCTAGCCCTTCGAGGAGGTATTGGTGCTTTTTACTGATGAAGTATTTCTTTTTCTTGTATTTGTCTATGTGTGTGTGTTTCTTGTGATTAATTTTGTGGGTTTTCTGCTTGAAGCCCTTTTTTGCGACGATGGAGTGGTGGGTTTCGGTTTCGCTTATGTTGTGCGGGTATACGGGAATCGGGTCCAAGACTTCTTTGCAGAGGTTCTTGTTCCTGTAAAGGTAATGTTGGATTTGAAATTTTGGGATGTTCATTGAAATGAAAATTGTGATAGTATTAAAATTTAAATCGATGACTACTTTGCGATAACGACGAACGTCATCCTGAAGGTATTTAAGGACAGGCTGGATGGGCCTACAATGGGTAGGTTTATCAAGCACCATGACGTTTTCTTTTCTTTATTCAAATTAAATTCCATACCTACCCCAATATTTGACCATGGCAATATCGTCTGCTAACGCTGTCGTTAGGTTCCTGCCTGAACAGGTAACAAACCGAGTGACGCAACATGAAGGGTGGGACATGGTTTGCGGAGTGATGCCACACTATCCTCATCATCATTTCAGGCAACGGACGACGTCAACAATGGCCCCGTACGTCTCCCAGAGGGAGAATTGCGGAAATCCTATGGGTGGGAGTTTCCCACCCATAGGATTCCCGCAACTCTCATTAGGTCATCGGTCTATTTTGTGGGAGACCTATTCACCGACACCATAATTATGTTTTTCAAAGGTGATTCCTACTCTGGGAAGTGACAAGTAGGTACTTACGTGCAGTTACTGTCCGGCTCGTCACAATTGTCGACGTTGAGGCCGCCCAACGCTGCCGATACTACGGACAGCTCCTCGTCGTTTATTATCAGCTGAAAGAAAACAATACTCGTTATACAGGATGTAAAAAATGTAAACCTCGCATTGTAATTTTTATCGGCTGATGTGTAACTTTAGTAAAAAGAAAATTTAAAAGATGATTGAAGGTTTCATTTTTAATTTGGGTATAGACTTTTTAAAGAAATGTATTCATTGTCGTTACAACTTCTTTTTATGACGTAGACGAACAATAAGAAAGGATTTTTCAAAGTTCAGTTTCTAATGGGATGTAATGGGGGTCTAAAGTTTGCATGGAAAAGCCTATTTTTAAGCGGGCGAAGCCGCTGGCAGGAGTCTAGTTTTACAAACAATGTTTCAAACCTGTGACACGCATCCATTGAAGGACGTGGACAGCGCAAGGCGGGCGGGCAGAGGGTGCGGCGCGCCGCCCAGCAGCAGCGGCTGGCGCAGCGCCAGGCGCCGCCGCGCGCCGCGCGAGCTTACGGACCGCGCAGCGCCCGCGCCGCGTACACGCAGCGTGGCGCGCCGCCCAGCACGAGATACTGATACTGAGTGCCATTTGTTCGGCTCTACTGGGTATGCTGATCTGTGAATGCAGGAATTATTTATATATTATACTAGCTTTTGTCAGCGGCTTTGCCCGCGTACATAAAATATAGCCTATGTCACTCAGGAGTAAAGCAGCTTTCTATTGTTGCTAATTTTGATCCAATCGGACCAGTAGTTCCAGAGATTACCTCCTACAAACAAAAAAACAAACTTTACCTCTTTATTATATTAGTGTAGATGTACCTACAAAAAAAAAAACATTCCTAAAAAAATAGTTGTAAATCGCTTTCAGCGATAAGACCGCCCATTGTAACACCTTAGTAATTTTAAGGTCCTAATGTACTAAATTTACCTACCTACAATAAAGAGTATATCTATCTATCTACACACATTTACAGGAAGCAGATACAGTATTATAAAGGCATTGTACAAAGGTACTGGTTATTTCTAAAAGAAATTTGTTTCAGCAGACTTGCAAAAGGAGAGATAAGAAAAACCCACGGCCCTGATCTTGGTCTAATTTACACTAGATGGCACTGAATTCAACAATTTTAGTTTATTTTAATCATATGGGAGCATCGATAAATAGATGACTTTAATTTCAGAAATATATGCATAATAAATAACAAAGAATCAATGCTCAAAATTAAAAATCAAAGAGCAGTGGTGGCCGAGTGGTAACGGCCCCGACTTGCGTGTTAGGTCGCGGGTTCAAACCCAGCCAGTCGCATTACTTTGTGTAATTTATTTCATCACCACTGCTCTTAAAACGGTGAAGGAAAACATCGTGAGGAAACCGGCATGTCCTAGAACCAAAAATTCGAAGACATGTGACATCCACCAACCCGCACTGGGCCGCGTGGTGGATTACGGCCCATTCCCTCTCTTAGAGAGGTGGCCTGTGTTCCTGCAGTGGGAACATTAAAAAGGCTGATGATGATGATGAATGCTCAAAAAGTGTTGGCACTAATTGCAATCGCGCATAGGTATATTGGAAAACATAGTATGATGACACGTAAGTATTGATGATTACCGTCCTCAGCTGTCAGCCCAAACCGCATTAGCGGTAAGAATCAACATTACCTACATACCTAACTATATAATAATATATTATATCCAATAAATTCTGCTAATGCGAATATCTTTTCATAGGAGTAGAGCTTGTTCCACCGCTTTAGTCTGCCAAGATCTTTTTGTATAGGTACAGAAATACATAGAAAAGCAGTAACTTACCGAACAAGAGCGATGCCAGCTCCTAGATCGAAGGCGAACTCAACGAAGTAGTCCCGAAGATGCAGCGAGAAGAAATCTCCATCACCGTCAGAACGCTCCGAGTTGTACAGCACCAGACCTTCACCGCTGCTGGGTTTCAAAGTTATCTGGAACACGAAGATATATAATTATACACTATCAAAAAATACAGTACGTTGTGGTTCCACCACCTCTGCCTTAGGAACGGGGTAGGTTGTTTAGTCAGTAAGAGTTCAGACACTTGGTACTTGCTAGTTCTTGCACTTAGGTGGAGTAGGAAACAGTGTCAGCACTGTTTCCCACTCCGCCCAAGTGCAAGATTCGTCATTGGATGATTTTTACCTACCATAAAAAAACCACCACTGCCTTATTTTTTTAGTGCAGTGTAGTTTTGAAATGGTGGCCGAGTAGTAAAGGCACACACTCTTGTTGTGTTGATTTTTTCATGGTTTTAGTTAGTAAAAGTCTGACAAGCCAACTTTCCATGCTAGAGCGAGAGAAGTTAATGTCATCATGTCATGGTCACGATTGTTACTTAGAAAAAAGGTCAAGAAAAAGAGCCACTGTCTTTCAGACGTGGGTTTAAATTCCGAGGTCCAATAACGATAGTACGTTGGTATATTTTTTTTTGGCCAAGACTATTATAACCAAAAGACCAACAGATCAGTTAAAAAGTACAGTTAAGAATTTAACCAATACGTAGTCAAGTCACGCTACATTTTTATCAAATCGCACCATTAATCCCTTCTTAAACCCACTAATAAATTTCGAACTTCTCAGCGTTCCAACTACTGGTTATAAATATCTAACAGACATACAATCGAAAAGCGAGACAATTAAAAAGTATGTAAGAAGAACATTTTGATAGTCAAATAAATCACAAGATTTTTTATAACAAAATCCACAACGCGTCACTGATCCCTTCTTACTCACTAACGAGTTTCGAACTTCATAACCGATCCAATTGCGGGTAACACGGGACGCAGCGAACTAAAACCCATTGCATTGCACATAGTATTGAATATTTTCGCATCGATATTCGCTCGTTCGGAAATGTTTCGTGAAACTATACCGCTGGAAGTTCCCGTAAACTTTCAGAACAGAAGGCCACTGTGATCTGTTTCAATAAGCGCTTCCTTGTTTTCGTTTTCAAACTTTTAAACTATTTTTGAGTTCGTTGTTTTTTCTTTTTCGAATGGTAATCTCGTATGACAAATGAATATTTGATATATGCGGTAAATTAATAAAATTTTGACAGTTCTTTTAGTCAGTGGCTTACGATTAGAATGTTATTGTGCAATTATTGTTTTTAATTCTTTACAAAACAGCTCGTACCACAATTCTATTGCGACACCACTGACCGCCCAATGATCAGCCGTTATGATTTAACAGATTACCTACGAACTTTTATAGCAAAATGACAATGGAATCGTGTTGGAATGACAATATTTTGAAAATAGCAGACTTGGGGGTGTTATCTACGTCAGTGCGTTTAACTGTACAACTTTAGTGTTGCAATTATAATTAAAAGTGTTGGCAGCATAACGAGCACAGTTCTCGTTTCATCGCCGCGCCCGTAAAGAGCTCTCGTAAATTATCATTAGAAGAACGCTTATAAAACTGTTGGTATTAAGAGAAATGTGCCGCAAGACATTGCAGAAGCGGGAGGGAAATGGAATAAATTATAAACAAGAGCTTTTTGTAGTGAAAGGTACTCTTGGAGGTTTTGTTTACTTTTTTTATTTTTTTTTTATCTGACTTCAAAAAGAAGGAGGTTCTATGTTTGTTTGGGTGTATGTTTTTTTTTGTTTTATCTATGTCCGCCGGTATCTGCTAATGCGGTCGTGGAGACCAACCCTGGATTGGATTTATTTGCTGATGAATGGAAGACGATATTATTAGTAAGCTTACGATTTTGTGAGAAGACAGAGTGAAAGGATTAATTAATTTAGTATTAATGGCTTTTTTGCTGTACTAAATAAATAAATATTCTCCGTCAATAGTTGGCCGATTTAGTAAATTTTGGTTCAAAAAAAATAAAAAATCAAAAAGGTTTTGATTTTTAAATAGATCTTAGTCCTTTATTTTATACTGTTTTTAGTATTCGTTATTATAGAGTAGGGGTTCTCAATCTGCGGTCCGCGAAATGCTGGTGGTCCGTAAGAGTCGAAAATTTGATCGGGAGAAGAATAAAAATTATAAACTGAAAAACTACAGATTTTAAGTTTCTATCACAAATATTGTGGTATGACAAAACTCGGTCATTCTCTGATTGCGCGTCTTGCTTAATTACCGTAACATTTTTTATTTTTCACTGTTTTGACATCATCATCATCATCATCCTACCCTTATCCCATATTACTTGGGGTCGGCGCAACATGTTTTTTTCTTCCACTCTGTCCTGTCACCCGTCACACTATCACTAACTCCCTTTTCTTTCATATCACTTCTCACACAATCCATCCACTTTTCACTGTTTTGACATAACCACATTAAAATATGAAACTAATCAACGATATGAATTCAATAATTAATGAGGCATCCAACAATATCAAAATAAATAAATAAAACAATAACTAGTAGGTTTCTGATTAATGGGACTTATTTTTTTTTTAATAAAAATAAAAAAGGTTACTTACGGTAGTTAGACAAAGAACGCCGAATCGGAGAATGACCGACCTACCTTTTAAGAACAAGTGTGCTATATTTTCGAATTAATGATCTAGTTTTCTTCTGGACTTTTGGTAACCACAAATAAAACCAATTTGATCTCCGGTTAAAAAAAGGTTGGAAGTCAGCGTTATAGAGGGAACAAATACATCTTCGGTAACTATTGCCCCAATCCGGTTTCTAAAAGGAAGGTCTGACCCCGGTATGAAGGCTAAGAAGGAATGGGTGAGTCGTTTAGTCAGTAAAAGTCTGACGCTGTTTCCTGCTCCGCCCAAGGGCGGAATTCGTCATTAGATGATTTTTCCCACAATAATTTGGTTCAATCTCAAAATAATTTTATTAAGACGAGGTTATAAAAAAAGCTCTACAAATACCAATGTTTGAGCTTAGTATTCCCGATAGCAATAATAATATCACTAATATGTATATCTCGGGAAATTGGGTTACTAATTGTGAGAAATTTGTGACGAACGGGAATTTACGGAACCCTGCACTGAGCGTGGCCCGACACGCTCTTGGTCGGTTTTTTTTTTTATTTCATATAAACTTATTCTTAACTGCAATCCCACCTGATGGTAAGCAACGTTTCCATCAAGTCAACTTAGATGCTGCGTATTGTATCAAAGCATAAAGTAATCCACTTCACGTATTGAACTCATCCATTCCAGTAAGACGAGGTTACAAACAAAAGCTCTACAAATACTAATTTTTGAGCTTAGTACCCCCGATAGCAATAATAATGTCACTAATATATATATATATATATACTCGTATATATATCTCGGGAAATTAGGTTGCTAATTTTTACATTGTAAGAAATTTGTGACGAACGGTAATCTACGGAACCCTACACTGAGCGTGGACCGACACGCTCTTGGCCGGTTTTTTTTTTATTTCGTATAAACTTATTCTTAACTGCAATCCCACCTGATGGTAAGCAACGTTTCCAACAAGTCAACTTATATGCAGCCTTTTGTATTCAAGTGTAAAGTAATCCAGTTCACATATTGAACTCATCGATTCCAATAAGACGAGGTTACAAACAAAAGCTCAACAAATACCAATGTTTGAGCTTAGTATTCAAGATAACAATAATAATATCCTCTGAATTCAGTGTCTGTGTTTGCCCTGTGTTATTTCTCTTGGTATCAATTTTTAAAGCGATTGTTTTCTTTGCATACGTGTTATTTCATCTGTGTATGTCACGTTGTGTTGTGTTTCATACTTCTTCTGGTCTAGTGGTTAGTGATCCTGACTGCTAAGCCGGAGGTGCTGGGTTGGATTCCCACCTAGGACTAATGTTTATGTGATAAGTTCAATCAATTGTTCTGTTGTTCTGTGTCTGGGTGTAATTTATCTATAATTATGTATGTGTTCAGAAATATATTATGTTTATCAGTTATCTAGTACGCATAACAGAAGCTCTGCTTAGCTTGAGACTAGACGACGTTGTGTGATAGTTGAGGAATATATTATTATTTAGTCATGTGAAGTCAATGTGACAACAGTCAATCTTATTAAAATTAAATTACCACGAGCTCTGTTTGACGACCTAAACTGAATTGGAGGCAAAAATTAAAGGCTATGGAGCTATGCATGTATAATAGCTGGTAATGACCGATACTATAATAAACACATTTTTGTAATCATGATAACAAACAACTTTTACTATGAAATCAAACCAGAAATCGCGGAAAAAAATCTGCTGATCATACATTATTATGTTTGCCTAACTGTACAGTACAAAAGTCAAAATAGTACAGTACAGTACAAGTTAGGCAAGTTAGAAAAAATAAATCTAAAAAAAATAATAATGCCAATAACAGTTTTGAACAGCAACAACAACTGCAAATTGCTTTTATTTGTTTAAACCATTTATATTTTTATGAGTTACCAAGCACTGTTTGTATATACTACTATACACATATATACTATTTTCCCTCTCCTACAGAGGAGGCCTGTGTCCCAGCAGTGGGAACATTAAAAGGCTGATGATGATGATGAAGCACTGTTTGCAGAGCCAGACTTCAGACTCGCCAAGATACGACGGTCGTACTGTACTAGACTTGTATAAAGACCTCAAAAATACAACTGAACGGATTAAATTCAAGTAATACAACACGATTCGTGTCTTATTCGAGTGATCCTGCGCTAATCCTTCATCGATGTTGGATTGGAATCACTTCAATATCTCACCGCGTTCCGATCGGAAAGCTATTTGTTTGTGACTGTCGTTATACATATAATTTATCTAAGACGATCCGGAGCAATGGCACCAATTCCCTTCACTGCCGAACGATTCCTGTCTATTGATTGAAGTTGAACGTGGAACTATTCGAATGATCTGACGGTTCATTCAGTGGGTTTGGGTGATAGGTTTGGTATGATAGTATTTGTCAAAGCGGCTATTTCTTATATCGATCTTACGAATTGTATAGGAAGGTTCAAATAGTCTAAAAACATGCTAGAAAAAATCTTATCAGGGTTAGAGATTTGCGTCCGTCAAATATCAAGGTATGATTAATTGATTAATTGCAAATAAAGGTGTGAAAAAATCATAAGGCCCGTTTTGATATTTGAGAAAGACCCTAGAATGTAACTTGGAACAAAACTGAAAGAAACCATAAAATAATAAATATAACATTTTGTTTTAGCGCCTTGAATAACATGTTGAAATATATTGCGAGTATTTTTTTGTACATACTTTATAGTATTATGCCATATTGATATAGGTTGTTTATTTTTTGACAACTTTAAAGTTGTTGCTCCCGATAGCCATCTGTGGATCTTTGACAGTTATTACAGGTTGTCAAACACTAAAAAATCTGACCATCAATCTACTAAAGGAGCATCGCGTGCTTAGTAATTGGGTTGTGTAGATCTAATAGACAGTTGATCCATGTAAAACACTCTGCCACATCTGGTTAAACTAGAAGCCAAACCTTTGGGAAACAGGTTAGTGGAAAGATGTCATAGATCTCTCCAAAGTTATAATGGCGTTCTATGTAAATCTTAGATACGTGAAGCTAACATGTCCTATTTTCTTTAAAACCCATTAAAGCATGAACATGCTCGTATAGGCAATCCTAAGCACCTGAGGCCATTAATTTACGGTCTAACTTTTTAAGTGTCTGCGAACGTTAGTCTAAATTATATTCGGTTCGGAGTTTCGTTGAAAGCTTTTAAAAAGAAAAAAGTTTGTTTAGAAAATATTAGCCAAATTCCTCGTTTACACTTTGTTTGGAGATCGAGTTGGGCAGGACGCCATATTTTACAAGTTAGGTTTTTTATGAGCTTATGGGTTTCTACTGCACAATGAAGGGCAAAGGCCCGTCCCCTTGTTATTGCGACCCTTTATTTTGAGGTAGGCAATGTAGGCAATCGTCAAATAATTTCTCCCACTCAGGAATAAGATCGTTTGCACCGTTATAAACATATCATGCACAATAAATAAAGAACTTGAAAATGAAAAAAAAAATCTGGTTGGAGCGAAGAGGGTCAGATTTTTACTGACTAAAATCCACCTATTTTCCTTCAGTTACTCTTTACGTTCCAGGCTCACGATAACTCATTTGAACTCTCCCACTAATCTATCATAAGGATCTTTAATTAATTTTTAAAATAAAATAAATGTGGACCAAGATTACCTGCTTGGAGACTCGAAGGACAGAAACATCTGGTACCTAGAGATACTACTAGAATCAAGGTGTTATGAAATTTGTTCGAATGTTACTTGTGTGAATTCCTTATTGGACTTGTCTTTCAAACTTCCTTACTCATCTTTTGTGACCACGTACCAATCTTCAATTAGCCAAACTAGAGAGTCAAATCCTACTAACAAAATCTTTCTAAGCTTCTGAATTTCTTTTTTCTACTGTTGTATTCGAAATTTTACGACATCAATCTTCTGTTGGCAGATGTTCATTTGTTTCGAGACGTCGTTAAGCCATGTCGACATATTAAACATGGTTTATTAGAAGCAAAATGGGACACATCAATCTTTTATTCTAGAGATGAGAAAAAAATCTACTAGCTTTGGCAATATCGCTTCTGTCTGTACACGTCAAATTTTTATTAACGTTTCGTTGACGTGCGTTTTAGAAAAGTGTCTCTACGTACAAAAAATGTGTGCGCCGATCTAATGAAGTTCTACAAGACTAATTACCAAAAGGTCTGAATCCTAGTCCGTATACATAACCCCGCAAACCATTCTTAGCTGTAGATATTCATATTACTTAAGTACATTAAAAAAAAAAATCCATAAATAAACTTAATTCTTCATTGTACACAACAACTTAACAAAGATACAATGATTTGACAATTCATGTACAAGGGCGAGCTTAACTCAACCATGAGTTTTTTCCCAACAAACCTTTAAGAACTTTAACCTTTAATACTTAAATATATCATTATAATTTTATTGGAACATAGGCCCAGGATTTGGCAGAATGGTTGCTCATGTCTTAGACATATCCTTTGCGATAACTATCAACTCCAACGTGTACCTATTAAGCTTCTTGCTAATGTTGTTATCCATATTTCACAAGGAACGTGTAACCAAGAGCATCTTACTGTAAAAACATTTCAGTTTCCATACCTGTATATCAAGCCATGACTCTGCAGCGCTCCCCAGCCCAGGCAAGCGCAGGTACGACGAACCATTGAACCGGGGGACCTGAAATAACACCAAAAGTTGAAGTCACATAAACAACTGTGGTCCTGTCGGCAATTGAACACAAATATTGTGCACAGCTCAAAGGGAACTTTAAAATAAAAATTGGTGAACGAATACCGAGTTTAATTTATTCATTGGAAACTGTATTGGAGCACACATGTCGAGTTTCATTTAAAGTTTTGCTTGTAGCTCCTGTTACTTTGGGTCTTAGGTGAGTTTTTATTGTAGACGACATTTTTCTTTTATGTATCGATATTCAAACACAGGAAAATTATGACATTACTGTCGTGCACACTAATGTAACTTGCCGCAAATAAATGGTAAACATAGTACTAGATTGCCTTCTTCAGTTAGGAACGTAGGGACTCTGCAAAAGAGTCAAAGCCTACTGGGGCCCAGTGTCTCATTCTGTAAGGAAGACTTGGCCCCAGTGCGAAGGGCAGAGAAGAAACGGGATTCGTCATTGGATGATTTTTGCCCACCATAAAGAAGCACAGTTACGAAGCGTTTAGCAAAACCATTTTTTATTCAAGAAGCATTTTAATACTTATTGGCATATACTATTTTTGAATCAGTACATTACACAGAAAGTAATAATTTTGTCATTTTTGTGGAAAATTGTAAATAGTAATTTAATTATTTACTATTGTCATTATAATGTTACTATCAACTCTCTATCTCAATAGAAATTTACTACCAAAAGATAATGGGAAGACAAAGACCAAAATGCAAATTGAGCCAGTAGTGCATCAGTTTATCAATTGCCATAATTGGGGACATTTGCATGCAGGCCTCAAAGGAAAATGGGTCACTGTGGCACAGTTAACTAGCAGCTTGTTACTAAGACAATACGTTTAAGGAGACCCCTACATTTAGGGAGTCATCTTATTACTAGTAGTGGCAATAAACTGCAAGGCTACGGAAGTACACAAAGATTTGGGCGAAGCTGCTAATTTTGACAATTATTGAACCTTTGAAAATCAACAAATTTGACTGATTACCCGTCGATAGGTTAAAATCAGTTAAGACATAAATTAGTTGGCTCAATAAAAAAAAATCACAAATTACAACCCTAACTATTAGCAGTTGTAGCATGTCCTCATTAACTCTCATGCGATTGAGTTTTTGGAGAAAATTCAGGTCTTTTGAGACTAGCCGTGCGGTAACATGTTTCATACCCATATTATTAGTTAAAATGGCATGGATCAAGTCAGGGAAGATTACGTCATAGAAATATTTGGAAATTAAATAAACGGTCTGACAACTACAAAAGTGAATACTAAGTAAGTGTTTAAAAAAAAATCATTGTTATTGATCTAGAAATCGGCATAAACCTAGACCTAGTACCTACAACTACGAAAGTTCACAAAGTCTTAATTTCCTTAAATATAATTTTAAAGTTATTTTTGTACAAAACGGACTTATTAAAAAATAAAAAGAAAGTAAAAAAGAACTATCAGTTTTTGCAGTTCCACAAAGTAGGTATTCAAAGACCTCAGACGAAGTGCAGAAACATTTTTCAAACAAAGTTGTAAAAAGACAAGAACAGTTTCTCCCGGCTCATTTGATTTATGAAAGAAGTAAAATAAAGGGAAAGAAAGTACTCGTTTCTGTGAACACGTTCTTTTAGACGAAGTATTGAGAAAAGTAATGGTTTCGTTCCAAACTGCTGTTTCGGTAATGAAAGGCAAGTAATAGGACAAGACGTGGTCGTTATTTTTCATGCATTGGCGAAAACATTTTTTTGATGAAAATCTCTTACACAGAGACTTTTCTTTTTAGAATCTTATATTGTATACTAATGTATAGTTGTAGATATATAATGTAGATTGAGAATCTTGCTTGATATCCAGGATAATTGGATCTAAAATAATATTATTTTGTATTCTTTAAGTTTGTGGATATTCAATACAACTAACTTCTATTTCGAATAAAGTTGAATCTTTTGAAGCTGCATTTCTGGTTATATTTAAAATTATGTCAAAAGTCTAAATAACATTTCTCTTACCTTCAAATCCAGAGTAATTTCGCATTTGACGCCTGCATACCCAAGAGGACATAGACACACATTCGCGACACAACCGCCTCCATGCTGACACTCACAAGATTTGTCCTCTTTCTTATCTTCACTCTTCAAATCATTGTCCACATCAGCAACAACTCCAGCACTTTTGTTATCCTTTCCAAAATGTGTCTTAACGTCATTGTAACTAGAATAAGTTTTGAATGGCACGACAGAGTTGTCCATTTTATTGTCATCGTGTACTTTAACTCGTTTGGCGTCTCTCATGACGATATCGTTGTCTTCAAAGTGTACTATGTCATTGATGTCGTATATGGCGTGGGATTCTGCATCGCGCTGGTGTTGCGTGGCTTCGCTGGTCGTCACTTCGACGGGTGGCTTCCATGGAGCAAGTGTTGGGGCGCATTCCGCTGTAAAGAAAATACCAGATTTATACTATGGTAAAACAAGCAGTTAAAAGTGTTACATTAAAATAGACTGTGATCCGTTCGTATAAGAGAAACCTGGATAGTATACAAGGTAATAGATATTATTCTAGTGAATGTTGCTAGTTATGTTGTTGTGCCATCATAACCAACCGAACTGAACAATTTTACTTAGAAACTATTCTCTAGATTCTTTTGAGCGACGCAACGAAGGATCAATTCCACAGTTTCTAGCAACAAACCAATTAAACAGAGCCAAAGTAAGGAACCCTAAAATATGTCTTTCAAGAGTAATTCAGGTATAGTAGGCGGCAAATAACTTGGACTATTTGGTGTGGTTGCTTGCAGCTCCCCACGCCAATTGGCACCCGAAAATGGGTTACTGCTTTTACAAGCTCGACCGCCATAATGGTTCAACTTAACCGATTAACGGGTCTTAACTGAGGTGGGGGCTGTGCAATTGATTTGCCACCGATAACTTCTGAGCTCACTCGATCCATCGTAGACGTCATCCGTACAGTCAAATCAGAAAAGAACAAAGTCAAGAGCGAGCTTATCAGGAATAACAAAGAAGTAAAAATTATAGTGTTTAATAAAATACGCATAACTGTAACTAGCATCCACGATCAGATAAAATACGAATAAAACAGACAAAATGCTATTACAAGAGAACGTGACAAATGATTGCGTATTCAATACGCGCAGAGATGGAATTTCATTACTCTACTGTACGTGGTATTAGCGATAGTCATAAAATAGGGAAGGATGTGCGCATAGTTGTGTATGGTAAGGAGGGTAAGTTTGTTACCAATATATCAATATATATGTCGTGGCCAGATCATAGAAATTGATCAGTTCATAATATGGCCAACTAAACCGGGCCAGGTCATTTTAAACGTTCTTCTTCTTAGCGTGTTGATCACAGTTGAGAGTTGTCAGCAAACCGTAGGGACTCTGCAGAAGGGTCGAAGCTTACTAAGGCAAAGGGTTCGCTTCTGGAAGGAAGGCTCGGCCATGGTATGAAAGGCAACGTAGGAACGGGGTGAGTTTTTCAGTCGCAGTAAGAGTGACATTATCTCCTTCTCCATCCAAAGGTGGGAGTTGTTATTGGTTATTTTTTACCCACCGAAAAAAAAAAAAAACGAGTCAAAAACTTTTGAAATGTACAGAGTTCTTGTAACGCTGTGTTTTTATTATTTTCAGATAAAAAGCCCCTAAAATGACATATACATATCTTATCTTGAATGATGAAAGGCTACGTATTTTTGGGCTGGCTAGGTCTTTTTTCGTACTGGGACTCAGAAAATATGAAAGTTGATTAATGGACGTTTGTTGATGGTGTTCTTGAAGTGTCTTCCATAAAGATAACGCAATCTAGATAGGAAGTGGCTTTTTCTTATATATAAAACTAGCAACCCGCCCCAGTTTCACACGGGTACTGATATTGAATATATTATGCATGTATTAGGCACATAAATCTTCCTCTTGAATCACTCTATCTATTAAAAAAATCGCATCAAAATCCGTTGCGTACTTTTAAAGATCTAAGCATACATAGGGACAGCGGTAAGCAACTTTGTTTTATACTATGTAATGATAACGGGTGTGTACCTAACATAATTAATACTGTTTATACTGCGTGGAGCAGTAGTGTCTGAGTGGTCAATTCTCCGACTTACGAGTTGTAAGTCGCGGTTTCAAATCCAGCCAGGCGCATTACTTTGTGTAATTTATTTCATCACCATTGCCCTCAAAACGGTGAAGGAAAACATCGTGCAAAAACCGGCATGTCCTAGAACCAAATATTTTAAGACATGTGACATCTACCAATCCGCACTGGGCCTGCGTGGTAGATTATAGCCCATTCCCTCTCCTAGAGAGAAGGCCTGTGTCGTAGAAGTGGAAACTTTATAAGGCGGATGCAAAGCAATGCAATACCGCGTACAATGAAGGACTGGATTAATTTGCTCTTCCCGTCCGATTATAATTTAGGTGTCTTCAAGGCAAGAGTAAATAGGCTCTTAATAAACTAGTGCGCCTCACTATCTACGATTGCATCACTGCTTACTATCAGGTGGCATCACATTCCAGCACTAGTATATATTAAGTAAAAAATACGCACTCTGAAATAGTACGAGTATGTCCAGAATTGGCTATAGAACCGATTCCATACATTTCTTCAGTCTTTTTTCTCGGCCATCACTGCTCCACGCTTTACTTTACAGATCTTCAACTGGATAAGCACTGTATAGCTCATCTTCATATCCTTTCTGAAGTTTAAAAGTTCCCCCATCATACGGGTTCACACACCTAGGTACTGCCGTATGAGCGGCGTCTCCTATAACTTGGAAAGAAATCCCATTTATCACGTCCATACTTAATCTTGCACTGTCTGTCGGTTTCGATCGATGGTGTGAAAATCTGTCTAGTCTGATGCGTGGCTGAAATTTTTGCTGTGCCCTCGATTTAGTGATGGACAGTCGGTTATTTATTTATATTAAAACTTCATGTACAGTAGTGGTACATAGGTGCACAGACAAGATACATACTAGATTTTTTTTGGGTGGGAAAGTAACCAACGTCTTTTCTAGCTCGATGGTGGGACTATAAGGCGTATGAGACCTTCTTTGCCCAAAACACACTTCTTCCTTATATTCCTTCCTTACCTTCGTTCCAGGGCCTACAGCCTATGGTATGGCCCCAGTAGACTTCGACCCCTAAGCCCCTACGGTTTTGCTAAAAACTCCTAGTGGTACGCGTGGAACACAATGCGCTATATATCGACGACTTAAGTTTGGTCCAACTGGACGACCGGACGGTAAGCTACCTCTCACTGAACTTGCTCGCTGTCCGCAAGCTCACGCCTACGGTGGATGAATCAGGGTCGAGATCCTGGCGGCTGGAGCAAGAGCAAGTCCGTTCCCACATGCGTGCCGTCGTTTGCTTTGGTAGCATTACTGCTTCGCAGTGGGAGGCATCTGCTAGCCATTCCTTCTCGCCCCAGATCATAGCCTGTACCAGGGCCCGGTACGATAAGTTAGCACATCTTAGATATGGCATGTATACAGTTATACATATCAACCACAGCTCTCAAAACTCTAAAGGAAAACATCGTGAGAAAACTGGCATGTACTAGAACCAAAAATTAGAAGTCATGTGACATCCACCAATCCGCACTGTGCCAACATGGTGGATTACGGCCCATTAATAATGTTCCCACAGCCCAGCAGTGGGAACATTATTAACAACAAGGCTGATGTAATGCAATACTTCAGCTTTTATATTGTTTTTTTTATACCATTAATGGTTTCTATCTTTTTTAGTTATACACATTTTGTTGTTAAAAAACGAAACAATATTTTTTTTATGGCATCGCACAAAAAGTTTAAAATATTTCGGCCTGGAATTGGCTGATAAAAAGAGTGCTTTAATTCGAGTGGTATTGTTGATTGAGGTCAGGCTTTTAACATTGTAGTTTAATCAACTTTTACGGCAGTGCGGATAAATGTGTAGAGAATAGGGCCAATTTACAAATGAACACACTGTGTTAGTAATTATTTAGATATGGGAATAGAAATCCCTCGCTCAGTGAGCTACCGGACCTCTTCATGCCCCGGCCGCCGCTAGAGACATTACAGGTGGTAAGGCTGCGTTTCCATCAAAGATATGCGGATGCGTAGAGAGGGATGTATTTGTTAAGATCTAATTGCTTCATTTACATCACTTCGCTCAACAGTTGGCTCTTTACAAGCACATTCATTGCACATCTCTGGTGGAAATGCAGCCTTAGAGTCACATGACGATTTCTACCATCAGTGGCTAGCTTGTCATCCGACCCAGCCCAAGTATTAACTTGGGCTGGGTCGGACCACAAGCTAGGCCATTAGGCGAGTCGAGTTTGACGCGCGCCTCAAAAAGATGTCAACAAACCTGCTGCTTGATAATATTTGAAATGCTAGGACTGCGGAAACATTTGGAAGAGTGACCGTAGAAAACGCATTCTTCTGCGAAGCAGTAATGCTAGTACTGTTTCCGCACGCCTCAAGGAGTTGTCAGCAAACTGTGTAACCCAGCAAGGTCGAAGCCTCTTGGAGCCATGAATAAGTGCAAGTGAACATCGTGACCCTGGATCAAAGGCACCGAAGGATCGGGGTGGGTTTTAAGTCAGAAAAAGTCTGACACTATCTCCCGCCTCATCCAAGGACGCGGCGATGTCATTGGATGACTTTCCTCACCAAAAAGAAGCCCTAGGACTTAAAAACCAACTGAAGAACACTATAGGTCTAGTTAGTAAAAGACTGACACCCTAAAGAAGACATGCCTAATAGGTTTAATCAGTAAAAGTCTGACGCTCCCTCTCGGTTTGCCCTAGAGCGGGAGACACATTCGATAATTTCTCATCCCAAAAAAAGGGAATAGAAAACCTAGTAGGAGACATTTCTAAAACCACTATGTATGTACATACTAAAAATCATCTATTTTAAGCTTCTATAAAATTAACAGCCATATACATAATACCTGTTTTAAAGCGAATAAAGTTGTGGAGTCACCCGTATGTAAGGTTACCCGATCTTCCAAATAAACTTTTGACTACTTAACGAGCCAAGTTTCAAACAAGATACTTCGACATCATTTTCCGCGAATTAATCTCGGTACTTCATTACAGCGAGTATAAAACAAACATGTCATATTTTACGGAAGATTTTAACAGCGAAACCAATTTGCTCCATTTGACGTACAATTAATTAGGTAAAGAAAACAGCGCCATCTTTCGGGAAATGGTGTTACTCATTTATACATGGGCTACTTCGCGTTGAAGTCGTAGTTTCTGTTATATTGTGAGAAATTTGTGATGGACAGGAAACTACGGAACCCTACAGTCAGCGTAGCCCTACATGCTCTTGCTGGTTTTACGAAACATTTTAAAAGGGAAACAAATTTGCTTTGACCTTTCTGGATCGAAGCCATCGACCCTGTATCCTAGCAATAAACAGGTATGATCCTGACACTGTTAACCGCTCTGCCCAAGGGAGGGATTCATCATTGTATGATTTTTATCTACCATAAAAAACCCGTATGTACGGTTACTCCATCTTCCAAATAAACTTTTGACTACTTAACGAGCCAAGTTTCAAACAAGATACTTCGACATCATTTTCTGCGAATTAATCTCGGTACTTCATTACAGCGAGAATAAAACAGACATGTCATATTTCACGGAACATTTTAAAAGCAAAACGAATTTGCTCCATTTGACGTACAATTAATTAGGTAAAGAAAATTCGTGTAAACACGAACAGGAAATTGCTGTATAGGAAAATAAATGGAAAATGAAAAGTTTTTTACAAAGGTAGCCTGGTTACGTTGTTTATATCGTTTCATTTTTCAATAGACTTCACTCGTCGAACACCCGTTTTAAGGCACGCAATTTGCTGTTTTTTGCACTAGTGCGGAAAAGTGTGCGTATCAGGCTGGGCGCGTGTCGATTCTAAGAGGTGCAGGTCGAACTCTACGAGTCGTTAGTGCTTCTCTTCTTCTTGGTACTTCATTACAGCAAATATAAAACAGACATGTCATATTTTACTGAAAATGCGAAACGAATATTCGAGGAAACACGAATAGGAAAATAAATGGAAAATGAAAAGTTTTTACAAAGGTAGCCTGGTTACATTGTCTATATCGTGATAAATTCATTTTTTCAGTACATTATACTCGTCGTAAACCCGCTATTATCTTTACCGCTTTTCGGCACACAATTTACTATTTTCTCGCACGAGTGCGGAAAAATTTGTGTATCACAACAGACTGGGTGACTGGACGTGCTGTTTATAATCTTACTTCTCATTTGTTTTTTCCTGTGCAAAATTAAGACATATTAGATCATGTACAATGTACTTGTACATGATCCAATATGTCTTAATTTTAAGCAATTAATGTAACAACATGGCTTAAAGGGCTTAGTATTTAAGCCAAAATCATTAACAAAAAAAAAACAAATAATAAAAAACCAATATACAGTTTTGAATGGACGCAATCTACCGGCAAATTACTAATAAAACGAGTCCCTTTGTCCAACCAGTGTAAGATACGAATATAAGCATATTTCCATATTATACGCCACTTCTTAAGGTACGCCAATCTACCCCAAATCTTTCCGCCAATCTTCACTACATCAATGACCGCCGGTAGGCAACCTTTTTCAATGAAGAAAATTGTGTACGCGACGACCTACTTGCGAAGTTGTGATAAGTTCTGAGTAACACAATGTGAGGTTTTTTTATGGTGTGTAAAAATCATCCGATGACGAATCCCGCCTTAGGACGGAGTGGGAAAGATTGTCAGACTCTTACTGACTAAACGACCCGCCCCGTTCCTTCTTAGCATACCGGGTCGGATCTTCCTTTAGAAAATTGGTCCAAGGCTCCAGTAGGTTTTGGCCCTGCAGCTGGGCCTCTGCGTTTGCTGACAACTCCTTGAGGAGCGCGGGCAGTGCTCGCCGTTGACGACTAGGCTTGGGCTGAACGGTTAACAGACAATCGGTCGGCGAGTTACCCATTGCTCTCTGTTCGCATAATGTAAAAGTTATGGCGGTAAGAGAAATGGAACGTTGAGTATAGAAAATTACTCAAAGACGTTCTTGAAGACTTGAAAACTTTGAGAGTTGTGAGAATCCGATGGAAGTGAAACGGCTAGCGGTATCCATCAATCCGCACTGGGCCCGCGTGGTAGATTTTGGCCCATACACTCTCCCAGAGAGGAGGCCTGTGTCCCAGCAGTGGGAACATTAAAAAGGCTGATGATGATGATGAGACACACAGGACAGACCATGCCAGTTTTTACAAGCTTTTATTTAGTTTCACTTGTCTCGATGTTTGTGATCAAATCTTGTAAATTAATATTGATCCACTTCCCGGTTACCAATTGAGCTGAAATTTTGCATGTGTGTGTCAATGACAATGTAAAATTATTATATCGTGGAGTCGATCTAATGATGAACCTGGAAGGCGCCTTAGGAACTCTGTAATTAAACGACACAACACAGCATCGTGTGAGTCGTTTTGACGTATTTTAATTTTATATACCGCGTTATAAAAGCTTGTTATAAAAACATTTTCATTGAAAACTTGTTAGTTTATTTACTACACGAAAATATATACATTTAATTGTGACAATTCGGAATACGTTGCATCACGCAGCGTTGCGCTGCAATTCAAATTCGATCAGGAATATGTACCTACCTTTTTCTGTAGTAGGTAATATAAGTTTTTTTTATTATTATTTGACATAAAGTTATACAGGTTGAGACTTATTTTATAATTTCACTAGCGACTCTCCCCAACTTCGCACGGGTACTGAGATTGAATGTATTATGCATGTATTATACATATAAACCTTCCTCTTGAATCACTATCTATTTAAAAAAAACCGCATCAAAATCCATTGCGTTCTTTTAAAGATCTAAGCATACATAGGGTCAGCGGTAAGCAACTTTGTGTTATACTATGTAATGATGATTAACATGATTTTTTAGTTTCAGCATTTTCTACATGATGTATGTGACCGCCGCTAAGTTTGTTTTTGCTTGTACTCAAAACGGAAACTTCAGAGATTTGGTTTGTCGCCGCGGCGCTGGATTCAAGATTTCGATTTTTTTTTTTAATAGCCCTATAATAACTTACTATGACCTAGACTTAAACTTTGACCCCTGGGTTTGTTTCAGTGTTTTTTCTCAAGGTTGTCAGCTAGGAATCACCGGATGTATCTAGCATCGAAAAAAAAATTACGTGTAAGTGTTTCTTTAAAACTACTTGCAAAATAAAAACCATTTATTATTTACTAGCTTTTGTCCGCGGCTCTGCCCGCGTACATAAAATATAGCCTATGTCACTCAGGAGTAAAGCAGCTTTCTATTGTTGCTAAAATTTTTCCAATCGGACCAGTACTTCCAGAGATTACCTCCTACAAACAAAAAAATAAAAAAATAAACTTTACCTCTTTATTATATTAGTGTAGATGAAAAAAATATTTTCATTGAAAAAACTTGTTTACTGACTTAAACATCCGACTTGCCTGTATCCTTCATTTAACTTTTGCGTTTCAGGACTACACATTTCCTTTCCATAAATTCCTCTTGGGAATGGATCAGTATGTATGTAGGTCAAACATCATATAGGGAGTTTTTACTTAGAATTAACTTATATAAGGTAAAATCTCTATTTCTTGTATATCTATGTTTAATGCTTACGCTATAACTATGCAGTTTTGTTAATTTTATTTATATGCTTATAAGTGGAAACTTGTAATTGGCCTTCTTCTGCTTAAAATGTTTTGTTACCGTGTTGTTATTAGCTGTAAGTTTTCCTAATATTAATAAAATAAAATAACATAAAATAAATCTTTCTCTTTTATGTGTATGTACATTATTTTTAGTAAACAATCCCTCAGTCGGTCGAATAGCTCGGTGACTATGTATTTGTGTGGACAACTACATCACATAACAAAATTATAACTTTGTGAATTTTCATGATATAGTTGTGAAAATTAGAGCATTTAATCTTTTAAAATCTAGAACTCGTTTTCCATAATTTCTTTTAGAGAATGTTCATGCATTTCAAAGTAGATACTAAGAAGTAGTTGACCAAGGAGTCAAGTTGTCCCATACAAACTATGCCATCCTTTTTTCAACCCCTTATGAATAGATATTTGATAAATTATTTCTTATCAAACACTCTCTTCTCAAAGTGCTGAAGGAAAACATCGTGAGGAAACCGGCATGTTCTACAACCAAACATTCGAAGGCATGTGATATCCACCAAACCGCACTGGGCGCGCGTAGTGACTTACGGTCTAATCTGTCTCATAGAGAGAAGGCCTAAGTCCCAGCAGTGGGAACATTATGAGGCTGATGCTATGCTTTCTCATTAGATGTCTACGTCATTACTTAGAACAGTTTCTCCAAGTTTCAGGTCTTTGCGATCAGTGGTTTAGTCTGTGCGTTGATCCGACAGTCCTTCAGTACAAAGCAAATGTTTTAATTTTCATCAGTTTCATCATCATTTCAGGCGAAAGACGTCCACTGCTTGACATAGGCCTTCCCCAAGCGCCGCCACAAAGACCGGTCTTGTGCGTCTTGCATCCATCAGATTCTAGCAACCCTGATCAGGTCATCGGTCCACCTTGTGAGAGGCCTTCCAACGCTGAGTCTTCCACTACGCCGTCGCTATTTTAAAAACTTTCGGCCCCAGCGGCCATCTTTTCTGCGTGCAATGTGTCCTGCCTATTGCCACTTAAGTTTGGCGATTCTTTTCGCTATGTCGGCAACCTTGGTTCTCTTGCGGATATCTTCATTTCTGATTCGATCACGCAAGGATACTACTACGAGCATAGCCCTTTTCATTGCCCTTTGAATCTTCTTTGAGGCTTATTGTAAGCGATATTTTTTTTTTAATAATGATTTATTAATTTTGACATCTTTCTTTATCCCTTTTGTTTTAATTTTAATAATGATTTATTAATTTTGACATCTTTCTTTATCCCTTTTGTTATAATTTTAATAATAATTTATTAATTTTGACATCTTTTTTTATCACTTTTGTTTTAGTTTTAACAATGATTTATTAATTTTGACATCTTTGCCGACAGAGTGAAGTAGGTACTGTAAGGTTGATAAATTCAAATTCAAGGGCCGTCCCCTAATGTCGGTCCCATTCATCACCGGAATTCCGCACACGTTCCTGGCTAACGACTGGGGGAACCATACGTTTACTCAGCGCAAGAAACAAGTGAAGCCGCCATATTCTTAAGAGTATGTGATGTGCAAAGTTCGGAAACGAAGACTTTGGAAGTATCGCTTCTACGAAATTAAATGTGTGTTTATTTATCTTCGACAATCAGATACGGGATTTAAAATCGCAAGCAGTGAATAATCACTAATTTAAGTAAAATTCAAGACAATTTTTTCCAAATACATCTTGTAAATAGTCATATCACTAATTTAACTATAACTCAAAGCATTTATTTCAAATACACAAGGTCTTTTGATTGATCAAGAGGTCGGTCTGTCAAAAAACAAAAATGATGCTAATTGCACATTCTAAAGCATAGATTTCTATGGAGAAGAATGTACAAGAAACTCCATGGATATTCTTTTCAATCATTTTATATAATATTTAGGTTATATAAATCTCGTATCACAGTGTTTGGATGATAGGTTCGAAATCCAAACCGCAAATAAAATACAACAAGTGCAGGAAGATGAAGATTTGGTTAGATATGAAGCTAAAGATAGAAGGACCATCTACACTAATATAATAAAGAGGTAAAGTTTGTTTTTTTATTTTTTTGTTTGTAGGAGGTAATCTCTGGAACTACTGGTCCGATTGGAAAAATTTTAGCAACAATAGAAAGCTGCTTTTCTCCTGAGTGACATAGGCTATATTTTATGTACGCGGGCTAAGCCTTTTGTCCGCGGCTAGTAATTAATATGAATAAAAATGTATTGCCTTTTTGCATATTCAAATAATTTCTCCCGCTCTGTGGGAGGAAGTAGCAGACTGACTAAAATCCCAAGTGGTTTCTTCTAGTTGCCCTTTGCGCTTCAGGGTCACAACAACTTTTTCCAAAAATCCCTGAACCAATGTATACCGGTAAATTAATTTAAAAATAAAATTAAAAAATAAAGTACTTGGTTAAATTTCATCTTTAATTCAATCAACAGAGTGAGAACTCTCTCTTATGCGAGGCTAATCGTTTTTCGGCCATGGGCAAAAATCTAATCAAAGTCAAAAATATGTTCATTTCACATATGGGCACTTTTAAACAATCGGAAACAAGTGCACGGTTCCAAATTGGTCGTTTCCAATGGAGAAGGACTAGCTAAAAACTCCATGGTTACTCTTTTAAAATATTGATTTATCTTACAGTATTAATAGATAGGTTGCGAGGCTGCTTCGCCCACGCCTAGCTAAGCAACTGCTATATATAGTCACGTTATTCCCTTAAGGACTACTTAGGCACTACAAACGAAAATATAAGAAAAAGCTCCAAAATTATATAGATAAGTAATAACTTAGATATTCATAGACCATACAAGAGTAATCTAAGCCGTCGTTACAAAACAAAAACATTCAAAGTCACAAAGAAAGGGCAAAAATCTATAAATATGTAGCTACACAATTCATATTGAAAGCCCTCCAAATAGGTACGTAATAAGTTATTTCGTGGTACAAATAACAAAGAAACACCGCGTGTTCCGAAAGAATCTATAAAATATTTTACTAGACCTCGTTGACTCTCTGAAAAATCAAGTACCTTATTGCGAGTTACGATGAAAGGGAAAATTTTATACGCCTCATCCAAGCTCGGATACGAATTTCTTACCTTAATACGAAAATTATAACAAGGGATCAACTGTATAGCGAGTTTTATAACCCGATATTGGAGTTTCAAAACGGGTGAATACACACAATTTATTCGAAATTGACTAAGAACTATACAGGAGAAAATAAAACCGAAAACAGAATTCATGTTACGATTTATGAAGGCCTCATAACATCTGATCTGAAAAGAATTACTGATAGGTCCCTAAATACATTTCGTTGAGACATTCGATTCGATAAAGGTAACACAAATGTTCGGAGAAAAGACGTCGACAGCATAAAAGGAATAGTCTTATGATACCGTCGTCTCGGCGACAAATCCTGTCTATTTGCTGAATTCGATCTTGAAATCTTTGGCTCGCATCACAATACATTTCGGGGACAAACATGGCTGCCGGCGGATTCTGTTTGTCGTGTCAAATGGAACGTTTTAAATCCAATCGCGGCACGCGCTTTGCAGATTTACTCCAAAATTGTTTAAACGAACCAGTCCACGGTTAGGTACGATGAAATCGGAAATTCTAGATGCATTGGAATAAGGACACAGATTTGTTTATTCATAGTTATTTCAGAAATGCTAATGCGATGGCGTTGCGAATTTGTCATTTGAACAATATTGATGATGTGATTGTTTGCTTGAACACGCGCATCTATCTATCATCATTGTGATTACCTAATTCTGATAGATCTGTTGGTAGAATTAGGTAATAAACTTGTGCGCCTCACCATCAACGATTGCATCACTGCTTACCATCAGGTGAGATCGCAGTCAAACATTACTTTATTGGAATTAAAAAAAAAATAGAGTAGTGATAGACAAGCATGTTTCTAAAAGAGTTATATGTCTATAACACTTTTAGTACCTAGGATGATCAAGCTTCAAAAATAATAACAATTTTATTAGTTTCTAGTCTCAAGCTAAGCAGAGCTTGTGTTATGAGTAATAGACAACTGATAAACATACTTATATATTTCTAAATACATACATATTATTCACAATTTACACCCAGACACAGAACATATTTTAATAGGCCAATTAAAATAGAATAATGTAGGCACTATCAAATTTTAAAAGCGCATTTTGGCAAAGTACAGTGATTTCAGATTTCACAAAATTCTCGTTCAGTTGTTATAAAATTACGCTAGATATAGAAGAGAGATTACGTTGAATATTAAGGATACGCAAGGGGAATAGCATTTAAATTCCCAGGCACATTCCGATCACGTCTCTCTCAATGTTACTACTATCAAATCTCATCTCAGCACGAGCTATCGGATCAGGCAGATGCTGGCCTCGACAGTATTATGATATTGTACCATAATAACTGCATTGCACTGGACTAGACGAATACGGCATTAAAGTTTTATTCTGTTCTGCCTTTAGCATCCTTTAAGATTAAGTTTTGATGCAGTGGTGATGAAATAAATTACACGAAGTTAAGAGGCCGGTTCGGGACGATTTATCCATACAAACGTAATACCAAAATCATTTGCAAGTCGAGAATATTTAAAAATTTTAAAACTTTTTAAAAAAGCTTGTTTAAAGCTTTTTTAAAAAAGAAAGATCTGGGAACCTAGATAAATATTGTCTAAATCCAAATATCACCATAATATGGTTGAAATATGCTCGACTTGCCCTCTTAAGCTTCTGACTGGGTTCCATTCCATTGTCATCACACTATACTTCTATCTCAACATTCTCATGTCCTGTGTTTTGACTACATTCTCTTTATTTTAACAACTAATAAAAATTTTATTAGTTTTTTAGCTTGATTATACTAAACTAAATACCTACTAAAAGAGCTAGACGGCGTTGTGTGTTAGTTGTCGAATATTATTATTTATTGTAATTTTGTGCAACGGACGGGACCTTTCGTGCGCAAGTTCGACTCACACTTGACCGGTTTTAATATTAATATAATAATCCCAGTCCGCCTAGCAATCCATCTGGTAAAGAATATGTCAATGCCACGAGACAACGGTAATAAATTAATGAATGATTCGGGAATCGAGATATAACAAATAAATGATGATGGAAGACCAAAAAAACATTCGTATTATCTTTATGACTAAACCGAACCTAATATAAACATATTATTTACATACGAAAAGGAATTTTATCGAATTCGTCATGATGGTAATGTTATGTGTTTGATTCGATTTATCTCAACGACGGGTGTTGACATCTACGCTCGTGAAATGGGAAAATTCCAATAAAATATATACATATATGTGTGTTTTGTTTCAATATCTATATACACACACATGCTTGGAAAGACCGCCGGGAAATAAGTCAATGAACTTGGGACTTTCAAAGGGTTATGTTTGGGTATTATAACAAAACTTGGAACTAGAGAAAGGATGTTCTTTTTTTTATTGATATATTAAACTAGTGCTTGACAGCTAACCTACTAGATTTTCGGGCTTGTCGTTCTAGTCCGGGAGGCAGCGGCTTTTTAAACAAGTCATTTTATGCCGGCTGATGTTAATATAGAAAACAGAATGCATGTGGCTTATGACGAAATCGATCGTCAGCTGGTCCAGTTGCGGTGGATGCGAGATTGGGAAGCTGCGGAATACGTTAAAAAATAAAAATCTGAAAAGTATTTTATACCACATGAAATTTTTTTCACGTGTTATTGACATTGATTACAATTAAAAGAAAGTAGTCAGCTGCACAACTGAGGGTGGATTATGCGTCAGCTGAGCGTGCGAACTAGCCAAAAATAAAATAAAATAAAATTATTTTATGCCGATTGAATTTTTTTTACATGATTTTAGACATTTACAGAAACTTGATATTGATAATCAGCTGCATATTTAGTGGGGGAAAACACGTCAGCTAGAGCAGGAATGTATGACTGCGCGCATATATCTCTATGACTCGCGGAATTTTCAATGCTCTGACTGACGCCTTTTTCCCCAACGGACAATCAGCTGACGAATATTTTCTTGTATCTATATATTAACACTATAATATTTATACATTCCATGTCGTCTTTTAACAATTTACCCAAGATTCATAGGAGTGAAGCGGTAACAACATTAATATGATTTCTATTAGTTTGTAATATTCGGATTAATTGAAAAGTATAAATTTAACCCAAAAAAAAGAAAGAAATTTATAAAATATAAAAATTTAAAAACCAAAAAAAAAATTGTATATATTTACTTGTAAATATTAAACTCATAATTTGATTAATGTACATAGTTGATTATTATGAATGAAAATGTACATAAAATGAAATTAACTTTTAAATACGCCAAGTTTATTACATACTAATTTAAATGTAAGTATGCATAATAAGCTTGCCAGTCCTAAGCCTGGAATAAAAACTAACACCCGACTACTTAGTAGTTTTTAAACTTTATTTTTATTTAACATATTTTGGAGTTCTAAATAGGTTAATCTTGGGTTCATTGATTTCTCAATCTTTCCAACTCCTCGAACGATCTTTGGTCATGTGGATTCTTTAGTAATTTGCTAGATTCCAGTGAACTAATCCATAATCCATCTATGGATCTTACTCTGCTAAGAGCCACATAAGCCTGTCCTTTCGCAAAAAGTGACTTTCCTAAATAAATTACCACTTTATCGAGCGAAAACACACGTATAGTTTGATAGAAAGAAATTTTTTTTTGTTTCTGTTTTACTTTAAGTCCTCTAGAGGGCGCTGAAATCAATTTAACATGACGTCACGTACCCTATAACCAGCGGACGATCGAGAGGATTCCAACGACACCTCATTTGTCCAAGTATGGTTACTAGTTTAGAAGTCATGAGGGAACAGATGAACATCCATACCCACATACATACTTACATACATACATACATACAGGTCAAAATCATAACCCTCCTTTTGCTTCGCCGTAGTCGGGTAAATAACCCTCCTTTTGCTTCGCCGTAGTCGGGTAAAAAAAGATGTGAATTATATACAATCAGCCCATGAATACAGGTAAAGTCACAAGCAAATGCTAGTAATATATATATATTCAAAATGTACAAGTAAAGCGCTTTCAAATGATACCAAACACGGCATATTTATCTTAACTTTATTTTTTTACTTCGTATGTTTTGTCCGCTAGAGGGCGCCACATTAGATTTTGTGAAACCCCATATAGCCTATAACCAGCGGACAATTAAGACGCTTCTAATGATATGTCATTTGTCGAATTCTGATAAGTAGTTTAGAAGTTACGAGGGAACAGATGAACATCCATACCCACATACATACATACATACATACAGGTCAAAATCATAACCCTCCTTTTGCTTCGCCGTAGTCGGGTAAAAAGTACGAAGGGAAGTTCATTTCAACAATATGTCATTTCATTCTCAATAATCTCGTTTACCAAACGACGACGTATGTACATACCTATTCACATCGTCAAATTGGTAAACGAGACTTTCGTTCGTTCACGTTCACTAATCGTTTATGAAAAATAGACTGTTTTTTACCCGACTACGGCGAAGCAAAAGGAGGGTTATGATTTTGACCTGTATGTATGTATGTATGTATGTGGGTATGGATGTTCATCTGTTCCCTCGTAACTTCTAAACTACTTATCAGAATTCGACAAATGACATATCATTAGAAGCGTCTTAATTGTCCGCTGGTTATAGGCTATATGGGATTTCACAAAATCTAATGTGGCGCCCTCTAGCGGACAAAACATACGAAGTAAAAAAATAAAGTTAAGATAAATATGCCGTGTTTGGTATCATTTGAAAGCGCTTTACTTGTACATTTTGAACATATATATATTACTAGCATTTGCTTGTGACTTTACCTGTATTCATGGGCTGAGAAATCAATGAACCCAAGATTAACCTATTTAGAACTCCAAAATATGTTAAATAAAAATAAAGTTTAAAAACTAACACCCGACTACTTAAAAACACGCTCTAAAAAGTACGAAACAAGAAAACACTCTCCAATGAGAAATGTTTTAAGGATAAAGCCGTGGTCGTATGCCATAAGAATAATAAATTTAAAAAAGTGGTATACGACCACGGCTTTATCCTTAAAACATTTCTCATTGGAGAGTGTTTTCTTGTTTCGTACTTTTTAGAGCGTGTTTTTAAGTAGTCGGGTGTTAGTTTTTAAACTTTATTTTTTTAAACTAGTTTATCGTCGATGGTAAACGGTCTCGTTGCGTCGACTGTAAAATCGTCGACGACCCACCACTAAAACACAGCTGTCCCTTTTGGGGAAAGGGACGCAGGAACGCTGTACTGTACGGAAGACAATAAGCTGTAAGTTAAATCTTGGGTAAATTGTTAAAAGACAACATGGAATGTATAAATATTATAGTGTTAATATATAGATACAAGAAAATATTCGTCAGCTGATTGTCCGTTGGGGAAAAAGGCGTCAGTCAGAGCATTGAAAATTCCGCGAGTCATAGAGATATATGCGCGCAGTCATACATTCCTGCTCTAGCTGACGTGTTTTCCCCCACTAAATATGCAGCTGATTATCAATATCAAGTTTCTGTAAATGTCTAAAATCATGTAAAAAAAATTCAATCGGCATAAAATAATTTTATTTTATTTTATTTTTGGCTAGTTCGCACGCTCAGCTGACGCATAATCCACCCTTAGTCGTGCAGCTGACTACTTTCTTTTAATTGTAATCAATGTCAATAACACGTGAAAAAAATTTCATGTGGAATAAAATACTTTTTAGATTTTTTTTTTTTGACGTGTTCTATGGGGTCTCATAGCAAACGCCCCCGCTGGTGCGTCAGCTGACCTTCACTTTCGTTATTAGAAATAGCTTCTTCACTAGTATTGTGAAGTAAAGATCGGCATAAAAACACTAACCAAAATAGCCGCTGCCTCCCGGACTATTCGGTCGTCTGGCAACCGTTCAGACCAAACCCAGTCCTCGACGGTGCTCACTATTCCCGTGCCTCTCAAGGAGTTATCAGCAAACGTAGGGAACCTACAGAAGGACCGCAGCCAACAAGGGCCAAGGGGTCGTGTCTGAAAGGAAGGCTCTGACCCTAGTATGTATGGCAACATAGGAAGGGGGTAGGTTGTTTGGTCAGTAAAATTCTGACACTGTTTCTCGCTCCGCCCAAGGGCGGGATTCGTCATTGGATGATTTTTACCTACCATAAAAAAACCTACCACATAAAAATAGACGCTATCTGATAAAAATACAAATTTCAGTCTACGAAATCTTTTCACATGAAAACCAACGTAAAACATTTTTAATCCAAGTTAAAATGAGGGAGCTCATTTAATCTAAAGTTGGTTAATTAACAAAAATAATCCTTGGAACGGAAAAGTTGTCAATCCATCGTGAAACAGAAGGAAAGTCAAACATCAAATGATTAACTGTGGACTCTTTGTTGTGGAAACTTGAGAAGTGAGGCTTGAGGCAGCCGGAGATCAAGTTGTCAAAAGCGAGATTATTATGATTAATGTTATGGTAAACTTGTTTTAAACATGTCATTATACAAGGTGTCATTGACATTGTCGCAACAAACAAATATCACTGATCCAGTACATGATTTTGGACCCCCCGATAATAAAATTGTGTGGTGAAAATTGTCGTCGGTTTTTTCATTTTCAAAACACAAGTTGTGTTTTTTTTTTTAATTTTTGCCGGAACAAAATCGTTATTCTAACCCACCCCAATGATATTTTTAGAAAAAAAAAATGATTACTAAATCTTAATTAAGATTTCTGTGGGTTCTAACTTGTTACTTAAACTCTTGAGCCCCGAGCGAACGCGCGGCGGCGTTCGGACACCTATTGATTTTTTATGATGTCTCTAATCATGGTATTCGAAAGGTTAATAATGAACAAGCAATAAGTTTATTACACTCAAAAAATCACAAGGAACTGTTTATTTTATCCTACGGTTGAAACAAACGTTGTTGATGTTGCAGTCAAGCATTATTTTAAAAAAAGGTACGTCAGTAAAACCGCTCTTTTTCGAGACGAAACATTCAGCGGCAGGTGGCACTGAGGATTTAGGAGATAGAGGAATACGTGTTTTAACCTACATATAGTTTCACTGACCTGTAAAATACCAAAAACTAAGAAATATTGAATATCGCTATCGAAGATCTGTTGTAAACAAAAAGGGGTTGGATGTTTCCTTAAGGAAATGCATTTAGGGTGTTATTTACTAACCCATCGATCATGGTAGAATGTCGACGTAAAAGGCCGTTTTCGATATCGATAACGGCATATCGGTAATTTTGTAAATGCTTTCACATCACTACGTTGTATAAAACTAAGTCGCTTCCCGCCGCCTGTCCCTATGTCTGCCTAGATCATTAAAACTACACAACGGATTATGTTGCGATTTTTTTTTAAGTGTTTAGAGGAAGGCTTGTACATAATCGTTACATAGTATAAAACAAAGTTTCGCGTCCCTATGTATGCTTATATCTTTCAAAGTACGCAAAGGATTTAGATGCGGTTTTTTTAATAGATAGAGTGATTCAAGAGGAAGGTTTATGTGTAAAATATATGTATAGTATCTTCAATATCAGTACCCGTGTAATGCTGGGGCGGGTCGCTTGTAACATTACATAGTATAAAACAAAGTCGCTTCCTGTCCCTATGTATGCTTAAATCATTAAAACTACGCAACGGATTTTGATGCGGCTTTTTTAATAGATAGAGTGATTCAAGAGGATGGTATATGTATAATACAAATGCATAATATATTAAATATCGAAGCTGGGGCGGGTCGCTATTTATAGATAAATTACACCCATACACAGAACAAAATGATATATTCAGCAACTTGCCGCCTATAGAATTGCAGCAAAAAAAAAAATCACAAAACTAGTCCGTTTCCAAGGACCCTAGGGGCAGACAGTATCTGTCATTCATGTATTATGTGACTTTTAAGAATTTTAAATCAGAACCCGAGAAAAATACAGATGCCACTTATAATATAAACACCTTCTAAATCAACTTCAAATAAAGATATGAGAGTGAAATGTGACGTCGAGGCGGCGGGGAAGCTCTCGTCCATTACTTCTCGCCTCCAAAGAGATCTTATCACATTATTATTCAAGCGACATGCGTTAGTTGAGGTTTGGGGCCTGCTGTCTTAAATATTAACATTATTTTAGCTTATATATTTCGTATTGAAGGACTGGTTTATATAAAACGTGGTTTAGAAACTTGTGGAAAGAAAGTAACACTGGAATTTCTTTTTTCCTTCTTTTCATTAACTTTATCTGACGTCTGGAAATTTGATTATTTTCTGCGACTAACCTAAATGTCCTTTTTTGGTATTGTTCATAAAGTCGTTGAGCTCCTAAGGCGCCCATTACATGTTTTTTTTTATAGTAGGTAAAAATTATCTAATGACAAATCCCGTCCTTGGGCGGAGCGGGAAACAGTGTCATACTCTTACTGACTAAACAACCTACCCCATTCTTACGTTTCTATATATACTTACTAGGGCCAGAGACTTATCGCCATGATTATGGCGTGCCCAGCGATGGGTTGCGACAGTCGCTGTTGCCATTTCGCCTTGAGATCCCGCCGAAGCTCTGTCCGCCATGCCTGCTCATTATATGGTAGGTTTTGCTGTCAGTTTTTCCACAGTCAATATTTTTCGACTGACGAATAAACTACCGTGTAATGCAATACTACAGATTGACGTTAGTAAAGTACTAACTTCTTCTTAGCGTGTCCATGGCTAAATTCTTTGCCTGACCCAGTATTTGGTCATCATCATCATCATCATTTCAGCCGAAAGACGTCCACTGCTGGACATAGGCCTCCCCCAAGCGCCGCCACAAAGACCGGTCCTGTGCATCTTGCATCCATCGGCTTCCAGCAACCCTGACCAGGTCATCGGTCCACCTTGTGGGAGGCCTTCCAACGCTACGTCTTCCGGTACGCGGTCGCCACTCCAGAACCTTTCGGCCCCAGCGGCCATCCGTATTCGGTCACAGCAATGTTATCCACTGACGCTCTCATTAGGTCCTTACGTGAACAGGTAGATAATATACGTATTGCAGGCTGGAAGATGGGTACTGACTGACGTAAACCATTATTCACCATCATTCATGATTGATGGCAATGATCGTCGCTCGTATGACTGTGTAATGGCCTCCTTAGTAGTCTTAAGTTGAGTTTTACAAATACTGACCAATGCTTACCTACACTGGAAAGCTACGTGCAATTTTGTATGGTCCTTTCTTGTGGTCAACTATTGGCTAGTTGTTCTTTAGCCATTTGATTGGATGCCGGCGTTTAACGAACGTCCTAGGCGTCCAATTGGATGGCTAATTTAACCAGATGCCTACGATACATACATTGAGTGTATCGTATAATGTGTCTTAGTCTACACCACAGATATAGATATACCTATATAAAGCAAACATCACGATCTGTATGGAAATTGGAAACCAAGCATGCAATTTTTTGACTACCTATTATGACGTCACATGCATTATTGTGATAGGAAAATCAAATCTATTCAAAGATGTCGCTGCGTACCGCGTCTCCATCGCTCCAACCCCACCTTGCCAGCACAATTAACCGTTTTTATATTTTTAACTGATGTCCGACTAGCGCTATACACCGATGCAGACTGACCGCGAAAGTGACCACTTACGATTTTTGTACGTAAGCTAGGCACGCGAAGTAGTTGCTCTTGCGTTATCTACGTATATCTATATCTATGGTATAAATCATGTCTAAACGTACCTTTACCGTGTTCAGACACGTCCGAGTTTCAATGTAAACGTTTGTCCGGCGGCAGTGTAGTTGGAGTTTGTCTTCGATATAACTTTGACGTTTCCAGTACACTTCGAAAGACCAGGTTTACCGAACAAAATACACGTATTTCTTTATCTGATGTAGCATGATAGCTAACATCCATGGGTTGTTTACAAAGGAAACTTTGGGGTTCCAGAATGGCCGTCGAGTTGGAGTCCCTCACTGAGGGTTCCATACTAACATGTATAATATGAAATAGTATTTTTTTTATGTTAGGTAAAAATCATCCAATGACGAATGCCGCCCTTGGGCGGAGCAGGAAACAGTGTCAGACTCTTACTGACTAAACAACCTATCCCATTCCTACGTTGCCATATATGCCAGGGCCAGAGGGTTCCTTTCAGACGCGAACCCAAGTAGCCCTCCTTTCAGAAAGAGACCTTGGGCCCCTCAGGGTCTTCGTATGAAAGGAAGGCTTGACCCTAGCGCAAAAGGCAAAGAAGGAATGGGGTGAGGTCTTAAGTCAGTAAGAATCTGACGCTGTGTCTCGCTCCTCCATGTCGCGTCCGAAATGCAGTCCATGGGATACAAAGCATTTTTCTGCAGCACCAAATCTCAAAGGTGTCGATGCGTTTGCGATCTCAGCGACGTACGAAAGAAGTCACAGCGCCATACGAAAAGATTGAGAAGACCAGAGTCCGTACCAGTTTGGTTTCGGTCTTTACGGAGATGTTGTGTAACGCCTCAAGGAGCTGTCAGCAAAACTGTAGGGACTCTGCTAAAGGGTTGAAGCCTACTGGGGCCCAGGGTCTCTTTCTGAAAGGAAGGCTTGGCCCCAGTGCGAAGGGCAAAGAAAGAACGGGGTGGGGCGTTTAGTCAGTAAGTGTCTGACACTGTTGCCCGCTCCGCCCAAGAGCGGAATTCGTCATTGGATGATTTTTGCCCACCATAAAAAAACCCTTCCAGATTTTGTCAAGCTGAGCCGTTTAAAGATAATACTGAACCAAAATAATTTTCACCTTACTTAGTTTCTTCAAACTTATTTTGACGCCTAATCTAAACTTAAATCCCATACTTAAGATATAACTTGAGGTTACTTAGATAAGCTTCATAAAGATTTTCTAAAAATCCAGACCCTTTGTAAATAAGCCTTGAAAGATCAAAATGATGAAGAAGGCATTATCGGGAGCGAACAAAGAATTTCAGGAGTCTATCTAAATAAAATAAACGATGTTAGGTATCCGAAGATAATAATACTACATACTTAGGCTTTTAGAAAGGGCTCATGAAATATTTTTGTATAAAGAAAGCATAAGAGGTACAAAATTACAGAATTATCTACTTGCAAACATATTTTTTATGGTAGGTAAAAATCATCCAATGACGAGTACCGCCCTTGAGCGGAGCGGGAAACAGTGTCAGACTGTTACTGACTAAACAACCTACCCTGTTTGTACGTTGCCATATATACCAGGGTCAAAGCCTTCCTTTCAGACACGAACCCTTGGCCCCAGTTGGCTTCGACCCTTCTCTCCCAGACCCGTATGTCAAGGTAGTTAAGGTCTATATTAAATTGTTGTCTTCAATTGCGCTCCGCCGCGCTTCCAGCGGTCTGCGCTGGGCCTTTAAGGTTAACCTTTTATTGAATGGTTCGTGCTTGTTTATGGGGACGCGGTGCGTTGTGCGTTTCTCGTACATTGCTATATGTTTGTTTGCACGTGGGATAACGCGGCTCACTGCTGCAATGTACGGTGGACGCCCAAAGTGTCGCCCGCGTGAAAATAGATTTTTGCACTAACTTTGGACACGCCTTTCATTTCCTTTTCAAGGGTTTTTTTTTATGGTAGGTAAAAATAATCCAATGACGAGTTCCGCTCTTGGGCGGCCATGGCTTCTACCAAGGCCCGGCGCGAGAGATTGCCGCCGCCGAGTCCTTTTCAAGGGTGAATTTTAGAAAATCCTTTCTTAGTGTTCGCCTACGTTATAAAAGGAAGGCCTTTGCAAAATTTTACTCTCCTAGTCCCAGTAGTTTCGACTGTACATTGATATGTCAGTCAGTCAGTTTCTCCTTTTATATATATAGATAAAAATAAATGAGATGTCCCAATCCTTTGCTAACATTTCTTCCAGCTGTAAAACCGTATATCCAAACACTTATTCAATTCAGTGCCATTTACAGTGTACTCACAAATATCCAATGTGGCGACGGCATCCTTCATGAGCTGGTAAGTGTCTCCATTGATCCTGAGGAAGTCGACGCAGCCCAGGAGGCCGTCGGACAGGCCAAGCTTGCTCTGTAGCCCTGTCGTGTTGCCCGCACCGCCCACCCACACTGGCTCGCGGAATGTCATGCGGGAGAATAGACCCTGAGGACAAAAGAAGATTCTAATAATAATAATAAATAAAGAGAATAATTATAACTTTATTTCAGACCATTTTTTTTGTTCAAGGACAAACAGATCCATATTTATTTATTTATTAAAACTTTATGCACATAACACTGTAAAAAGGTGGACTTAATGCCTTAGGGATTTTCTACCAGTCGACTTTAGGGTGGTGTAGAAACGTAACATGGTAGGTGCAACTTAAAAAAGTCAGACAAAAAGATAAGAAAAAAAATATAATAATAACAAATACATACTTAGATACCTACATATAAATAAGAAAGGTCATTGTGAAAACAAATCAAACTAGTCACTGCCGAGATAAATCTGCCAACTGATAATCTACACTATCTACACTATAATAATATAATAAAGAAGTAAAGTTTGTATTTTTGTTTTTTTATTTTTTTGTTTGTAGGAGGTAATCTCTGGAACTACTGGTCCGATTGGAAAAAATTTAGCAATAATAGAAAGCTGATTTACTCCTGAGTGTCATAGGCTATATTTTATGTACGCGGGCGAAGCCGCTGACAAAAGCTAGTTATTTATATTAGTAAGTATTTAAGAACTATGTAATTAAACCAAAAAATAAAATTGAAAAAATGCATCATTTTGATCCATTCCCTCTCCTAGAGAGGAGGCCTGTGTCCCAGCAGTAGGAACATTATAAAGGCTGATGTTGATGATGATGACTCATCAAAAGGCAAGACTCACTTTTCAGGATAAAAAACCAAACACTGCGACGCGTCATCTGTACCAGCCACAGATATAGATATTGGATCTGTATGTAAACGAAGCGTGTCATTTTTTGACTACCTATTATGGCGTTACAAGCACTATTTGTGATGGGCAAATCAAATCGATTCAAAGACGCCGCCGCGTACGGCACTCCCCTCGCTCCAACCATTTTTCTATTTTGAACTAAGTCCGACTAGCGCTGTACACCGATGAGAGACTGACCGCGAAAGTGACCACTTACGATTTTTGTACGTAAGCTAAGCACTCGAAGTAGTTGCTCTTGCGTTATCTATATCTGTAGTAGCAGCTCTAAACCCAAACTAAATTAAAACGACATCTCCCCAACATTATCAAAACATCTATCTACAAATTGACGACATTCTTAAAACCTAAATTAATATGAGCGATAAAGTAGAGCTTCTAAGTGCCTCAAGTTAATTTACGCGTTGATGTAAGTCATTAGGAGGCGTGTAAGAGAAGGGTTACTACGCTCGCCGTATATTACGCCGCCGTATGGGCCAGACGTATGGAAATTTAGGGCCCGGAACTCATAGTTACGGATTCCGTTTTATGTGATGTCGTAATGTGGAAGGAAAACCGAAATGACAAGTTTTGTTTTCCGGAAAACCTTGGAGAAAAAATGTAGAAGGAAATCAAGCTAAAAGCGTTTAAACAAATTCAATTTGCAGTTGTTATTGCTATTAAAAACTGTCATTGGAATTTATTTCTTAAAACCTTAATTTTTGTACGAGATTTCAAGCGCTAAAATTCGCAACTTAGACTTCAGACTCGACAAGATCCGACAGCCGTACTGTAGAATGCCAATTTACCAAGTGACATAGATTGTAATTATCGAAGATTATATCGTGATGATATGCACCACCCCGTTTAAGGTCAAAATTTACCAAAAAATAATCAAAATCCGCGCTCAGTTCAATACGCGAAATTTGCCTCAGGTCAAAAGTATGAAACCACACAGAGTTGTTATTACAGTATGTATGCCTTCATATTATATCAATATCGTGGCCGGTTATAGTACAGGAGCGTACAAGGGTGCGGGTAATGTATGTTTGCAGACAACTCCCCAACAGCTGCCGTCACAAGCCTTCTTTCGCGTCCCCAACTATTTCGCCTACATGGTCAATATTTTGTCTCTCGTACTTTATTTTCGTTACAAACATTGCTACGTCTAGAAGTAATGTAGTTTGTATAAAATATTGACAAAATACTCTAACATTCCATTTGGTTTGAACGTGAAATTACTTCGCGGAAAGAGCAAAGTCTTCTGCGTAAAAATCAACTTCATTATTCAGTCCATTTCGAGTCATTGCGGCTTCATTTCGTAGCATAAAATTGATGGCCAAGCAGACATAATATTCTTGTAAAAGAACCTTTCTCCGCCAGATAACGAGACCACATTTCTCCACGTGCGCCATTAATCTCGAACATAAATTGCCACACGACGTGTAAAATAAGACACAAAAACATCTACATCGCCAAAATCGTTCTGCAAAGCGGATCTCACTCATTAAGAACATTCGCGTCTAAAGGGTTGGAACAAACGAGCCTACATTTGCACGTTGGAATAACACCCCACCACGGATAATATCGCCAGTAAAAAATTTCGGCTATGAATTTTAAAGGCCTAGTAAAATCTGAGATTTTATAAAGGGCGAAATTTGCGAAGTAAACGAAGTGGAGATAATTGGCTGATGAAATTCGGCTTTAGAATTTACTGAAAGTAAAATATCTTTATATCAAAACTACTGAAAATCTACAAAATGTTTCCGATACGATTTTATACCAGTAAAGACACGCTCGAGAGAATTTACGACTATAGAAACTTTTGAGTTATAAATCTTTGTCGCAAATGTTTAAAAAAACTTTAGATCTCCTGTAATATTTCGTCTTTTCTCTGTCATATCTTTAAGCGTACCTTAGAGGCGTTCGTCCCCAGTTTTACATAATTGCCTCGACACTGTCGAGGTTAATGTCTCAGAAGAATTGACGGAATTCCTCCTGTTAAATCCGCCACCCCAATTTTGTTCCGGTTGGAGTTTCCCTCGATAATGGTCGGTCAAACGTGGAATAGGTTTTGCCGTTGTAAATCTTAAAATTTTGAATTAATTAAAAACTTTTGCTGGTATTAATTAAAACAATGGGGTTGTGATCAAAGTTGTCTTTTGGTCTCGGACTTTCGTATTAGATTTTGTAGATCTTTGTAAATTGTGGTTTTGTTAGAAATATTGAAAGTTAGCTGATGTCCGCGGCTTCGCCTTTGTGATAATAGACCATACTTCCGAGAATAAAAAGAGATATCCTATCAGGACATGGTTTACTCGCCAATCAAGTTTCATCGAAACCCGTTTCAGCCAACTGTAGGGGCGCAGCAGGGTCGAAGCCTCCTGGGGCCGAGGGTTGATGCGAAAGCGTATTACCAGAGCCCTAAGGTAAGGCAAGGCAAGAACGGGGTAGGTTGTTTAGTTAGCTGACACTGTTTTCCGTTCCGCCCAAGAGCAGGATTCGTCGTAGATTAGATTGTTGCTTTGCAATAGATTGCAGCATTCATCATTGGATAATCTTTACCTAACATACAAAAACTACACACATAAACTCGTATACTTTTGCCTTCATAATATTAGCAACTACTACTAGAAAATATAATTCATTGTTAAAGCTAGAACTACGCAGAACGTGCGTCACAGACGCCGATCTGGGCGCGTCTGTCTCCATACATTTTAAATATGGAATCTATACTTTCAGAATGTTACTGTGCGTTCAAGGTTGTCTGCCATGATAGTTCAACTTGTACGATTATTACCGATTTTTTGGTCTCGATAGGGATGGTGCTTTTTTATGGTAGGTAAAAATCGCGCATAGCTAATAGTCCACCAATTTGCCTCCTAATCAAATACGACCCACAAGAGCTTGGGACCGTAGACAACAACTTCAAAATACTTGACAAAAAAATCTCCATAGAAAATTCTAAATATGAGCAACAACACATTCATTCACAAATATTGTCACGCTCTGAATTCACATCAACAGGTATACTTGTATACCTCTATACCGGTATACCGGTACGTGTAACATTTACAAACATCCTCACTTTACAGCCGGGATTGGAGTTGGGCCGATAATTGGCAATACCCGGCCGGTATTGGGCCGGTGACCTAATACCGTCATCGAGGCACCGCCACCCTCGATAACCCTGATAACATCTGTAGCCTAATTCTCGTAATCAAAACCATAGCGATATCATAGCGACTTTGACATTTTCGTATTCACATCCATTAATCGACTTTGAACGACACCGATTTTAAACTCGTTCGAGAGTCGTTGAAGCGTATTCAGCTATTTATTTCAATCGTCTTTCAATCGTTGTCGGATAGGACGTCAACGGCTAAACGTCAAATATTGTGGTTCAAATATCGTGAATACCGATTTTGGGTAGGACTACGATCGAACGACAATGGAACGACAGTGGAATTGGGATTGTTTAATTTTACGTGAATTAGGGCACAGGCCGGTACTAGTTTAGCAACGTGATGTAAATAGATGGTGTTGGGTTATTATCATAAGCTAACCAGTTCATAGAATAATGAACCATTTTGAAATGGGTAGAATTGGATTACGGAATTGATTTGGCTTGTTTGTGGAGACGTTTTTTTTTTAGCGTGGCGATGGTCAAAATTGTAAATCGTAATGAAATCTTTTGCCTGGGCTATATGAGGCCACTCATCATCTTCCTGCCCTTGTCTCGTTTTATTTGGGGTCGGCGCAATATGTTTTTTTCTTCCATTCTGTCCTGTCACCCGTCACGCTATCACTAACTCCTCTGTCTTCCATATCACTTCTCACACAATCCATCCATATCTTCTTTGGTCTCCCTCTAATATGAGGCCACTATATTTTTTTTTTTTTTTTTGTTTAATCGAAGGATAACCAACAGATAGGTATAACTAACGAATGACAATTTTATAAGAAAAATTGAGCCAATTACAGGTTCTCACGGGTAGAACTTTTGAGCCCCACGCGAACGCTGGCGCTCGCAGACCTTATTGTCTCTATAATAAGTCTCTAATTACGGTACCTCGAAAGGTTAAAACGTTGCCCGACACCAGTAATTACTCCTGATGTATATAAGAAAGAAAGAAAAACAATTTTTATTCGGCCCAAACTAGACGCACATACATACACACATAAAACAACCACACAAAATACAACAATTAGTCAGTCAACGACACCATAGACACTAGGCAAAAAGACTTGGGTCTCAGTGAAAATTACATGCGTTGTCTATGGCATCTGTCATAATCCACATTGTTTCTTTTTACATAACCTTGTTTTGATAAACATGAATCACTACTTAGTGTAAGAACATATCGATCTGTCTATCTTAATGTATGCTTAGATCTTTAAAACTGCGCAACGTATTTTGACGCTTTTTTATAGATGGAATGATTAAGAGGAAGGTTTATATGTATATGTATATCAGCTTTGCACCCGTACGAAGCTGAGGCGGGTCGCTACTAACAAATATTTTGCCTCTCTTTCGATGTTTTGAAAAGAAAAAATACGCGACTTAGGGGAAAAACTGACAGTCAGCGTGGTGGCTAGAACGTTGCTCAATTTGTAAAATTCTTGTGTGAGAGGAAAAAATTGCTCTTGGAAAAACATTGTGAGTCCTGATTGACAGTGGTTCTGCAGTTTCCGGGTTCTAGTAATCAGAGGTTTCTCTGTAATTGAGTTGGGAGTTAATGACGCAAATTATTTTGCAACAAAAAATATAGGTATCCCTGGTTTCCAAATTCGTGAGTTTGGAACTTCTTTCGAACAACAGAGTCTATCTACAGATTTACTTTGTTCTTTATTCTTTATTGTACATAAAAACATGTAATAGTACACAGTAATTAGTAAATTAATGTACAAAGGCGAGCTTAACTCAACAATGAGTTTTGTGCCAGCAAACCTTTGAATAACAGTTTTCTTTTTTTGTTGTTCGAAAGAAGTTAGGCCCTCAAATACAAAGGGCAATCGAAGGAAGACGATTTTTTAAGTTGGTAAATCTATTGATGACTTCTCTCGCTTAGGTGGACCGGGAAGGCTAGTCAGACTTTTATTGAGTTTTTGGACTTTAGACTTTTTTATGGTAGATAAAAATCATCCAATGACAAATCCCGCCCTTGAACGTAGCGGGAAATAATGTCAGACTCTTACTGACTAAACAAATGAACCCGTTCCTACGTTGTCTTATATACCAGGGCTAGAACTTTTATTTCAGATTCAAACACTTGGTCCCAGTTGGCTCTTTGATTCTTGTTTAACCTTTTTGCAGGGTCCCTACGATTTGCTGACAATTCCTTGAGGCGCGCGGGAACAGTACATGCCGTCGACGACTTGGCTTAGTTCGGACTGTTGCTACCATACGATCGACAATTTCGCCAAGAGCTTGAGAAATTATGAAATGATTTTCCAAGAAAAACAAGGAATTGCTAAAACCATTTCAGCAGATGACGTACCATATCCATTACACAGATTGTGCATCAAGAGGAGGGTACGAGATTTATCGTATGTTTGGTACTCAGGTACATTACATGTATTACACTGCAATCTCGCAATGGAGCTCTGTTTCGGTGTCGCAGTACCTATGAATTGACAATTTGTGGTGAGTCCTATGTGTGCATCTTCCCTCTGACTGTTACGTCCGTTACGTATGTATCAATGTCATGTATGATGTTTGAATAAACGATGTTTTGGTTATGCTTGGATCTGTATAAAGATATAGGAGTAAAAATAATGTTCCACATCTTTGACACAATGTTATCTAGTGTCAAGCTAAGTAGAGTTGTAAAATATTGTTATTTGTTAAGACACTCTAGCTGTATGATTGCTCTATGATAGTGTGACGGGTGACAGGACAGGGTGGAAGAAAAAATCAATCTAGCAGCTGGGCTAGGCGCATTATTTTGTGTATTTATTTCACCACCACTGCTCTGAAAACGGTGAAGGAAAACATCGTGAGGATGTCCTAGAACGATAAATTCGAAGACATGTGACATCTACGGAAGAAAGGAAGATTACGGCCCATTTCCTCTCTTAGAGATGAACCCTGAGTCCCAGCCGTGGGAACATTAAAAAAGGCTGATAATGATGATGACTACCAGCTGATGCGTGTATTTATATCGTTTCTCCAACCAATTTTTAAAAGAGTTCAATATGGGAGCTCTCACAACACTTTCCCGGAGCCTATTCCATGCTGTTACAATTCGATTATGTAGGAATTGCTTTAAAGGCTGTTTTTCTGGACGCATTTCCCCACAACTTGAGCGAATGTCCTCGTAAATGTATGTTGGCATTCTAAATGTAAAGGTCTTGAAGGCTGGGCACATCATAATGTCCTGTAAGTATTTTATAAATACCAATAAGCCTACTGCCCAATCTGAAAAATTCTTACTTATACTTATTTCTGAATGCAACAGTATATTTATTTTTAGTGAAAAAACATTGTTTCAACTCAAGAAAGGACACAAACTGGTCTAATTGGAATTGTTGCAACAATAGAAAGCTGCTTTACCCCTAAGTGACATAGACTATATTTTATATACGTGGGCGAAACCGCTGACAAAAGCTAGTTAATAATAATTTAAAAGCGAATTAAAATATATAGGTTTTGCAAATAAAATACAATTTTTTTCAGACTTATCTGACTCATTCAGCTTTTATTGCCTGTCCCTAGTTTTTAAAACTTTGAGGAGTATTCTTCAAGCACTCAGAACAGATCCGATCCAATTGATAACATTGAACAATTCTTGAATTTGTATTAAAAAGTTGAAACTTACAGGTCCCAGAGTCCCGGAGGCGTCTGCTGTGAAACTTCGGTCCTCAATATCTCTTGTAACTACTTAAGCCCTGGTAGCTGTTTGCACTTTTATATTTTATTCAGAACCGGCAAATAAGTTGAACCTGTTGCTATGGTTTCACTCACACTCCCATCCTAAGACCCAAAATGGGTAGAAATTTTATGTAAGATGGATCAAAATGGGTTGCCGTCCAGCATACTAATATAAAAGTGTATAGTAGGCACTGGTTACCGGATGGCGAGTTACCCATTGCTCGCTTTTCGCAAGCCCACGCAAACGGCGACTGAAATACAGGGTCGGGATCCCAGAAGAGAAGAAGGCCGTTCTCTCGCGCGTCCGGCCACTTCCTTCGCTAGCGTTACTGCATCGTAGAAGAAGGCGATCGCCTGCCATTCCTCTTCGCTAAGTGCGAGAAAGAGTGTCACATTTTCACTGACCAAAATCCACCCTTATTCCCTCTGGCTGGATAGACCTCACGGCGTCCTCACTTTCCGCATGACGCAGGTTCTCACCGGACATGGGAAGTTCAGGAGATTCCTGCACCGGATTCGTGCGGAAGAGACGTCCGGGTGTCGCCACTGTGAGGCGAGCCCGGAGGACACGGTGGAGCACACGGTGGAGGTGTGCCCTGCTTGGGAAGAGCATCGCCGTGTCCTCGTGGGGGTGATCGGCGGCGGCGATCTCTCGCGCCGGGCCCTGGTTCAGGCCATGGTCCGCAGCGAAGAGGAATGGCAGGCGGTCGCCTCCTTCTGCGAAGCAGTAATGCTCGTAAAGGAGGAGGCCGACCGCATAAGGCAAAGGCAACGGCGTACTCGCCGTAGCCGTCGCCGCCGCGATCCTGCCGATATCCGGCCACCGTAGACACTGGCTCGCGGACGGTGAGTAATGGGTAGCTCGCCGTCCGGTCGTCTGGTAAGACCGAGTCTAAGTCGTCAACGGCGCGCACCATTCCCGCGCGCCTCAAGGAGTTGTCAGCAAACTGCAGGGGCCCTTCAGGGTCGAAGCCTTTCGGTTTCGTCATTTTTTGAGGTTTCGTCATTGGATGATTTTCACCTACCATAAAAAAAAAAACCCTTATTCCCTCACCCATAGCGTCTAAGAGTGACTCTTTCAAACATTCCCTCAACTACAAGTATCAAGAACTTCACAGCAACGTTTAACGAAACTAATACATTCAGTACCTTCACACAAGGAAAACAAAACAACATATCTACCTAAAACAGTAATTAAAACGCAATTAGGCCACTCAGTACCAAATATCTCCCGTACAGTGGCTTGTTGGGAACAAACGCTATGATTTTCCAGCTTCAGCATTACCACGAAACAGAAAGTTGGGAACCCTATTGAATTAAAATTAATAACAATGAAAATATTTAATTCAACGCGAGCGCGTGTTGTCGGAAAATTCGAGCTGAAATTTTAGGAAACGCTGGTTTGGGTTAGACGGATGTAAAATATGTGGATAGGCGTCTATTAATGGAATGGACGGTTATTTTCAGTTATTTGTTTAGAAGACTGTGAAATTAAATTTAAACTCTTTTATTAATGTAGGTGTGTCAATTTATATTAAGATAATAGTACAGAATAACGAATTTTCCGGTAGATGCTGCGGTGGAAGGAACCAGTTTATGGAATAAACTGAATCGATGACCCGGTGAGAGTCGCAGAAATACAATAGATGGTAAACACGTATTTATATGTACAGCAGTGGCCGTATTTTGGCTGAAAGGATAATGATCTACGTTTTCTGTGACACTAAACATCTTACCCAATACACTTCATAAAAAATCCACTATTGTCCCACAGCTTTTAGGCACGCATTTGACTGTTTTCCGCACTAGTGCATGTTCACCCTTGCTACAATTTTATTACATTTATCGTATCAAGTCAAGTCATCACGATCAAGTCGTACGTGGCGTGTGTCAACTACCACGAATCGTAAGTCCATTGAAAAACGTCGTCTGATACATGTGCAATTCATTCCATATAAATATTTGTACGCCTCTGGGCAAAGCATGGAAGATCTCCCGAACTGTTACACCTCGCACACCTACGTTTTACAAATAAATCATTCTGATTCTGATTCATAACACACTCACCTAAGACTCGTAGGAATTCCGTCTCGGTCGCAATGACAAATTTTCTACACTTGTATCAAAATATACATCATGCAACATTCGACTCATCTAGCCACTACACATCTGAGGTATGCACAGCAAAAAATTCCCTAGCCACTAAATTATGAAGGTGTGAGCGAAAGACTCCGCAACAAGCGAACCACCAATTTGTTTGTGTGGGTCATGAATAAAGAATGCGGTATTGTGGGCTGTGTATACCAATTAAATTGTTTGGGCTGGTTTTCTGTAAGGAAAACATATGAAGGTATAGTTAGATTTTTGATGAAGATGGATACGAAGGCCTGAGACATGGTAGATGAGAGGTTGCGATAGGTTTTTGCATTCTTACTCGAGAAAAAAAAGTATTTAAACTAGAAATAAAAAAACATGGCAGATTAGACTCGTGCATTGAATCGAGTGTCAAAGATTTTTCCGAATAGCAAAAAAGTTTTTTTTTGTGATATAACTTCAAATTTACAGTTTTCATATTTTTTCCTATACCTGGGCTAATAAACCTTGCTTCATGCCAATTTTAAGGATATTACGTAAATTTATTATATAGGTATACAACTAGCGACCCGCTCCAGCTTCGCACGGGTGCAATATTGTTAATATGCATGTATTAAACATATATTATGAACCTTCTTCTTGAATCACTCTATATAATAAAAAAAACCGCATCGAAATCCGTTGCTTAGTTTTATAGATCTAAGCATACATAGGGACAGGGGGAAGCGACTTTGTTTTTTTTTATACTACGTAATGTTTATATATTATATATTTATTAATCATCGTTTGTTTTATGCACTTGCCATGTTTTTTAATGCATAAGTCCACCTGTGTACGTTTGTGTTGCATGAAGTTTTTATAAATAAATATATGTTGAACCAAAATGGTGATCGAACATAAATGCGCAGTAAAAAAAAATTCAACAATCGAGATGGGGTTGAATAATCATAGCAACGACAGCCATTTTGGGTCAACGTATTCGCCACGTACCTCAAACAGACATACATCCAAACTCTCGCCTTTATTAATAGAAGTGAATTGTGATAATAATCACATACAATATTAGACAGTCAACTTATTAAGTCTACACCGTTAAATTTTAGTCGTTTTAATCCCTTGGAGTATCGATTCAGTACATGAAACACTATCGATTGGTAAAGTTAGAATGAAAAAACAAAGTATTTTTTTTTAAAACTCGAATTAATTTCCGCATGTTCTAAATTGATTTCTTTAAGTAAACGTCAGCTGGGCGAGTTCAATGACCTGTAGGTAGTTAGTACGCAACGATCGACAACTACCTACAAGGTCAATGACTCGTTTACTTAAAGAAAATAATTTCGTAAATGCGTATATCAATAAGAGATTTAGAAAAAAAGTACTTTATTTTTTTATTTTATCTACACAAATCGATAGTGTTTCAAGTACTGGATCGACCTTCTTCGGGATTAAAACGACTAAAATTTAACGGTGTATAAATGTCACGAACTTCGAACTAGGACTGAAACTTTTGACAGATCTTGACCTTAACTTCGACCCTAACTACTAGGTAAGCATAATTTATGTCTTTGCTTTCACGTCAAAGTGACATGAAGTTCTACTCTTGTACTTTAAAAGCGATCAAAGATTCATGTCACGTCACGTCACTTTAACTGAAAAACTAACTTTAACTTAAAAATATATATTCATTGTCTATAATATTTTTTACATTAAATTTTGTATGTTTTTTTTTATTATTATGAATAAGCCTGGGTTTGATCTCTACCTCACCTGATCCTGTGGCCGACTATGGAGTACTCTTACAGCATAGCATAGCATAATGTTCCCACACCTATATTGTTCCCAAGGCTGGGACTTTTTTTATGGTAGGCAAAAATCATCCAATGACAAATCCCGCTGTTGGGAGAAGCGAGAAACTGTCAGACTCTTAAACACATCATTACATACATAGATATATATTACATAGTATAAAACAAAGTCGCTTCTTCCCTATGTATGCTCAGATCTTTAAAACTACGCAACGGATTTTAATGCGGTTTTTTTTAATAGATAGAGTAATTCAAGAGGCAGGTTTATATATGTATAATGCAATACCTATATTTAATATCAACAATGCGCCCGTGCGAAGCTGGGACGGGTCGCTAGTTACGAATAAATAGAACACAGCGAACATAGATCCATTAGGACATAAGTTAGCTGACTCACCTCTGCACGGGCGACCGACGACAGAGACATTTTGTAACACAAAAAGTAGGCAAATAAATGTTATTCCGATTCTGATTCTGATTCAGACTCTTACTGACTAAACAAACTCACCCGTTCCTACATTGCCATATATACTAGGACCAGAGCCTTCCTTTCGGACACGAACCCCTGACTCTAATTGAACCCAGTGAAGGTTAGAGTTTTTGTATGCTGTCTAGGTAAGCTAATTTCATCGCCTTTGATAACAATGAAAGTAACCATTGTCCCTTTGTGCCTTTTCGACAAAGCAGCGTTTTTTACAAAGTCAGCAAAGGTTTTAACAAAACGTACTCAACATTTTGACTTCCCTTGAAATTCCAAAGGCGTGCAACGCACCCAGATTCCGACTCCCCAAGTAAAACCTTGCACGGTCAATTGGTCCTGCCGTAACTCTTGCAATGTGAACCCAACGGACTAAGAAAATGGAAAACAATTTGACTTTTCTTTTCATCATTGTAGCTTTAGAAAAAAACGTTTTTTTGTCACATTTTTCAATCACAATAAATTGGTGGCGCCTCATTGAACAACGGTTACAAGTAAGGTTGGGACGATTGGCGCTATTTCGATTCATTTGCTTTACGAAACTGCCTTAGAAGTTTAATAAAGGGGTTGCTAACTCGCAAGAAAATGTATGATTTCCATTACCTAAAGAATACTAAGAACAAAATAATACTGATGTGTGGCCTTGTTACATATACTGGCAAGATTAGACGTCTTCAAATTAGCCGATAACTGATTTGACTGTAGATCCTGCTTGAATTTTTGTAATCAAATCTCTTACGTGACCAGTCACGGCCATTCAGTCTGCTAACGCCATAGATATTCGTAGCTGACATAGTCACTACGTGAACAGGCAAATGATATTTATGTTAGCAAATAGGTTTTTTAAAACTCTTTCACGGCCGGAGTTTCCTATCTGATTACCCTGAGAAGAAACACCGAAGCAAATTCAGAGGTCAAAGTAACTTTTAAAGTTCATACGGCAAACATGTATTGGTCAAATCATATGGGGTAACAAGATGTGTTGCAAAATGGAAGGTGGAACATGGTCTGCGAAGAGACACTAGATCAGGACCATCCATCCATCATGGAGATTGTCTTTGCTGCGAACGACCGACATACGGTTCCAAAGTACCTACGTTATCAGTCTGTACCTTCGTTAAGATATTTTCAGAACCAGCTCTAGTAAATTTTACAGCAAAAACTTCTCTTTTAGGACCGGATATTTGTAGACGGGCCTCTTTTTATGTCAGCCTTATGCTTGACCACTACCAACATCATCTGACGATAAGTCATGATGTGGTCGACGATGAAGCAGCTTGCTTAGAAGTAACCTATTCATTTTTAACTTAAAGACGCCTAGGTTACAGCTATTCTGAAACATTGACTCCGGCACTAGGCACTAAGCACTATGAATACGAGTATGAAAACGCTTTGTTCGTTGGGTTGGATGTCCATCAATCCCCATGACCTTTAAGGAATCTTTTATAACTGTGCCAGCATTCAAATACTACATACCTTAGATCGTCCGCGCACTCTCTTCCCATTGTTGAGTCTCAGCCACGCGTCCCACCGATGTCTGTATACGGAGATGGTGTTCCAATGCCCCAGTCTGACGGGTTCTGGGGAGCGAAGGATGCCAGCACCACTGCCGCAGTCGAACCTGATGAAAGAATTGGTTACTAGTTAGTATAAAAACCAGGGGCCTTACCATAACATGATAAAGTTAGTCGTGCTAACGAGAAAGAGGGATGTAGCTTTATACTGTACTAGCCAGCCGCCCCAGCTACGCACAAATGAACTTCATGTACTATACACACAAACCTTCCTCTTTAATCACTCTAACTACTTAAAAAAACCGCATCAAAATCCGTTGCGTATAATAGTTTTAAAGATCTAAGCACACATAAGGACAGACAGCGTGAAGCGTCTTTGTTTTATACTATGTAATGACTAGCTGCTGCCCGCGACGTTATCTGCGTGAAGGCTCTATAGCACGAAAAATACCTAAGATGGCAGTGTCGCTATAGCTTTATAAATAAACAACTTTTAAAATAGCATTGCATCAGTCTTATAAAGTTCCCGCTGCTGGGACACAGACCTCCTTTCTCGGAGAGGGAATGGGCCATAATCCGGCGGGCCCAGTGCGGATTGGTGGATGACACATGTCTTCGAATTTTTGGTTCTAAGACATTCACAGTCATAATTTCCTCATGATGTTCTCCTTCACCGTTTTAAGAGCAGTGGTTATGAAATAAATTATACAAAGTAATGCGCCTGGCTGGGTTTGAACCCCAGACCTACAACTTGTAATTCAGAGCCTTTACCACTCCGCCACCACACTACGATGACAGTTATGCTGCCAGGAGTAAAGAGAGTCAGGATTTGTAGTATGTAATGATATAGCAAATCGTAATATGGATTAGGTACGCTAAAAGATCGTGGTAATTGCTCAGAGCATCTCCCCCAATTGTGGTACTTTAAACTATTATATTGCTTATCTTGTGAGAGTCAATTGAGAAACAAGCCAGGATTATCTGATATTTATGTTTCAAAGTCTGGAGCATCGACGTCAAGTTGCTAGCCTAGCGGTTTTCAACTGGTTGTACGAATATTTTGCACGTGGCGTGGATCTAATGCAGATCTGCAAGGCTAGGTGCCATCTATAATGTATGGATTACGTTACGTTCAAAACAATGCACGTAGCTAACGTGCGTCCAAATGGAGTTTTACCTTTAATTACCATCTAACACGTTTCTGATCGACCCAAAAGGCGTTCAACGATATTCCACACCAAAAAAAAGGTTGTTAGATTTTTTTATACAGAAATAAGAGATAAACTTCACAAAAAATATAAAGAAAATGAGAGAAATCTCAGGATCTTTTCTGCGAATTAATCAGAGCTAGGTTCCACTATTGTGGGTTTAAGACAATATCTACTAGTTAATAACGAAACGAGGGAATGTAATCCCCGATCGATATTAATACCGGACTGCAGTCGCTCTCCGGATAATTAGAGCTGCGCTAATTAATGTACAGACAGGGAACAGAAGGTTTGCCCTTAAAGAGATGGAGACGAAAATAGTTCAAAACGGTCCAAGTACACTGCTATGTTGCATGTTTAACGAGCCCCAATTACTTTTTTAAAGAGTATTTGTACCCCTAAAACCAAAAGGAATAATAGAAAGGCAGGACCGAGGTTTTCATTAAATCTCTAAATTGTCTTCCAAGATGTTCGAGCGCACATGTCAGCCGCGCGCCTCAAGGAGTTGTCAGCAAACTGTAGGGACCCTTCAGGGTCGATATCTCCTGGAGCCGAGGATTAGTGCGAAAGCGTTATACCGGGGCTCTGGAAATAAGGCAAGGGAGGAACGGGGTAGGTTCTTTAGTCAGTAAGAGTCTGACACTGTTTTCCGCTCCACCCAAGAGTGAGATTCGTCATTCGATGATTTTTACCTACCATAAAAAAACGTGGCAGCCATTTTGTTTTTTTTTTCAACTGTAACACAAGGCTACCAACGCTGTTTTGAAATCAGCGTCAGTTGGTAGCCTTGTGTTACCATTTAGCATTATGCTGACCTGAGGCCCTTATTGCATTACTCAAAGAACGTTTTTTTTTTTTTTATATTATCCTGAGCGTGTCTTCTTTCAAATAAAAATACAAAAAAATTAAAATCGGTTCACGAAATCCATAATTACCTTTGGGTACAGCGCCATCTTTCGAGAAATCTGGTAACTTATTTATACATGGGCAACTTATACTGGGTTCTGTTACATTGTGAGAAATTTGTGACGGAGAAGAAACTACTGAACCCTGCACCGAGCGTAGCCCGACGCTCTCTTGGCAGCTTTTTTTCGTACTGCAAATAAACGCAATTATCTTTCATTCTTTATTTATGAAGATATTGTGTCTAGTTACGAGTTGGTCTTCTGATTTACGTAATTTGTGGCTAATGCAGGATTTGACTGCACCTGTATCTACTATAGTAATTCATTTCAAATAATGACAATCACGGGGAATTAGCCATCAAAGAGATAATTAGGTTTGTATTGTTAAATTACGAGGTTAATTATTGAACAGGATTTTAATTAATGGGAAACGAATCACATACCTGTATGATTTTATAGGCTACATTATTATGATATTCGTATAACAATTTCACACAAATATTTAGTGTTTGTTTGCGGTTGTTTAAACACGTAAAATGTACGGTGTAAATATTTGTACAAGCAAGCAAGCGAATAAAACTCTGGCAGATTCTAGAAAAATATTCACATGGTAATAATAATATTCGATGAATTTCATACAACGCCATCTAGCTCCAAACTAGGCTGAGCTTGTGCTATGAGTACTAGACAACTTATATATTTTTAATAATCAGGATCAAAGGGTAGCTAATGTAGGTATATCATGATCATTTCATTCACATTTTTTATTATAGATAAATGGTACTCAGATATAGAACCAATGATCGTGCTCATCACACAAACATTAAAAAAATTTGAAACATTTAAAGTTTGCCTTGTATGAGAATCAGACCTCCGGCATAGCAGCTCAGCGTACTGTTTTTTTTTTTTTACATTTTGTAACCGTTAGGCTGTGTCAATCTGAATAAATGTATTTCTATTCTATTCTATTCAGTCGAGCCATTTACCACTAAACCAACTGAACAGGCCAGTCATAATTTTAATGGGTAAACAACAATTCCATATGATTTTATAGGCTAAATTGTAATAATATTCATGATAAAATGAAATAGAAATGTTTATTGTTTGTTAGCGGTGATATAGCGCATAACATTTACCTAATATTCATGTGAGTACTGCCAGTGGCGTAGTTCGATCAAAAAATCTGGGCCCTATATTTTCACGTGAAACTTTTTCAAGGTGGAAGTGTTAGATTTTCAATAAAACTTTTATAGAACGAGTTGCCATAATTAGTGTTGCAAACTATTTGATTAAAATAATAATAAAATCTTTTAGCGTCCGTATCCTGGCTGCGATTTGGTGACCTTTTCGGGGAAACTGAAGGATTTGTCTTTGCAATAATGGACGAAGTTATGATAACGAACAACTACCGGAAATACATTGTGAAGGACGGTACGGTTAACATCTGTCGGGCATGCCACCGACCCGGTGAATCAATCCGACACATCATTTCTGGGTGTTCTCGTTTGGCTAACGGAGACTATTTGCATAGACACAACCTTGTAGCACCAGCAACTTGCTCTTAAATACAAGCTCGTGGTTACGATGGAAGAATTATATAGGTAAAAATCATCCAATGACGAGTCCCGCTCTTGGGCGGAGCGGAAAACAAGTGTCAGACTCTTACTGACTAAACAACCTACCCCGTTCCTACATCGCCATATATACCAGGGCCAGACCCTTCCTTTTCAGACACAAACCCTCGGCCCTGATTGGCTTCGACCCTTCTGCAGGGTCCCTACGGTTACGTAGAGAGACTTGACTATTTTACATTTGATGTTTTTGGTGGGATAAAAATAATCACAAACATTTGGTCTCATCTTGGATCTCATCGTGGATTCAAACCCAAGCAAGAGCTTTAGTATATGTCATTTGTTTCATAAGAACCAAATAAGACATGTGACATTCATCAACCCGTACTTAAGAGCAGTCAACCCGACGTACATTTTCATACAACCGCTCTTACGTGATTATGATGTTATTATACACTTTTCTATAGATATTCTGAATACACCGATATATTGTGGATGTTATCTAGGCTTCTATAGAAATCAGAGCCTACATGTTTGTAAAACAAAACCAGTAGAAACCTTAGAAAATCAGCTATTTTACTTGAACTTAGACTCTTCATAGTGCACTCAACTATCTAAAATATGTAAAAGTACTTTTATAGAAGCATTGCATATTTAATCAAGATTCTAAATGATGACAATATTTCTCAAAAACTTTTAAAGGTTTAAAAAAACACGTATTTCCTGAAACAAGGTTTATGAAAGCGTAAATCACGAAGTTACCGGATGTCAACAGAGTTTTCAGGCCTTTTATGTCTTTTTCGCGTTCCTCTTAATGAAACATCACATTGGATTGCTTCAAATGAAGCAACAAGCTAGAGCTAAGGTATAAGTATTTTACTGGCTAAAGCACAGCTGTGACTGCGAGTGTTTTTATTAAACCCTTAAGAATTTTTGAAAAAGCAATGGCATAATTTACAATCTCGATTAAATGCACAAGGCTTCTATAGAAGTACTTTTTTATATTTTTAATATAGGCGTACATTATGTAGAGTCAATGTTAAAATAGCAGATCTTCAGAGATCTTCACTGGATTACTCTTATAAAAATTTACGTTTTGATTTCCATAGAAGCCTAGATAATATCCACAAGATATCTTTGTATCCAAAATATCTGAAGACAAATGTGTAATATCATCATAATCACATAAGAGCTCGAGCGGTTAAAACCCACATACCTACATACTAATGTCAGTTCATGTTTTCTTGTCTGTGTATGTGTGTGTAATATCAACTTGTCAGCCTCTGTCCTATAGGGTGACCGATCCACTACACTAATAAAACATGAGGCACTTAGCGTAAGTGGATACCGATATCACCCCATGCGTAGGTGACTATGCAATTTCTGACATGCTACGGGGTCATTGCCCATTGCTCTAATAATGTTCAATATATTTGAATTTTTGATTATAAAAACTGATTTTAATGGTGAGGCAATAATCGAATAATTGTATTTCAATACAAACGGTGAAACTATTTTTATGTTTTACTGTGCACAGAAATGTACACTTCTTTACGCCATGACAGATCGTCAATGTAACGTCGGTAAAACAGAGCGCGAGCGCCACTTTCTCTAGCACTGTTTTATCTAAAAATTTGTTTGGTTTCGTGATAACAGATGGCAGTAGTGTTTCCTAAGTTTTACAAAATGGTCAAGTGTGAATAGTTATAGTTATTTTACTTGATCAAGTTAGAGAATTATCTAATAAGTAGTACCTACCTACGTAAATAATTTTAGTAATCCATAACAGTGTTATTTTATACTTTAGTCATATTTGTTATTAATTTTATATAAGTACCTAGGTTTAAAACGTCAAGTGAAACAATGACGATATGTTTTTTATAATGATAGGTAAGGTAGTAACTATTTAGTAATCTGTGGTAAGGTTTTCTTTATGGTGGGCAAATATCAGCCAATGATGAATCCCGCTCTTTGGTGGAGCGAGAAACAGTGCTAGACTCTTACTGACTAAACGCCTCATCCCGTTCCTTCTTTTTTGCCTATGCACTGGGGACAAGCCTTCCTTTGAGAAAGAGATCCTGGGCCCCAGTAGGCCCTTTTGCAGAGTCCCTACGAGTAAATTAGGCTTGACAAATTGCGGAGAAACTGAACTACTGTCACCCTTCTACCTAGCATCATCATCTTCATCACATTTCAGCCGTAAGATTTTCACTGCTTGACATATGCCTCCCCAGGCGCCGCCACAAAGACCGGTCCTGTGCATCCTGCAACCATCGGATTCTAGCAACCCTGGTCATCGTTCCACCTTATGTGAGGCCTTCCAACGCTGCGTCTTTCGGTACGCGGTCACCACTCCAGGACCTTTCGGCCATCTGTGTACGTGCAATGTGCCATGCCCATTGCCACTTAAGTTTGGCGATTCTTTTCGCTATGTCGGCAACCTTGGTTTTCTTGCGGATATCTTCATTTCTGATTCGATCACGCAAAGATAGATACTCCAAGCATAGTTTTTGCCCTACCTAGCATAAACAACACACATACCTTTTTTGTGGTAGGTGAAAATCATGCAATGACGAAACCCGCTCTTGGGCGGAGCGGGAAACAGTGTCAGACTCTTACTGACTAAACAAATTACGCCATTCCTACGTTGCCATATATACCAGGGCCAGAGTCTTCCTTTCAGACGCGAACCCTTGGCCCCAGTTGGGTTCGACCCTTCTGCAGGGTCTCTACGGTTTGCTGACAACTCCTTGAGGTGCAGTGGAGTTGACAACAAGGCTTAACAAATCCCGGAGAAACCATATCCCTCTACATGCCCAAACTGCTGTCACCTTTCTACTTAGTATAAACAACACACATACCTGAGTTCCACATGGCCGTTCCTCAGCATGAGTGCGAGGTAATCTCCAGACAGGTCGTCGTGCTCGCCCGTGAGGAGTAGCACGCCACGCGCGCGCTCAGGCCGCACGCGCACCCTCACTCGAACCCGCTTGTATGCGCCGCGCAACGCTCGCAGAGCCAGCCACGACACGCCCGAGAAACGAGGCGTTGATACTCGACCATCTGTTGATGAAAAGGAGTTGGTAAAAAACAGAACGACTGTCTCTAGGTATATGAATTCATCATCATCATCAGCCTTTTAATGTCCCCACTGTAGGGACACAGGCCTCCTCTCTCTAGGAGAGGGAATGGGCCATAATCCACCACGAGGGCCCAGTGCGGATTGGTGGATGTCACATGTCTTCGAATTTTCGGTTCTAGGACATGCTGTTTTCCTTCACCGTTTTGAGAGCAGACGTTTGTCCTAGTGGGGCCAATAACTACTAGACCTACAGGTCAGATAATGTGTGCGCTGCTCGATCACACTTTGTATGTAGATTGACTTCTGTACCAATATTTTTTGTGGTATCTTCAAAACGGCTGATTCCCTGAACGTTAGTACTGCGAACAACAAGAGTACTTAGAAAAGTACCATTGTTTCATTCTCACCGACCCTGAAGTTACGGAGAAATTGTACTTTGCGTTAAGCGATAAAAATGGAATTGGAGGTCTTTACTTACTGACAACACCAGTTGAATAGGTGGCAAGGGAATTGGTACCTGAGTCAAAGGTACAAGCAAAGTGCTGAAGAAATATTGCTGCTTAAACTCTTGAGGCTTAAGCGAAAGCCTGCGTTCGCAAACCTATTGTCTTTCTATTACGTCTCTAATTCATCATCATCATCATCAGCCTTTTAATGTTCCCACTGCAGGGACACAGGCCTCCTCTCTAAGAGAGGGAATGGGCCGTAATCCACCACGCGGGCCCAGTGCGGGTTGGTGGATGTCAAATGTCTTCGAATTTTTTGGTTCTAGGACATGCCGGTTTCCTCACGATGTTTTCCTTCACCGTTTTGAGAGCAGTGGTAACGAAATAAATTACACAAAGTAATGTGCCTGGCTGGGTTTGAACCCGCGACCTACAACACGTAAGTCGGGGCCGTTACCACTCGGCCACCACTGCTCTCACGTCTCTAATTACGGTACTCGAAAGATTAAGGGACAGATATGCAATTCTTTATGATTTTAAATTGAACTTCACGGCTAGTACATGTTTTGAAAAAAAATACATGTAAGACTAGACTATTGCCTAATAATTTGATATACGAATATTTATCTTTTTTTTTCATAGAACTTGGTGCGATTTATTTTAAAAAATTATGTCTAACACAGACAAAAAAGCGGAGATCAGGCTAAAACCATTGGATATTATTTTTATGAAACTTACAAAATAAAAAATAATTTGACTGAGAATCTTTTGATATTTTTATTCATTTTTTTTATAAATGAAAAACAAATTAGTATTTGCATATTGTATGTACGTGGTACGCGTAGTGGTCTGAACTTTCAGTAAACAGTGGTCTTAGTATAGTTTTCCAAGCGCAAACTGTTTTATGACATGTGTACTATCAGGCGACATCGTGTTTTTTTTTTTCTACAACTATCACACAACGCAATCTAGTCCCAAGCTAAGCAGAGCTTGTGTTATAGTTACTAGACAACCGATAAACATACTTATATATTTCTAAATACATACATATTATAGATAAATTACACCCAGACACAGAACAAATGATCGTGCCCATCACACAAACATTTGTCCTGGGTGGGAATCGAACCCACGACCATAGCATAGCAGTCAGAGTCACTAACTACTAGACTGACAGTAGTAGTGACACCGATAATATTTGCATATGTGTACGTGGTACATGTAGTGGTCTGAACTTTCAGTAAACAATGGTCTTAGTATAGTTTTCCAAGCGCAAACTGTTTTATGACATGTGTACTATCAAGCGACATCGTGTTTACACTGTAGTTATAAAAATAAACAAGCAACATTTGGCTCCTTCCTATCATTTTGTGGAACTTTAATGTGGCTTAATTTCCGTTGGAAGCCGTTAGGTACCACGGACCCTGTGACGCAACGCAAGTTTTTGAGTACATATGTATAACCGGGAATTGGGTATATTTGGAATAATAATTTGGAAATATTGTATCAAACCATTTTTTTTTTTTAAAGAAACCATTAACTATCTTTCCGGTTTTTCTCGATAGGAAACTACCAATTTGGAACCGTGCACTAGCTTTTGACGTTTTACAAGTGCTCATGTAGGCTTATGTGAAATAAAAAGATTTTGACTTTAACTTTGATATCAGTGGGGGTGGTTTTTTTTTTTAATTGCTATAAACTAGTGCTTGACTGCGATCTCACCTGATGGTAAGCAGTGATGCAATCGTTGATGGTAAGGCGCACTAGTTTATTAAGAGCCACTCACTCAATTCACTCTAGCCTTGAAGACACCTAAATTATAATCAGACGGAAAAACTGCAGCCGGCAAACTGTTCCAGTCCCTCAATGTACGCGGTATAAACGACGAGGCAAAACGCTTAGTCCGGGCCGCAGGTGTCTCAACAACGTTAGGGTGGATATTTGCCGTACGCCGGGAGAGAATTAAAGAGAATTTACTTTCTGCTTTTTTTGTTCAAATACATTGAAATCGATAACATTTTATACTATTATCACTGGGAACGTAGATTGCTTTTCCAACCCGTCGCCTTTCATTGCGATTTTTCTAGTGTATGTCATGTCAATGAAATCCGATTTTCCGTCTTCGGTACTTCTTGAGTACTGACTGTCTGTCGCCTAATTGAAATCCGGATAGGGTCGGATTCTTGTTCATCAGCTGTTTCCAAATACGACTTCATGTCGGCACTGTCGTCAGTAATTGGTACAATCAAGCTCAACAATGCAAACATCTTCCATAAATAATTAGTTGTGACAGTACATCAAGGGTTCGTCAGAAACATCAGGAGATTAAGTGTCGTACATAAAGGTCTCTGCACACAGCGGGCGGCGACGCGACGACGCCATACAGATCCGAGGTTACCGTCGCGTCGAGCGGGACGGCTCTGTGTGGCGTCGTCCGTACTATCTAGTACATTACAACTGCTCAGCGTCGCGTCGCCGCCCGGTCCCGCCGCGCCGCGCCCGCTGTGTGCAGACACCTTAAATGTCGTTGCGTCGTCGAGTGTACACTGACGGGATTTACATGATCTGTACAGTCGCGCACAGCCAGGATTAGCTCTGAATATATTAATATTATATCCGTTGATATTTCAAACAAAGCATTTAGGTATTTGACGTTTTGTGTGCTTTGAAAACATGAAACCCAGATTAGGATCCGTTTGTAATGAATGAACGATTACATCAACATAAAGTTGATCCTAGAGTTTTTGTTACATCGAAAAAGGTCAGTCGTTAAATCTCCTTTGATATTGGAAAATGTGACAGACATCTTTGTTCTTCCAACATCAATTTAATTCTACAAAAAAACTCTTTCTACATTTCGTTTGAAGACGAAAGCAAAAACATCCCTTGAGCTTTTCCAACTTAATGGGAACATTTTCAATATAAATATACATCAAGATCGTGTAAGTTACCCTCTGAATAAAGTTCAAACATCGGAAGAGAAGAACAAACATTTGGTAACAAAGCAATATTACACGAACGCTTAAGGAAACACTGTAAACAAAATGTGCCCACATCTGTGAGGGAGGGAGGGAGGGAAATTGAGTAATTTCACCGAGGACCGGCTCCAAAGAGATGAAACCTCTTAATTATGACAAAGACACGTCAGCTTCACAATAAAAGCAGCCTGGCGCCGTTTGTCACGGCTTGTAGCCTGAACCTATGCCTCTTGTAATAAAATGGGGCTGATCTCGAGAGGTACAGGTCAAATGTTAATTAGATTCTATATTTTGAGCCATATTGTCTTAACTTTGCTTTATGCAAATTCAAGATATGTCATTGACGTAAATTCTAGTGATAGACAAGATAGATAGATAATTTATAATCTTTATTGTAGTGAGCATCTCTACGACACCGCGTCCTATTGCCCCGCACTATCGTCTCTGACATTTTTCAAATATAGAATTACGCGCCCTTTTTCAGAGTATGTCATACTTTTAAAGTTTTATAAGTTGTGATTAAATTATTTATGTGTATTGAAACTACTTTTATCTTTAATAGTAGGTACACCATAAATACAATTTGATACATTAGAAGCTTAAAAGCACGCACAATTACACAAGCACGTTCATAAAAACTTTTTGTCAAAATATTGAAAAGTTAATACAAAAGTCCGCTGCAGCGCTTTATTGGCATTAGGTCGTCTAACAGACCTTTTCAAACTTACAGCGGTTTTACACTGCGTGAACGTTAAAACTGCACTAATGTCATCAATGTATGGCCTGCATTTAAGACAAGTAAAGTGATTACATACACATTTATATCGATGAGGTGTGTATTGACACAGAACGCGAGGGTCAAAAACCAAAGCAAGTAATAAAAAATCCCTATCTTCACGCAGCTAAAAACCGAATCAAATTGGGATATATATTTGCCACAAAATTTCATCAGTATTGCGTGAAAATACAAGAGCGTTATTCAGAAATAGTGGCGACAGATAATGTAGCTATTTTCTCCTTCCTACCTTCTCCATATTCTCACCCCCTAGATAGTGTTTGAGTAAGTCCAGAGGCCGTAGATCAAGATCCCTCGATATTGCTTAATATAATTCAAGCACCCTGCATTCTTCAAGCGATGTCGATTAAGGGAGGGGACACACCGGTACCCCGCGGGGGTCGCTAATCGAAAAATCGGGGTGACTCGGTCCACGCAATGCCAATGCGAGGCGGTCGGTGTCAGAAGTTTTACTTTCAGTAAAGTTTTACGAATACTACGTGAATTTTGCTCTTGAAATTACTTTTAATCGATTGGTCTGATATTTGTGGTGAGTCGTTTCTGGTTGTTTCTGTTCCGGGCCTTCCCGACTCGCCTATCTATCTACGTCGAGCATGGCATCATCTAAAGCAATCCAATGTAATGTTTGATGCAAAAGTAATTCCAAATAAGAGAGATAACATCTGAAAACTCTGTCGGCATTCAGTAATTCTACGATTCAGTCGAATGTTTCAGAAAACTTGTTCCAGGCAATACGTGTCTTTATTAAACCCTTGTTTTTGAAAAAAATGTCGACATTTAGAATCTCGATTAAATTCATTAGATTTCTATAGAAGTACTTTTTTATATTTTAAATATAGGAGTACATTATGGAGGGTCAAAGTTCACGTAAAATAGCAGATTTTCAGAGGTCTTTATTAGATTGCTTTTACAAAAATTTACGTGTTTATTTTTATAGAAGCCTAGATAATATCCACAAGATATTTGTGTAGGTATCCAAAATATCTGAAGAAAGATGTGTTTGTAATAACCATAATCACGTAAGAGCGTTTGTATGAAAATGTACGTCGGGTTGGCCGCTGTAACTAAATCATTTCAAATTAAATTATTTGTGCTATGATAAGTATGGTGAGCGGAATAGTAGTTGAACCAAAAAAGTAACAGATTTTGCGGGTCTCAGTCGAACTACGAGTGTCAGACGACAATAAGGTTCTATCTTCCCTGAGGTAGCTTTTTTAATTAGTATAAACTAACTTCATTGCGATCCCACCTGATGGAAAGCAGTGATGTAATCATTGATGGTGAGGCGCACTAGTTTATTAAGAGCCTCAACTCTAGCCTTGAAGACACCTAAATTATAATCGGACAAGAAGACCGTAAGAAACAAATTTTTCTTGTCTTTCGATGTATATCGCATAAACGACGAAGCGCGACTCTTACTCCGGACCATAACCGGATTGAAAAATATTTATTTATAAATTTTATTGCTTATAGGTTTGCGCTTGACCGCTATCTCACCTGATGGAAAGCGACGATGCGGTCGACGATGGAGCACGCTTACCTAGAAGTAACCTATTCACTCATAACTTAAAACTTGAGATTACTCAATTAAAGGGGTATACGAGTAGGTAAACGAGTTTTGATGATTTTAAATCCAGCATCACGTCTAAACGGCTAATCGGTATGTATAAAAAAAAAAATGGTTGCCTGTAAAGTCGGTTTTACGGGCGAAGATTTTACGTGACAACGTCCTAATTCTCTAGTGCTGCGCGCGCGGCAGACCGATCATAGTTGAGTGGGAGAGAGACGCAAGGCATTCGGCGGGCCTCTCTCTCGTTCGGTGACTCATCGTAACGTTACCGAGCGTTACACTTTTTCATAAGTGACTCCCAGCCGCAACCTAATTTAAGACGTTGTCACGTCAAAAAAGTACATTTATTAAACTAGACAAATTTCCTAATAATTTGATAAAGGAATATTTACATTTTTTCCATTTAACTTGGTGTAATTTATTTTCAAAGTTACGTTTAACACAAGCAAAAAACCGAAGATCAGGCAAAATGCATAGGGTGTATTTTTATGGAACTTTCACAAACTAACAGATAATTTAACTACCAATCTTTCTATATACGGCTTTTAATCTATCTTGTGTTTAATAAATGAAGGACAAATTATTATTCAAACAATCTTGATGCGTGGGAAGTGACGCTAGCTCCTCTTTTGTTTGATCAAGGTCACTGGGGGTCTGTAACCGTTTGACGTGTAAAAGTCTTATTTTACAACCTATTTATAAAATAAATATCATTTATTTATCATTTAACGATACCTTAAAATGTCACATGGTCGATCGAAAAGTCGACTGAAAGTTTGGCCGAATAGAACTTCCGTACGAACGTATATCTGGCCCTTAACAAGTAGCTAAAACCCATAATTTATTCAAAGTGGTTTTGTCTTGCCTGTAGCAGTTTCAGTATTCTATTTTCCATAATCCATGGTCCCATAAACCTCTTCCGAACCGTTACCATTACAAAGTGTGTCACTTTCCATCTACCCTCAAAAGCATCAAGTTTCATCCGGATGCAGGTAAACACGTTTAATTTTAGAGTGAATTCGACATAATCGGATCACGAAGTGCAACAATCAAAAGAAAACTTTTGTAACCGTGTATACTCAAGACAGAGATAGCGAAACGAACACGACGAGAATGCTAAAGTGTGACAGAGAACACATTAGTGTACCGAGCGTTGCCGAGTATTATAATAATAATAATCTGTGGCTTGCTGTCAACCTAAGGTGTCAAAAATTTTTTCTCTGCTTTTACAAAATACAATTAAAATTAAAATACTTCTCAGAAAATGCAATAATCCGATAAAAAAAACGTTTCAAAGTGCAAACCTAGTAATTTGTAATATAAACTGTAAATACACATATTATAATGTCGTCCTTTAAAATATACCGTAAGTCATACTTATGTCAAAGAACATCTCCACTAAGCAAGAAAAATAAATGTTGACAAGAGCTGCAGCTCGTCGAGCACGCCCACCCACCTCGCCGGCCTCGTCGCTCAGCTCCGCCTCGCCGCCGCCGGAAGCCAGCCCCGTCGTGAGTGCTGTGATGCCGGCCGTGGCAGCTGCGTCGAGCTCGAGCGACGAGTACTACTCTCCGCCGACGTCACCACCACACTGCGCGTCGTCGGGGAGGACGCCGGCCGCCGGCTTGTTTCGGACCTCGAGGCCCACCGGTCTCTGATATGGGACCAGCTGTCGGCGGAAGTGTGCCGCGCATGCGATGGACGCAATCCATCAACGAAAACGTCATGCGCGCATACTTTGGGGCCTACAGAGGGAGGAAAGAACCTGACTGCGTACCGTGTTAGGATGCTCTCTTTGTTTCAGGTGCTTGAGCCAGCCGTCAACGTGTCGACCCAGCGACTGTCGGATCAGGTGCGGGTCATCCAGCGTAATCGTATGTTGGACGATTCCGTACTTGATCGCCTCCGATTGGAAATGGGTAGCCATGCCATTACCTCCTCGTCGCAAACTGTGGGTACCAGCGATGGTACCACCGACCAATCAAATTTCAGACCACGCTGACGAGGAGAATACTGACATGGTTACACAAGTAAGTACCCATTGCAGTGACGATTGAGGAGTGCTTTGGAGTGTGCGGTTCGGGAGTATCGCAACGTGCCGCTCGTACTTAGGCCACGCTTACCTCGTTTGCCCATGCATAACAGAAATAGGGCGCTTAGTGGCTGCTCTGGATTCGCAGTTATCTAATTACTTTGATGACTGCGAAATCTCACCGATACACACTCGATGCTGTACTGGCGCGGCCGTAGCGGCATGTCGTGTAGCTCACGTGAAATTCCCAATTAGTGACGGAGCTACACGACCGAGACCAGCTGTGCCGGCCTGGCAGTGCAGGATCGAGCGTCGTATCGCTGGGGCAAGAGCACTCATTGGCAAACTAATTTGCTTCAGGGAGGGCAACAACTCGCCCAAGAGTAATGCGCTTTGTGAGACGGGCATTTTCGGGGACCGACGTCCAGTCCCCTAGATTATATGTCCCGGGTCACAGAGCGCATTGACTTCTTGAAGCAAAAGGTGTATGCATGGGCAAACCGTATACGTAGGTATAAGCGGCGGGTGGAGCGGTATACCCAGAATCGCACATTCCAGAGTAACGAAAAGTGGGTATACCAGAGCTTGGAGCAACCGGACCAAAGTGTGACTGACACGTGCCTTCCAGGATGTGACGCCATGTCTTCGTTTTGGCGCAGCATATGGTCGGTGCCTGTCAGTCATACTGAAGGTGGTTGGATCCGAGAGGTCGAACGAGAGTGCGAATCTATACCAGAAATGGGGGCAGTCACATCAGCCCCCAAGATGTAGCCTGGTGCAGTTCGTCCGCTTCCTAATTGGAAATCTCCAGGACCGGACGGACTGCACAATTCTGGATTAAATGGCTGCACAGTTCGCACGCTCGTTTGGCATCTCGGATCCAACCACCTTCAGTATGACTGACAGGCACCGACCATATGCTGCGCCAAAACGAAGACATGGCGTCATCATCTGGAAGGCACGTGTCAGTCACACTTTGGTCCGGTTGCTCCCAAGCTCTGTATACCCACTTTTCGTTACTCTGGAATGTGCGATTCTGGGAATACCGCTCCACCGCCGCTTATACCTAGGTATAATTCCAGGGTGATAGTTTGAGTCCGCTTTGGTTTTGCCTAGCCTTGAATCCTCTAAGCACACTGCTGGAGAATTCAGGTCTAGGCTACGGTTGAAGAGAGGTGGTCAGGTTATATCACACCTCCTTTACATGGATGATTTAAAGCTATTTGCCCCCCAACAAGCTGCAACTGATGGAGCTGCTGAAGGTAACTGAAACCTTCAGCAGTGCCATCAGGATGGAGTTTGGTGTGGACAAATGTGCAGTCATGCATGTAAAGCGAGGTGAGGTAGTGGAATCCGTGGCACGCAACTCACGGATTCCATAAATCTGAGATCCCTTTCTCCAACCGAAACCTATAAGTATTTGGGTATGTCGGAAGCCCTAGGCATCAATGTCACAGACATGAAGCAAATCGTTGAGGGAACGTTTCTTTGGACGCCTGAGAAAGTTTTTAATAGCCTTCTCTCAGGCGGGAACAAGGTGCGCGCCTTCACGGTTGGGTCATGCCGGTATTGATGTACTCTTTCGGCGTACTCAAATGGACTCAAACGGAACTTGACGCCCTGGATAGGCGGGTCCGTACACTGCTGACTGCATACCGAATGCACCACCCACGTTCGTCGGTGATGAGACTGTATATTCCACGGAAGTGTGGGGGTCGCGGTTTTTTAAATGCAAGACCCTACACAACCGTGAGGTATGCAGTCTCAGGGAATATTTCCTAGCTGTCGACGTGGGTATGCATCGAGATGTAGTGGCGGTGGACAAGGGACTCACCCCGCTCTCCCTGGCTAACGAGAACTGGCGCAAACCTGTAGTGCTTGACACTAACGATCGCAGGGTTGTGTGGCAGAGCAAGGAACTTCACGGACGCTTCTTCCGGCCCTTCACGGGCTGATGTAGATCAATTGGCGTCCGTATCCTGGCTGCGTTCCGGTGACCTCTTTGGGAAACCGAAGGTTTTGTCTGTGCAATTATGGACGAAGTTATCATGACGAATAACTACCGGAGATTTATTGTGAAGGACGGCACGGTTGACATTTGTCGGGCTTGTCACCGTCCGGGAGAATCAATTCGTCACATAATCTCTGGTTGTTCTCGTCTAGCTAACGGCGAGTACTTGCACAGGCACAACCTCGTAGCCAGGATTATCCACCAGCAACTTGCTCTGAAATACTCTCTTGTGGAATCGGAAGTGCCGTACTACAGGTATGAGCCCGACCCAGTTCTTGATAATGGTCATATCACCCTGTACTGGGATCGGTCTATCATCACTGACAGGACTATTTTAGCCAATAAGCCTGACATAGTGGTGGTAGACCGAAGCGAGAGGCGTGCAATGATTGTTGACATATCCGTCCCTCATGACGAGAACCTCGTGAAAGCCGAGAAAGATAAACAAGTCAAGTATATTGACTTGGCTCGCGAGGTTGTCGACAATGTGGATGTGGATTCGGCAATCATTGTACCGATAGTCGTGTCAGCTAATGGCTTAATAGCCAAGAGCCTCGACCAACACCTTAGGAGGCTCACGTTAGGCGGCTGGATCAAGGGCTTGATTCAGAAAGCGGTACTCCTGGACACGGCTCGTATAGTTAGGAGGTTCCTTTCTCTGGAGCCCTGACCGCCGGTAGCTTGGACCCTGTTCCCGATACCGGTGGGACACTATTTTTTATATTTTTAAATGTTTTTTTATTTGTTTTTTTTAATGAAATATTTAAAAATATAATTTATATGTTACATATTGAATAAACATAATAATAATAAATAATAATAATAAGTATTTATTTCATAAGAACATAGCAACTTTGCACTGTATACAATGTTTGGAAATTATTAATTACAATATGATGCAATAATGGACTCTATCTTTTAAACTAGGACTAGCCTGTATCTTAAAAGATAGGGTTCAGCCAATGAATTTTATTAGTGTTATATAAAAAAAAAAAAAATATTAAATAGTCAAATACATGTGAAAACAGTGTCAATGATTAGGTAAGTATACTAATTGTACAGAAATAAATATTAAAAAAGAAAGAAAAATTTATAAAACAAAAAGCAATTCCACGTACGTGTGTATGAAATGTATGTTTATAGGTGTTTGGATATATGTATGTGGGGTGTGAGGGTGTATGTAGGTGTGAGTGTGGTTATTTGAGTGATGTGTAATATAAGTAATTGGATATACAGTGGGAGATGTCATTTTTGAGTATGAGTTCTTACTCATCATCATAATTCACTATAACTAAAAAGTTAAGTATGAGAATTATGAGACGTAAGTTAGGAGATTCTCTGTTGTTATATAATCTTGTTGTGATAGCCATTGAATTATATTTTTCTTTAGCGTGTATTTATTTAAGTCCAAGATGTTTAGTTGCTTGTGTAAATTTTTATATAAATATTTGCTTAGGACGTAAAACTGATGTTTGGCAAAAGAGGTTTTGTGTATAACACCTGACGGAATTTTTGTGCGTTTTTTTGGGTTTGATTTGGGCATGGATCTATGAGTCCCTGAGGGCCGACTGCAGAATGAACAGTTGTCTAACAGTCAGAACCTCACAGTCTCATAGAGTTGTTTCGTTGGATATCGGTATGGTTTTCTATACATAACCTTTAATACAGCTCTTTGGGCTCTCTCAGCTCTCAACATGCTGGTTTTTGATGCACCACCCCACACAGGGATGCAATAACCAATTATGGACTGACACAGTGCAAAATAGACATCCTCAGTGTCACCTTGTCGGCGCAATCTCTTAGCAATTTGAACACAATAAATGAGCCGCAATATTCTAGAGGTTATCACATCGAGCTGTTTGTCCCATCTCAGGCATTCATCGATATGCAAGCCAAGGTATTTAACACTGTCGCATCTGACCAGTGTCGGGCAAGCACATATGTATGATGAGGTCTGGCATGAGTGAGCAATTATTTTATATTCTTTTGGGGGCATGGTATTTCGTCGAATTGAGAAGGGAATGAAACAGGTCTTATCCAAGTTGAGAGTTAGTAGGCTATCATGAAACCAGCCCAAGATTCGACCTAGAGCGTTTTCTGCAATAGTTTTAACCACATCCCAAGTAGGTCCATGAATGACGATTGCAGTATCATCGGCATACGCGTATATTTTGCAGTTAGGGAGAATCAATCTGCAGAGGTCATTCATATAAAATCAGGAACATAGTAGGCCCCAATAAGCTTCCCTGAGGCACGCCATAGGTCACAGTTTGCTCAGCACTGAGATAATCACCTATCTTAACTTGCTGGGTCCGATTATTAAGATAGTCTTTAAAGATATCCAGCGCTGCGCCACGCACACCCCACAAGCTCCATCTTTGCAATGAGTTTGGGAACAGAAACTGTGTCGAAGGCCTTTGAAAGGTCTATAAATATGCCTAAACATTTAGACCCACCATCGAGTTCCTTTGCCACAAATTGTGTAAGGTCTAACACAGCATCCTCAGTGGATATGCCAGTTTTTAAATCCATACTGGTTTTCCGCGATGATGCTATGTTTGATCAGGAAGCTTTTGAGTTGCTTGTTAAGTATCTTCTCAAATATTTTTGAGATAGATGGCAAGATTGAGATTGGCCGGTAGTTGTTGACACAGTCTCTGTTCCCGGATTTGTATATTGGAAGAATAATAGCCCTTTTCAATGCATCAGGGAAAGTACGTGTCTCAATGCAGCGATACAAATAAAGGTCAGAGGAGGCACCAGCTCCTGTCGACATGTCTTTAACAATAATGGGGATATTCCATCCCAGCCCACAGCACAGTCACTACGTAATTGTGAAATTATTGAGTCAACTTCAGTTTCATTGACTTCTAGCAAGACTAGAGAATCAGCAGGGGTTAAACTTCCACTTGAATCGCTGTTTAAAGGTGTCGCTGCTTGCCTATTTAATTTTATTAAATCATCCGCCAACTGTTTTCCAATGTTGCTAAAAAATGAACATACCTGATTAACCGAGGATTGGGGATTATCGTTTATTTTTTAACAGCTGGTCAGGACTGGTGCGTTGCTTGCGTGTATTTGTTATGTCTTGTATGGTTTTCCATAGTTCTTTTGGTTTGCCTTGGGCCTTTTGAAGTTCGCATTTTTCATAAGTAAGTTTGAGTTTACGAAGCAAATCATTGCAGAAATTTCTATAACGTGTGTAAGTTATTTTTAATATTGTATTATTAGGTGATTTCTTTAATTTCGTATGCATTTGGTCCCTGTTTTGAATACATTTTAACAACCCGGGGGTAATCCACGGTTTCAAAATTCTTTTTCTCCTTGGAATTATAGTTTTAGACGTATTGTTTATTATTACTGCATTTACTAGTGATATAAAGGTGTTTACCAATTCATTTGTGTCTTGAATGTTATAAACATCGGCGAAATTAATCTTTCCGAGTTCTAACTTAATTGCATCTAAATTAGGACGTGATTTAAATAATAATGAATTTTGGGTTTTTTTGGCATCTGTTATCGTCAATAATACAGGTTTATGGTCTGTAATATAAGATTCGAGTACAAATGTGCTATTGGTAGCTTTGACTTTAAAAGAACGTGATCTAAACAATTTTTCTAGTCTAGTCGGCAACAAATGAGTTGGTATTAGGCCATGGGCAGCGTTCAGAATCAGATAATCCAAGCTATGAGGGTTACTATTTCCAGGTTTTATATCAATATTCAAATCACCGATTAGTGCAATGTTTGGATATGAAGAGAGACCCTCTAATACATTATTCAGGCTTGATAGAAAGTTTTCTATATGAGCAGCGGTATTATAGGATGGAGAGCGGTAGATAGCAACAAATGCAAACTTGGAATCCACTTGACAGACCCAGAGCGTTAGAGTTAGTTAGACAAGGTTCCCAAATTGTGGCATTGAGGCTCGACTTAGAGTAGACAATTACACCTTCATTTTGATTGGACGTTAATTTCGTCGAGTGCGCCAAGTAACCATTTAGCACTGGAGGATTGTTAATTTTACTAAGCCAACACTCGGTCAAAACAATGACATCTATATTGATATTTGTTAGGCATATTAGCGCCTGTAACTGATCAAAATTTTTCCCAACGCTACGAATATTCATGTGTAGTACATTAATATTATTATCAGAAGTAACAAAATAACTTGCACAATCCTGTGGCTTACAAGCAAAGAATTGCCCAGCCCAAGACTGTCCAACTCATCATTAATGTTTATTATTGAATCCATTTGTAATTTAAATAATAACTAAAAAATGGCACAGAAAAATTAGGAATTACGAGTACATAGCTTAAAATAAGAACCGTATATCTCATAATAATATATATAAATAAATATTGTTGGATGTGTATGAAAGTTTTTGAGTAAGGTATTATTGTGACAGTGTTTCGGTTTGTATCAAGTACATAGCATAAAGTATGAACAGAATATCTTATAATAATATATACGAATAAGTATTGTAGTATGTGTATGAAAGTGTTTGTGTATGGTATTATTGTGACTGTGTTTCGGTTTGTGTCGAGTACATAGCTTACAGTATGAACAGAATATCTCATAATTATATATTTAAATAAGTAGTTTAGGATGTGTATGAAAGTGTTTGTGTACGGAATTTTTGTGACTGTGTTTTGGTTTGTGTGTGTTATGAGTGATTGCAAAATACGTGTATATGTTGTGAAATAACAGTAGAACTAAAAAAGTTAAAAATAACAGTAACTATGCAAGAAAAAATTAAAGTACGTGGAACTAGTCAGATAGTATTTTGGGGCTCAAGATCAAGTAGACACTTTTCTGAATGAATTAAAACTTGCTTGTCACCTTCCATTTTTCGTATAAAGATATTACTATTTGAGATCCAGCAGAACTTATATCTATTATTTTTGGCAAATTCTCGAGCCTGATAGAATAACCTTTTAGTAGAGGCAGGCAATTGTTCCGCAATGTAAACCGGTTTAGGGTCCCCGGATAAACCAATGGAGGCGGTGTTTAATTTCTTATCCTTTCCTTTCCCCTTATTATAGTCCCGTATTGCCGTCATTAAAGTCTGCTTTGTTTGTACTGACGAAAACTCTGCAATTATCGGTCGTGGGGTAGTCGAACTGGATGGCCTTTCCAGGTAGCCGATATACATCCCGTATGCTCGATTCTTGGACCGAGACGCCCACGGTACCGCGTTGGAAACTGTTTTAATGAGGCTTGAAGTAGTTTCAGTGTGTTCCTGCGGGATGTTACGAATTTCAATCCCGGACGAGCGTGACTTGTGTTGTAAGTCAAGTATCTTCTTTTCCAGGCTTTCTATATAGTGCTTTTGAAGTAGTCGTTCTTTTCTCAAATCCTCCACTTCCCTTTTTCATGTCTTCAAATTGTTTGTTAATAAACGACATTGATTCTTCCATCCTTTCGTTTGACTTGCGTATTTCAATATTTGACGCCTTAATTTCAGAATTTTGGGACTTAATTTCCCCCATATCTACCAATAGTCTGTTGATAAGCACGGTCTGTTCTGTTAGGCATTTTGAGATGACTGGGTCCTGCTCATACTCCAGGTCTAGCGAAACTAAAGCAGGCGCGCTTCCTGGCGAGTTCCCCGGGCGAAAACGTTTGTTTCTATTCGTGTTCACGTAGTCGCTCATCGTAACTGCATTGTTAATATCAGGTTCAGATTGAATCTGGGTTAAGTTTGATGAATGAGATTTAGTCGCCTTAGGTGGTGTGTGGCGTACTTTAGACATTTTTGATGGTTAAATTAATAGAAATCAACAATTACTTGTCAGACACTGGTATACTTTGTATTGTAATTGTTGTACGAGAATAATACTGTACATTAGCAACGTAACAACCGTGTTATTCAATACTTGCAGCTATATCCATCGGACGTGAGCGTAGCCGATACAGTGTTCGTAGGCGATTCGTAGTCTCGTAGCACTCGTAGCGCATGTAGACGTAGCTCTGACGTCAGCCGCGCATACCGCACCGCTATTTCGAGGCCCGCTGCTACGATCACGGTGGCGAGTCGGCAAGGCAAGAAGTACCGAAGTAAGGCGTCCCATGTTCGATTCCAGCGAATCACAATCACTTTTAGGAAGTTATTTAAAGTAGCACTTGCACAATTGTTGGTGTCCCTTTCTAGAACCGCCCAGTGGGAGTCCACGACACGTAAGAACACTTAAGACCGCACCGCGAATATTTTGATGTTAGATAGCTCCGCCCACTACACTCCGCGCGTCTACCGCGTCGCGCAAGCTATACTCTTCAATCAATGTGTAAAATTCGAATTTCGCGCCAATCGCACACGCCGAGGTCAGCGCGGGGTCAGGAGAACCGAACAGGGAAGATAAGGAGTCGCAACTTACATTTTTTATTTTTTGATCGGATTTTTTTTTTGTTGTACTTACAAAAATTATTTCTAATGAAAACTTTTTATGAAGAGTAATATGACAATTTGGACGTGTATGGTTGTGTGTATGTATGTGTGGTGTGTCGTGTATGTGTGTTTGTATATCCAGAACGGATGAATCGATATGTATTTAGGTTTTTTGGTTTGAAATGAAAATTAATCGGGAGTGTTCCTAGCTTTATTTGGTGAATATCGGCCCAAGATGGCCGCCGCCCACAAAATGGCGAATAACATATTTTTTTTTACAATTCCTTCAATATGGGTATCAAATGAAAGGGCTTGACTAGTAGAATCATGTATAATATTATTTAAAATCCAAGATAGCCACCGCCAGAAAATGCTGAATTGCATTGTTTTTTTTATAGCTCTCTCAATATGGGTATCAAATGAAAAGTGTTTGAGGAGCAGTGTTAAATTATTTATACTAATATTATTTCCTTCATTTATTTTTTAAACATATTAATTACATTTTTAAATATTTTCTTAAAAAACACATACAAAAAAAAAACATTTAAAAATATAAAAAACAGTAGTCCCGCCGGTGTCGGGAGCAGGGTCCAAGCTACCGGTGGTTAGGGCTCCAGAGACAGGAACCTCCTCACAATACGAGCCGTGTCGAGGAGTACTGCCTTCTGTATCAGGCCCTTGATCCAACCGCGCAACGACAGCTTCGACAGATGGTCGTCGAAGCTTTTGGCTATAAAGCCATTGGCGGTCACAACTATCGGCACAATAACAGCCGAGTCTACATCCCACATGTCGACAACCTCGTGTGCTAAGTCGAGATACTTGATTTGTTTCTCTTTCTCAGCTTTCACGAGATTTTCGTCATGTGGGATGGTGATATCGACTATCATTGCGCGGCGCGCTAATCGGTCTATCACCACTATATCCGGCTTATTGGCTACAATAGTCCGGTCAGTGATGATAGACCGATCCCAGTACAACGTGGCATGGTCATTTTCGAGAACTGGGTCGGGCACATACCTGTAGTACGGTACCTCAGAATCCACCAGGTTGTACTTCAAAGCAAGTTGCTGGTGAATAATCCTGGCTACTTGGTTATGCCTGTGCAAGTACTCGCCGTTAGCCAAACGAGAACAACCAGAGATAATATGTCTGATAGACTCACCCGGACGATGGCATGCCCGACACACGTCCACCGTCCCGTCCTTCATTATATGTCTCCGATAGTTATTCGTTAAGATAACTTCGTCCATAATCGCACAAATAAAACCTTCAGTTTCCCCGAAGAGGTCGCTGAAACGTAACCAGGCCACGGACGCTGAAAAATCTACATCAGGATCATGTAGAGCCCGATAAAAGCGCCCGTGGAGCTCCTTGCCTTTCCATACTTCCTTGCGGTCATCAGTAGTAAGTACCACAGGTTTTGCGCCAGTCCTCCTTAGCCATGGACAACGGGGTGAGTCCCTTATCCACTGCGACCACGTCGCGGTGCATACCCACGTCGGTTTTGAGAAAATATTCTCTGAGGCTGCACACCTCGCGGTTGTGTAGAGTCTTTGCGTTCAAAAAGCCTCGACCTCCACACTTCCGCGGGATGTACAGTCTCATCATCGATGACCGTGGGTGATGCATCCGATTTGCGGTCAGCAATGTACGGACCCGCCTATCCAGAGCGTCTAACTCGGTCTGAGTCCATTTGAGTATGCCGAAAGAGTACATTAAAACCCGGCATGACCCAACCGTTGAAGGCGCGCACCTTATTTCCGCCTGACAGAAGACTGCTTAAAACCTTCTTCAGGCGGCCAAAGAAACGCTCCTTCAACGTTTGCTTCACGTCAGCGGTGTCAATGCCTAACGCTTCCGACATACCCAAATACTTGTAGGTTTCGGTCAAGGAGAGGGCTCTAAGGTGTATGGAATCAGAGAGTTGAATCCCCTCAGATTCCATAATCTCCCCTCGCTTTACATGCATGACTGCACATTTATCCACACCAAATTCCATCCTGATGGCACTACTGAAAGTTTCTGTTACCTTCAATAGTTCCATCAGCTGCGAATTGTTGTGAGCAAAAAGTTTCAGATCATCCATGTAAAGCAGGTGAGATAAGACCTGACCACCTCTTCTCCAACCGATAGCCCAGGCCTGAATCCTCCAGCAACGTGCTTAGAGGGTTCAGAGCTAGGCAAAACCAAAGTGGACTCAAACTGTCGCCCTGAAATATTCCCCGTTTAATCCATATTGGTTCATCATTTGCCTGGATTGGTCGACATCCTGCATAGCAAAGGACCGTTCTCCATTGCCTCATACATGACTCAAGGAAGGTGCGTAGAGTTGCATCTATTTTATACAACTCCAACACCCTCATGAGCCATGTATGTGGAACAGAGTCATAGGCCTTTTTATAGTCTATCCAACATGTCGACAAATCCTTGCGGGATCGACGAACCTGTTGGCTTATGACCATGTCAATGAGGAGTAGCTCCTTTGTACCACGGGACCCTTTCCTACATCCATTCTGAGAGGCGGACATAACTGAGTTTTTATCTATATGTGCATTAATTTTTAGCTCTCAGAATGGATGTAAGAAGTTTATAGACCGTTGACAAACATGTGATTGGTCTATAATTCTTGGGTTCCGTGGGACTACCTGTCTTATGGAGCAGGTGGGTGATACCAGTTGTTAAAAACTGGGGTAGAGACCAGACTCTAAAGATGACTGGAATTGAGATGCCAGGAGCGCGTGTGCGCTGCTGTACCATTTTAGCCAGAAGTTTTGCAGTCCGTCCGGTCCTGGAGACTTCCAATTTGGTAACGGACGAACTGCTCTGGCTACGTCTGATGGACTAATGAAACTTTTTCCATTACTGGTACAGCTTCGCACGCGCGCAACATCACGCATCCAGCCATCCTCAGTGTGATAGACGGGCACCGACCAGATGCTGCGCCAGAATGCATTCGTGGCGGCATCATCCGGCGGGGCACGTCGGTCACACTTTGATCAGGTCGCTCCCAAGTTCTGTACACCCACCTTTCATCGCTCTGGAACATGCGATTTTGCGAGTATCTATCAACCCGCCGCTTAAACCGTCGAATACGACTGGCCATGCACAAACTTTCTGCTTCAGGAAGTCGATGCGCTCCGTGACACGGGCCATGTATTCTCGGGGGGTAATTCCAGTTCCCGAGAATGCCCGCCCTCACGAACCGCATCACACGTGGTCGTGCTATTACCCTCCCTGAAGCAGTATAGTTTGCCAATGAGTGCTCTGGCCCCATCAATATGCTCTCAATCCTGCATTGCCAGGCTGGTGCAGCAAGCTTTGGTCGAGTAGTTCCATCTATGTTTGGAAACTTGACGTTGGCTACTCGACATGCCGCTACAGCCCCCACAATACAGGATTGAGTGCGTATCAACGAGGTTTTCACTACTCTCAAAGATGTTCTTGAGAAGTGAGTCCAAAGCACACACTAGCGCCCTATTTTTTTTGTGCATAGGCAACCGAGGTAAACGGGGCCTAAGCTCGGCTGGAGTCGATCTATACTCGCGAAGCGCATCCTCCAAAGCGCTCCTCAGTCCTTTCGTTGCACTGGCTACTTACTGTTTCAACCCTATCATCCAACTCATTATCCACATGGTGGATCCGCGGTGAGAATGCATCAATGACTGGTAGCACCACAGTCTGTGTTGTGGGAGTCGGGATGATAAGGTGCTCAGTACCTCTGAGCGCAGCCTATCAAGTGCGGCATCATCCAACCTGTGACTGCGTTGGATTACCCTCACCTGATCGACAATCGTTGCGCCGAGACGTCTACGGTTGGTTCAAGATCCCGAAACAGGACAGCATCCTAACACGATACACATTGAGCTTAGTTCCCCCCTCTGTAGACCCATAATATGCGCGCATGACGTTCTCATTCATTGACTGAGTCCATTTATGCGCTGCACACAACCACCGGTAGCGGGGACCCTGCTCGGGCCGTTGGACCCCTGGGTCCCAAGCCGATCGGTGGCCGGCCTCTCCCCGGCCGACGTACAGGTGTTGGCGACGTTGGCGGGGAAAAATACTCGTCGCTCGAGCTCGACGCAACTGCAGCCGCCGGTGACACTGTGATCCGAGTCCGGCGGCGGCGGGGCGGAGCTGAGCGGACGAGCCCGGGGGTGGAAGTCGTGCGCGTCGGGCAGCTGCTCTAGTGATCATCGCATTATATCATCTTCACTATTGTTTAATTTTATTCTGTGAATGACATCTGACATCTCTGCTAATATTATTATTATTAGCAGTGGTGGCCGAGTGGAACGGCCCCGAACTTACGAGTGGTAGGTCGCGGGTTCAAACCCGATCTGGCACATTACTTTGTGTAAATTATTTCATCACCACTGCTCTCAAAACGGTGAAGGAAAACATCGTGAGGAAAACCGGCATATCCTAGAACCAAAAATTCGAAGACATGTGACATCCACCAATCCGCACTGGGCCCGCGTGGTGGATTATGGCCCAAGCCCTCTCCTAGAGAGGAGGCTGTGTCCCAGCAGTGGGAACATTAGAAGGCTGATGATGATGATGATGATGACTAATATTATAAAGAGGGAAGATTTGATTGTTTGTTTGTGTGGATTGTATAGGCTCTGAACTGAATAAAAAAATAACAAACTGAGAATTTTATAGTATAACACGGTCTCCATAGATTTTTTTGTTCTCAGAGTGCTTATGTTTACTGTATATACTTTATGATTATCTGTGCTAATATTTACAATATCTAAGGACACTCATATTATATAGGGTGACGACTGGTAATTAGTGAACGATAACACGCGATGGGTGTTCATGGTATTAAACCAATTTTATTATGGGGAGCAAAGTCGAAATCATGAAAAAAATATCAGCTGTGCAGTACATTTGGTAAACGTAAATGTACTAAACAGCTGATATTTTTTTCGCGACTTTCTACTTTTCTTCCATAGTAAAAGTTGTTGTATATCATGAGTACAATCTTTTGTACTTATATGCTCTCCCTCCATCACCCGCTGTTACCTATACCTAAAAATGGTTTTTATGCAGCGACTCGGGCAATATTCAAAGCCATAAAGTTTGAGGAGATCTATAGTTATATCTCTCCTACGAATGGTTATTGTTCACAACCAGAAAATACGTTACAAAACAATAATTTCACTAAAACTAACAAATTACATAACTACATAATACTAATTGCTACATATAGGTAGGTACTGATGATTTATTTTATTTACCTTGCCTTTTTCACCTCTTGCATTTTTTTGGCACATTCTTTGAGTTGTTGTTTTTTTTTTCTTTTTGAAACAATTTTTTTTGAAGTTCTCGCCATTTTAAACTTAAACCTAATTTAATAATATTAATACTAATATCTATACCTATAATTCTTAGCCGACTAATATTTACACGTACAAAAATATTTACACCTAAAATTATCGTCAAAAAATTATTATACCTACGGCCGGAGCGACAACATGCACAGATCCGACCTCGGAGAGAGCTATCGCCGGACTGCAGTGTGATTCTGTAAGACTTCACTCTTAACTTTCGAATCTGAATCCGCCGTGAGTTTCTTGGTTTGGCATTCTGAAAACTCGATTGACAATTCGAATCTACACTAGCGCTACACTTGCGAGCGTGTTTGCGAGTTGAACTAAATTGAATGCGAGATTTTGACAGATAAAGTATGAGATGACGTTTTAAGTGGTATTCTGTAAGGTAATTCCCCCGTCACTTCGACGCTCCCTTCGAACGCGAACCCGATCAAAGTGTCAAATTATAAGCATACTAATTTTTACGAGTGAAAATAGAAGAAATCATAGTTAAATAGTGTTTAGATGAAGTTTTAAAGTGAATAAGTGCCTACCTACTTAAGCGATAACGATGGCAAGAATGTTTTTATTTAAAGCATTATTAGAAGAAGCTCATACTTTGGATAAACTAGAAAAGCGTCGACAATCCACCAAAATTCGAAGTTTATCTTTATTAACCCGCGATGACGACTATGTGAGCGTGTATAGATTGTCAAAGGAGCTAATTGACCAACTGGAGTATGAGTTACTGCCTCTGATATAAGCCACAAAACGTCGAGGCAAAGGACTTTCAACTCGCATAAAAGTAAGTGCTTCATTTTATTACTAAGTTGGTTATAAAGTTAATTTTGTACGTATGTACACAGTTTAAAGGTAGCCGAAAGATTTGTAAACAAGCACACCATAATAAGGAGAAACACTTCTTAATAAAGAGGTATTTATTCCCTAGGTTCCTAGATGGTTTCCCCGCTAGCTATATATATGTTTTTATGTTAATCTAAGGACTCTGTATACTTATAATACTTATTGGTATTCTATTAGTAAATAACCAAATTGATCCCTATTTTGTTTTGACTAGATCTAGATTAGGTAGGTTTTAATTTTTTATTGTTTCACAGTTATTATGCACCTTGTCATTCTTGGCTAATGGCAGTTATCAGAAAATTATTAAAGAAAATATAAGAACATATTTATCACAATCATCAGCATCTCGTTGCATTAATGAAGTAGTGGAAGCTCTCAATAATCCGGCAATAGTAAAGAAAATATATTAGGTTTCCTCAAAATATACAAGAAAGACAAATGTTAAAAGAAAGGTTAGTAGGTATATTATTATTAAAGTGATTGATTTTTACATTTTTTTATGACAGTTGATCATGTTACTGGTTACTGTAAATTACAGGTTCTACAATAAAATTTGGCTTTCCAGCAGCTCTTGGATGTATTGATGGCACTCTGGTGGCAAGCAAAAACCAGCAGAAAATGAAGAACGTTTTTACTGTCGCAAAGGCTACCATGCAAGAAATGTCCAATTGGTAAAATGGAATTCAATGTTGTAATTATTATCATACCTAATGATAATAATTACAACCATTCAATTAGTCTTTTTTTTCAGATCACTGATGCAGATTTAAATATTTTACATGTTGATCCAACATACGGTGGAGCTACACATGATAGCTTCATTTTTAACTATGGTGTTATAAAAGACCACTTAGAAGCATTAACAAACGCTGGTGAAGAAGTTGTTTTGCTTGTTAGTTAAACCCTCCCTGCCCCTATTTTAGAAAATAAATCTAATTAGGTACTAGGTATAAAAACTACATAGTTGTTTTTTTTTCAGGTGATTCAGGATATGCTCAGCGTGCCTACCTTATGACACCAATTAGTGGTGCTGAAGATAATTCCGCAGAAGCTTATTACAATGACTGTCATCTAACTGCTCGCAATTCAGTTGAGAGACAATTGGCCTCCTAAAAGGACGATTTAGGTGCTTGTTAGTACACAGAGTGCTCAACTATCATCCAGACGTAGTTGCGAAAATAGTTTGTAGCATGTTGTGTTTTTGCACAACATGTGCAACCGCGCAGGATTGCCAGCATTCAAATTTTCAGAAGACGAGCGACTAGAAGAGCTCCAAACAATTGCTGAAGTACAAAGGAGGCAAACTAGGGATTTGCCATCTAACACCGATTTAGCTCTAGGGCAATTACGTAGGCGAAACATTGTAAATAGGCTTTGGCGTTCACGTCATAATTAATTGATCGATGGTGTCGTTTATTGTATGTATTCTGTGGTGTATGAGGCGGGTCTTTCAATAAAACTGCGCTAGTATTCGTTAAAAGTGTTTAATTTAAATATCAAAAAAATATTTCTTTCTTTCTTCTTTCATTCAAAAATAAGTTACACCCTATCTCTATTTATGGCCTGTGCCAACGTTTGCAGCCCATTCCCGACTGAAGCCACAGCATCAGCTAAAATTTTATCATTGTCAGCACTCCTCTCCAGAAAGGACTGCAAGATCTGTTGATTTGATCTCTGTAACTCCAGCTGCTGTTCTTCCACCCTCAGGAATCTGTCAGTGATGGTGGAGAATTCCGTTCGCCGTTGTGATGGTGGAGGAGCAGCAACTGAAGACGTGTGACGTGATGCTGAAAATAGAACATCTATTACTACGATGCGTTAAAATAATAACCTCTTAAATAAATAGCAGCTTTTCTTTTCTCATTTGTTTAAAAAATGAAGCCATTATTAGTTTAGGTATACTTACACACAGAACCACCTCGACTACCACGAACTGTCCTAGGGCGGCGAGAAGGTGAAGCAACTGAAGCTGCGTTACGTGATGCAACTGAAGCTGCATTACGTGAAGCAACTGAAGCTGCGTTACGTGAAGCTAAAAAGATAAATGGATAATGGTTATTTAAGTTGGCAGCTGTGTTCCTAATAGTACCGTTAATTTAAAGTTTTTTTTCCTAAATCAAATACTTAGGTACAAAATAAAAGGATAAATCAACCCAAATATATTATGAACCGAGTTCATCATTGAGCATGAGCAAATCCACATAATATTGGGTTCCTATCTTTACTATGAAATTGGCGTTTTTGTTTCTCACAAATAGTCTTCACTTCTATGATTCAAAATATTCATCTTGCTTGATAATTATTATATCGAATAAAGACCATTAATGAAAGACAACTGCCAATAGTAAAAAAAAACCTTATTACTTAGTTTTCTAAACATAAAATCTTTTGTGAGCAGAAATGACCATTATTTGTTTTACCTAGTCCAAAACTTATTTTTTTCACTTAATCTATATTATATAACAATCGTAATTAATAAATTTAATAACAAATAAAAAAGAAAATTTTAGTATGAAAAATTCCATTTTCTTTTAAATTCTCGATCTAATAGTAGTGACAATTGGTTACTTACATGATGAAGCAGCAGTTCGATGAATCACTGGGGAGGCTACTTGGGTAGAACCACGGGGTGAAGGTGTGGGTGTGTGTGAGAGTGTTACAGTAGGAGGGGACAGGCTAGGATGATATACATGAGGATTTGGAGGAGGAGTGTGTTCTAACTGGTTATTCTGAAACAACAGAAAAAATCCTAAGATAAGGAAACCCACTTCCTAATATTATAATTAAATATTGAAAATTCCATGAAAAGTTGCTTAGTGACAAAGTAAATAATATTAAAGCACTTGAAATTTTAAAAAGTAAAAAAAAATACTCCTTAGGTTTAATTAGATAAATAAAAGTAAAAAAAAGCCCTATCTATGGCTTGAGTTAGTGTAGCAGCTCTAATCTCAAGGTGTGATTTGAATCATCACAGTCACACTTGCTGTGACAACTTAAATCTGTCTCTACTCAGGTACATACCCGTAAAATGCTTTGGCTTGTTCCAACAGTTGAGCTGGATGAGGAAGCAAATAGTCTTCTCCTCAAAATTGCACGATCTGGTGGTCTGTAATTATGCCTTTGTTCTTGATTATCCTCAATCAGGTTGGAATCCTGAAAAGTAAATTGGATGTTACTCCATATCTTCCTTGTGGGATAAAATTAGATAAAAATATTTTTACTGCAAATAGGTAACCTACAGATAAATTACTATTTGAATTATATTAGTAATGAATTTGAATCTAAACACATCAGATTTATAATAGTGGGTATATGTACCTACATAAATCTGATGTGACTAGGTACTACCTAGTGTTTAGTACAATATAGCTTACATAAAACACAATAGCTGATGATTCCTCTGAAGGTGCCTGACTCTGTTGTTGTAGTGGTACATGAACCTATAATAGGTAAATATAAACAGATAAATGCTAGATAAGAGTATACAATTTTAATCCCATACAATTATTAACCAAATTTAAATATCTTACATTGTCAGTATCAGCATCTTCTATTTGTTGCACTTCATGTGATGGAGATGGAGTATTATTTTCCTGAAACAGGTAGGTAAATTTACCAAAAAAATCTAATAAAAGTTAACTTTACATAAGAAAGGGTACAATTTCAAATTTACATTAGGCTGGGTCAAATCTACCAAAAAATTGGCGCTATAAAAACAACAGTAAACCTTTCAGAGTGTTTCCATCATCATCAGCCTTTTTTAATGTTCCCACTGCAGGGACATAGGCCTCCTCTCTCTAGGAGAGGGAAAGGGCCATAATCCACCACGCGGGCCCAGTGGATTGGTGGATGTCACATGTCTTCGAATTTTTGGTTCTAGGACATGTCGGTTTCCTCACGATGTTTTCCTTCACCGTTTTGAGAGCAGTGGTAATGAAATAAATTACACAAAGTAATGCGCCTGGCTGGGCTTGACTTACCTGTTGCATTTCTAAATTTCTTACCGGAAATGGCTGTATGCCTAAATGTGCATCTCCTGTTGAAAAGCTTTCACCACCACATAAAGCAACAACTCTCTCTTCAAGCTCTGAAAGCTCCACTTCATCCTCCACCCCACCACCAGTCCTACGCCTAGCAGCAGAGCGTGCTGCTACTTTTTTTTTAATGGCACTTTTTTTGTCAGACCAATACTACAATCAGACATTTAGTTAAAGAAATTATTAAAAAATTGCTGTTATTATATATAGTATTATTCAAACTACAATTAAATAACTACAAACAAAAAAAATTAATACAAGCCCCAAGCGAACGCTAGCATTCGCACATCTATGGTTTTTTAATTGTTTCTGTAATTACAATATCGAAAGGTTAAAATCTCCATTTTCTTATTAGTAGTATAATATTAGTAATAGTTAAAAATTGAGCAAAATTAACGTCAAAATAAAAAAAAAAAACATTTATGAAATCAAGGAACACACTTCAAACCAAGGTTCGTCGCACATTTTAAGTGGTTTTGCCTGCGTCCGCTTGGGGTTTAAGGGTAAGGAATGTTAAGTGGTTCAACATGTAAAAAAGAACTGCTAACCTTTGTCCACTGTTTATATGTTTTGATGGTGCCACCTATACTATTTAGGCGCACGGCTAGTTCCTCCCACTGACGCCGACTTCGCTCTCTGGCATTTTGAGTTCTCAAGAAACCCTTCGCCATGCCAGGGTTTCTTTCCATAAACTCTACCAGAGTTTCAACCTGAGCCGACGATGGGTGAGAGGAACGTGTCTCATTTGGACTGAAACATTATTGTTGGATTAGAAAACTAAATAAACACTTCCTTAATTAACATTATTCTAAAACTTTGCAACTAGAAATATAAACTTACTTCATGATTATTTCAAAATTTTTATCGGCACTGAACAATTAAAAAACAAACAAATCGTAAACAAAACAATGCAACGTCAAGTCAACTTCAACTGCAACGTCAAGTCAATGAAAATATTGTCGGTCCACAGATTACTAATGACGATTCACGACACGAATTTAGAGTTTTCTATTTTTTTATTTTACTAATTAGCTGCCCCAAATTCCATAAAATAAGATACTTTAATTTAAACATCATAATAGCTAAAATTCTGTGTCAAAAACTAGTAAAATAAAAAACCGATAAATCTCAACTTACATTTTGTTGAGTGTGGCAATCACTAGCACAGTAATGGCTGCCTCGAAACTCACTTCACTTCGCAAGCGCCTAGGTGATGCTTACAGAATGCAAAATCAAGGTCATTTTGAACCTTAACCGAAGTGAGAGTGAGTATCGAAGTGCTATGCGAGTTGTTGTTCGAATTTTACAGAATCGACGTACAGGTGGTGTAAAAAAAATACATTGCAAACATAATCTCTATAATATGAACTGTTACAAGAGCAAAGAAAAATACAATCGAATTGAGAATCTTCTCCTTTTTTGGAAGTCGGTTAAAAACAAAACACAAGACAAAACCCTGCAAAATTATGGCCAACATAAAAACCCAAGATATTCAGCTCAGAAGCACTGCACATAAATCAAACGCTGCTACCAATAGATGGCGCTCCCTGTCTCTACTTTGATCGAGTTAGAAGGGGTAACGGAATGGTATGTAATTACTTTACACTTAGTCATTGCGCTCATTATAAGAAAGGCGCGGCGTAGCTTTTGAGACGCGTCCTAGCGTCCCCCTCATTTGATTATACCCACTTTTCGACACGCTATGTTTTTTATCGTTCCAGAAATGGCTTTTGGAACACTTTTGTTGTGCGTACAGCTAAGGAGGGGAATTCCCTACAGTACAATGATTTGGTAATTTTACCTGAAAAGTTTTCTGAGAGTTTTGAAAATTGGTAATTTTATAGTTTTTTTTTTAACTGCAATAAACTTGTGCTTAACTCCCCACCTGATGGTAAGCAGTGATGCAATCGTTGATGGTAAGGCGCACTAGTTTATTAAGAGCCTATTCACTCTAGCCTTGAAGACACCTAAATTATAATCAAGTGGAAAGACTGCAGCCGGCAAACTGTTCCAGTCGTAGTACGCGGTATAAACGACGAGACAAAACGCTTAGTCCGGACCGCAGATGTCTCAACAACGTATTAATGTGCTCTTCATGAATTTCGACTTTGCCACTTCGTATTTTTGCCGCTCGCACCGCGATAATCGCATTCGCATTGCATTTATAGTGTTCAACATGTATTTTTGTGAATAAACTACTTTTCATTCTTTTTTTCATAACGGATAAACCTACATATATTTGACATTGATTCATCATCAGCCTTTTTAATGTTCCCACTGCAGGGACACAGGCCTCCTCTCTCTAGGAGAGGGAATGGGCCATGATCCACCACGCGGGCCCAGTGCGGATTGGTGGATGTCACATATCTTCGAATTTTTGGTTCTAGGACATGCCGGTTTCCTCACGATGTTTTCCTTCACCGTTTTGAGAGCAGTGGTGAGTAAATAAATTACACAAAGTAATGTGCCTGGCTGGGTTTGAACCTGTGACCTACATCTTGTAAGTCGGGGTCTTTACCACTCGGTCACCACTGCTCTCACTCGGCCACCACTGCTCTCCGACATTGATTAGTCAAATATATTTTAGGTTTACCCTGAGGGTTAAATACCCTAAATGAGACTCTACCGCTATGATCGCCAGCATTACCCCATAAACCCATGGCCGTCCTCTCTGATATATCATACGGTGTGTTTAAGCTCCCTGATGTGTGGACAGAGGACATTGCACGGTGATGATTACTTGATTAGGGTAGCGGTCAAACGTCACAGCAATCAACTTTGGACTTAGTAACAAGCTCTTTATGTAAATTGTAGCTTATTATGGTAAAACTAGCTTTCTACCAGCGGCTTCGTCCGCGTGAACGTGGCCTGGTTAACCCCTTTGGGGGTGGAGTGAGTGTTTGTACCTTTTTAACCCCCGATGGAAAACCACTTACAAGTAACTAACTTAACTAGCTTAACTTTTAACATTAATTTTGATTTTGACTGACTTTTTTTAAATTTATTTACTATGATTTTAATGATAATATTTATTATGATTACGGTTTTAATTTTTATTTTAGTTTTAATTTCTAAATTGTGATTTTAAGTCATGCATTCATTTGATTTTGTATGAACTGAAGCGCTGTGAGCTCCTGTTTGACAATAAATGCTTTTTATTTAAAAGACTACCAGAAAAGTTTCATCAGCTTTTCACAGAAAAACAGCTTTCCATGTTAAACAAAATAAATATAACTCCAACGACAATGATTAAGTCGGATGACGAATGGAGCTCAGCGTAAATCGCTGAACATGAAAGGTACTCAAAGCGCTGAACAGGCCGCTTAACGTAAACGCTGATGTTAATCGATTCATCGAACGCGTTGATTTCATTACCGAATGTGTCACGGACTCACGGCTCAGGTAGGGGGTCCTCGGGGTTCTTAATTGTGTCAATTTTGGAGAGTAACTGTTTCGAAAATTCGTCTGGTTCTTTAAAAGTACTTTTTTATGCTGGGAAAAATCATCGAATGACAAATGGAGAGGGAATTATCCACCGTTTCTTCCTTCCTTAGTTCCAGGGCCCCGCTGTTCCGCTTTTGGATCAACCCTTAGCCCCAGAAGGCTTAGACCCTGTTGGGCCCCTACAGTTGCTGACAACTTGAGGCGCGCGGGAACAGTGCGCGCCGTTCGCGGACAGCGAGCTACCCAAAGAAGAAACAGGAGTAGTGTAATCATCATTACATAGTATAAAACAAAGTCGTCCTGTTCCTATGTATGCTTAAATCTTTAAAACTCCGCAACAGATTTTGATGCGGTTTTCTTTAATAGATAGAGTGATTCAAGAGGAAGGTTTATGTGTGTCTACAATATGTATATATTTAGAAATATATAAGTATGTTTATCAGTGGTCTAGTACCCATAACACAAGCTCTGTTTAGCTTGGGACTAGACGACGTTGTGGGACAGTTGTAGAATATACATACATATTGAATGAAGTAGGCCTTTTACTCAATTCTGTCTCACCGGTATCAATATTATTTAGTACAGCCGAGCGGAGGGCGGATGATCAAAGAGGTTTATATTACAACGATCGGTCACGTCCCTGCCACACGCTGGCACGAATTAACGCGTTATTTCCTCTCTAAATAAATATAAGTGACGGCGGAACGTGTTAGATTATATTCTGATAGATTGTTTTTAATTAATTTTGGGTCTTTAGCTACTTGTATTTAACCTCTCGAATACCATAGTTAGAGGCATAATATAAAGACAAAAGGAGTGCGGCGTCCGCATAAGAGTATAACACCCGTATTCACAAACAATACTCAAACGACCCTTGACTAAGCAAACGCACAGCGTTGAAATAGAGCTCTGTGATTGGTTCGTTTGTGTTGCGTAGTTCACAAACCCTGCCCTGTGTGCTCGCGAGCACTGTGAGACCGCATAGTAACGTTTGTGAATACGGGTGTAAGAGTCTGACACTATTTCCCGCAATCTCTTTCCATCCCAGGTTGCCTGAAAAATATCGCAAAATGCGATAAGGCCGCTCTATTGTATGTCTTTATTATTAAGTCTCATAATTTGTAAAAAAAAAATCTTGGTATACAATAAAGTATAATTATATAAACTAGCTTTCTGCCAGCGGCCTCACCCGCGTGTAGGTAGGTTTCTCCATACAAAAGTTTGACCCTTGTTTCATCCCCTTAGAAGCTGAATTTTGAAAAACCCTTTCTTATTGTACGCCTATGTCATGAAAGGAAGCCCTGTTCAAAATTTCATTGGTTGATATGTCAGTTGGTCAGTTTCTCTTTTTATATCATTACAAATAGCATCTAACAAAGTTTCTTATGCCCTATGTATATATATCTTTAAAAGTACGCAACGGATTTTGATGCGGTTTGACTTAATATATAGAGTGATTCAAGAGAAAGGTTTACATGTATAATACATGCATGATATATTCAATATCAGGACCCGTGCGAAGCTAGGGCGGGTCGCTAGTAAACTATATATAAATAAATAAATAAACCTTTCAGCCCCATCGCCCATCTGTTCTGCGATCAATGTCCCCTGGCCCATACCACAATTCTTCAATTCTTTCATGACATTACAGTAATATAATCCTCAAAAACGTTTGAAGATTATTTTTCACTTCCAAAGTATTTAATTATATCAACACAGTTCAACATCTTTGATCCTTTTAAGCCTTAAAAATAATTGAGTTTTACAAAACCGACGGAAAAATATTGTGTTAATAAAGGAAAAAATATTAAACCTTCTTTGAACCATTAGGACTGTTCCAATTTTTCTTTCGAGAGAATTTTCACTTTGAAAGAGTGTTGGGGTTTTGTGGTGAACGGAAAAAATTACTTGGCATAAACATGGCTTAAGCCCTTCTGAGAAAATATTCTAATCTTTTGCTTGTCGAATATTTTAGGGTTCTGTACCCCAAGGATAAAACGGAACCCTATTACTAAGGCTCCACTGTCCGTCTCTCTGTATGTCGGTCACCAGGTTGAATCTCATTAACCTTATACCTAGGCAGTTGAAATTTTCATAGATGATGTATTTCTGCTGCCGCTATCTTATTTATTACTATAAATAAATATTAAACACAGAATAAAAAAATTAAGAGGTGCTTAAGGTCCTTTTATATGATGTCATCAATACATTTTTATTTAATGGACTTTAAAAGAGACTGACCTGTGAGTTTGTTAGAGTAGTCAGCTGGGTAACACCGGGATCATCTAGTTTTTTTTTGTAAGTTTAAACTTACAAAAAAAATGACGTAAAAGGGTTCTTTTAAACCAACAGCCTAGATAATATTTACAAGATATCTGTGTATCCAAAATATCTGAAGAAAGATGTGTAATAACATCACAATCACGTAAGAGCGTTTGTATGAAAATGTACCCTGGGTTGGCCGCTCTTGAGTTCAAACTGACAGAGCCCATATAACGAAATGTTCCATGATTGTAAGAGCATACAATCCAGTAAAATCAGAAGCAGATTTTCAAGTCTACCTAACCCTTTCTGTTTAAAGGTCTCTCGCGAAGAGCTCTTCAGTAATGAAACCTCAAAATCTGGTCTCGAAGTTGTCCAAATTAAATAAAATGCGAAGCAAACAGTGCCCTAATTCACGTAAAATTAAACAATCTCAATTCCATTGTCGTTCCATTGTCGTTCGATCGTAGTCCTACCCAAAATCGGTATTCACGTGTTCCTTGATGGGGATTCTATAGAACGACAATCGAACGACTTCTAAACGACCTCTCTTCGAACGAACGAGTTCAAAATCGGTGTCGTTCAAACTCGATTGATGGATGGGAACACGAAAATGTCAAAGTCGCTACGATATCGCTACGGTTTTACGGCGAGAATTAGGCTGCAGTACGTTTTTACGACGGCGAGAACCGTAAACATCAGTCGCCGACAGAGACTAATTGCTAGCAATATAATACTCAGGAAAGGGCCTAAATAAGCAAACGAGATGGGGTCCCAGTAAATGCGAAATGAAAGGGACAAAGACTGGAAAGTAATGGCTGAAATATCTTTTTAAAAAGCTGGGCTTTTCGGTTGTGTCACGGATCTGTTAGTTTTGTATTTGATTAAATTTATTATTACTGGTTTATTCGGCAATTCTTTTTCTGACGTAAAAATTGACAAGGAAAAAAATGGTTGGTAGAAAGTAGAAGGGTAAAAAATAGCCTACGACTGCTGGTCAGTATATTTATGTTCGTCTTACTGGCCAAAATGTACTGAACATACTATTTTTTCCTCGTTTTTGGTTTAGTCCCATAGTAAAAATGATTTATTCTACTTCAGGTGTTTTAGTATCGGTCACTAATATTTACCTGACATCCTACATAAAAAGATTTACGGAGGTTTGTTTTCCGGAATATCTGAACTTGCGACAGATTTTGCACCTTTGATTATAATTTTGTTTCCAATAAAAATGCCTTTCGTGCCTTCTAACGATTATTGTTTCCTTGTGTAAGGAATTTCGGGTAAGAAAGAAAGAAAAACTATTTACTTTAGGGAAATGACGCAATGTTACAGACTACTTAAAGTTTTCATTGTGTTTCATTTGAGGCTTCTGTCTACAATTCCAACAAACTTAAAAAAAAGTCTCTCTACCAAATTCAGTTTCGATAACTTTCCTACTCTGACACCTAATTCAATTCATAGTTGTACACACAGCACTTCCCCACAATCCTCAGAGACTTCTAGTTTATATTAACATTCATATAACATAGAAAGCAAATGAAACAGAATATAATAAACTAAAGCGTACTCCGAGAGACAGGGGACGCGTAGTAATCATAAATACTAGTACACTAGCGGCATTGCAAATGAAACTCACTGTGGCACTAGACTACGCCGTAGCAATAGTTTGTGAGTTTTACGTAGCAGTGCTACGAAGTTCGTAGCGACCGCTACGAAAATTTCATGAATTTTATCACATTAAGCGAAAGTTTGTGTGTGTGTCTCTTGTTCGTTCAAGTGGCTGAACGAAATTAAATGATGTAGAAATCAAAAAACAAATTTGTGTAAGAGAGACCTCTGAAAATCTGCTTACGTGAACATTGAGTCTCCATAATGTACTTCTATATTAACAAGTTTTCAATGAAAATATTTTTTTTCATAACAAGCTTTTATAGCGGTGGTCTATACTTATATAAATAAAACTTGTCAAGACGATTCACACGAGCCCAAACTCGACGTGGTTGTGCCGTTTAATTACAGAGTTCCTATGGCTACCTCGCGATTCCATCATCAGATCAGCTCCATGTCATCATAATATTGCATTGTCATCCGAACTAAACGTGTATACCAAATTTCAGCTCAATCGGAAACCGGGAAGTGGATCAAATTTAAGTTGCAAGATTTGATTACAGAACGACAGACAACGGGACAGGTGAAACTAAATAAAAGCTTGTAAAAATAGAAAAAGGTACATCCATAGAAGCCTTGCGCATCCATAGAATCTCTATTAAATGATTCTAAATGATGTCAGGTTTTTTAAAAAAAATAATAAAAACACGTATTTCCTGGAACAAGTTTTCTAAGACATTTGAATAAATCGTAAAATTACCGAATGCCTACAGAGTTTTCAGGTGTTAACGCTCTTTTTTCGCATTACTTTTGCATCATCATAGAGTGATGTTTATCACTTTGGATTGCGTTAAATGAAACGACAAGCTTTTAAAAGCTTGTTGTTGAACCGGGAAGTGAATTAAATTTAACTTACAAGATTTGATCTCAAACATCGAGACAGGTGAAGCTATACAACTTGTAACAAAATAACCATATACATCAAGAATACAAAATTGGGTAACCAGGTACTAGGCGTTCAGATTTACAATGTTTCGTAATATTAGCGAGTGTCATGGAATCTTATTGACCCCCATTGTGTCGTGACACGTTTGTTATGATTTGAAATCAAGAATCATGCAAATTCAAAAGCGCTTCTTGATGTATATGGTTATTTTGTTACATGTTGTATATAAAGATTGTAAAATGATCAACTTGCAGGCAAAACTGATCACGTGTGACCTTCAAAACTTATTCTATTCGATAAGTACTGTTACTTCCTCGAAGTTCGAGTTCTAAAGTCGTAGTTCATGGCCTTCCCTAAGGAAAAACTTTAACACTTCGTACATTTTTTCCAAAGGGAACTGTTGACCCAAGTAATGTCGTTAGATTCCGGAATTATTGCTAGTATTGTTGTTTGGTTTCTATTCAAAGTTTCTTCGCTTTACTCGGAAGGTAAAATAAAATTTTATAGATCGTTTTATTAATTCTAGACTACGATTTGACAACTTAAAATGTCAAACTCCAGAAAATTTAGAACATATTTCTAGAGTGTGACATTCTGAGTTGTTAAATCGTAGTCTAGAATTAAAAAACTTTAATATGTTCCCAATTTTCTGTAGTTTGATATTTTAAGTTGTCAAATCGTAGTCTAAGATTAAAAAACGAACTATAGTAATATTCATCGTGCTTTAACTTCTGTTTTGCGGGTTTGCGAACGGTAAAGAATAGGGAGCTTGCCGTCTGACTGTCCAGTAACCGTCCGGACCGAGCTCAAGTCATCGACAGCGCGTAGTCACGCGGGCCTCAAGCAGGTATCTGCAAAACCGTAGAAGCCCAGCAAATTCGGAGCAAGGTTGTACGAAAGAGATCTAAGAATAATAATCAATTTTATTTTCAAGCTATAAAATGAGAGATCCATAGCCAAGCAAAATTTAATAGGTACATAGTAGTTCCATGCATTTCTGCTTCATCAGCTTTGGTCACAGATAAAATAATACTGCTCATACGCTTTGGTTATAGAATTTTATGCAAAGACATAAACAAGAGTATAAAATTCTTGCGGATTTTATTACTGCTTGCTTTCCTTGGTTGCATAAAATTGCAACACGCTGTAAACTTGGATTCAAAGATTCTGTTTAACATTTCTATCTCTTTAACAAGGTAGTCAGCTCTCTCTGCAGAGTCTGCATGGAGGAGAATAAGACAGCAGTTTATTTGCTTCTAAAGCTGCCCAGGCGCACAAGTTTATTAAAAACCTATTCACAATGGTCTTGAAGATAACTAAATTATAATCGAACGGGAAAACCGTTGCAAATTCAATGTCCCAGACTTTTGATGTGCGTGGTATAAACGACAAAGCGAAATGCTTATTCCGAACTGTAGAGGTGCTGACAATATACAGGTTGGTATTCGCCGTACCTACATTGGATTGTCTGATAGTAGAAATGTGATTGCGGAATCAAGTCATGTAGTCCCTAGTACTGTTATCATCGGATGGAAGATTGTAGCAAGAAAATTATTCTAGTCCTTCAATGTCCCGGTATAAACGGCGAAACGCATAGTCCCCACCGGAGAGGTACTCAAATCAAATCAATATATTTTTATTTTACATAGGCCTACATCAGAAGGTAGTGTTTTTTTTTTCATTTTATCAGCCTTGTATTGTTTCCACTGCTGGGACTTAGGCCTCCTTTCTATGAGAGGTAATGGGCTGTAATCACGCGAGCCCGGTGCGGATTGGTGGATGTCAAATGTCTTCGAAGTTTTGGTTCAAGGACATACCAGTTTCCTCACGATATTTTCCTTTACCGTTTTGAGACCAGTGATGATGAAATAAATTGTATTACACAAAGTAATAGGTGCATGATTTGGTGAAAGTGAAAGGTGGTAGTGGAATCTGATCATCGACTTTCGAATATAATTCACATAGAGTTAAGTAATATAGTTCGTATCCAAGTCAAACAATAACAGCCACTACGTTCCACCATTCCCTGGCTCGTCTACGAACCGTCTGCCCGTCTTCTCGAATTAGAGGAACAAGGAAAAATAGATACACATTGATAAGTGGAGCTACCCTCACCGCTTGAATAATTCAGTTCTCCACACCGCCATATATCAGGCCGGAGTAATCAACGCCGACATTCGGCTGTACCGCAAGCGTATGTACTTGATTTAGACCTTAATGAACATTTATTTATTTTAGGTGGTAGGTTGTGAGTTTGGAATTAAATTAACAGAGTCGTAATGCGGGTTTTTGTTTTGGTTTGAGAATGTGTTAGATGTGTGTGATCGGATTTGGTGTTTTTTTTAGACAAGTTCAGAAAAATTGTCATTACTGTCAAGGTGAAATGCACCAGAGCCGCAGGTGAGGTTGTTATGGAGACGACTGCTGTAGTGACTAATTTCCATGTGTATATATGAAAAATCGTTTTTTTTTAATTTTTTCGCCGACCACGTGCATGCTCCAAGCATCTCGAGGTTCGGAGATTCGGAGTTAATTTGTTGATCAATTTAGCTTTTAAGTAAAAATTAATGTATGACTCCGATTCGACGTCGCATTTTAAAATCTGCAAGCTCGCACCTCAAGAACTTGCGAATAAAATCGCAACTAATGCTGCGATGCATTAGTTAGCGACTTCATTTGTTTTTCAGATGCAATGATACATCGCAGAATTCTAGGATTTTTAAAATGACGTTTACAATGTGTCAATATTGTGCGGTCAGCTGCAGACAGCTGTCGAAAAGCTTTCAATTGATGTCAACGTCAACATAGAAGACCTTTCGGCTAAGTGGCGCCAAATGAAGGTATGAATTGTCCTGAAAAACGCTAATTCGCATCACAGAAACTTGCGATACGGCATCATATTGCATCGTATTGCTTTATAATTTTGTGTGAGAGCCCTTAGTTTTTATGTACAGAGACGCGGCGCGTTGTGCTTTTGTCGTACATTGCAATATGTTTGTGTTTGCGCGTGCAATGACGCGGTCCGCTGCTGAAATGTACGGAGAACGCCCAAATTATCGCCCATCACGCCGTATCTTCGTAAACAAGCGCTTATAATTTTATCTTAAGACCTCATAATCAAGAGCACTATGTATAGACTTCATAATTATAGCTGTAATTTAATAATCTTATCTCAAACATAGAAAATCTGTTTAAACAGTTAATCCATACAGTTTGCGCAACATGTCTATACACAAATTACGGCGGAGATTTAATTATTCATTCAATTTGGCAAGATAATAGCTTTATTGTTTGCAACAATGGAATGTAGCCAAATGAGGTCGCACTGTTTCCATACATTTCACTCATTGTTCGCTGTGTTGCCCGACTCTGAAATGTTTTATCGCGAATTTTGTATTTTCGAAACATTTTGCTAACATTTGGCCGAGCTCTCTAAACACAATCCCTGATTTCTATATTATTTACTAGCTTCTGCCCGCGACTTCGTCCGCGGAAAATTTGTTAGACAAAAGTTGTGATAGCTCGGTTAATATCCATGTTATAAAAATAATTTATAGCTTATGTCACTCAGGAGTAAAGCAGCTTTCTATTATAGCTTCAATTTTTCCAATCGAACCATTAGTTCCAGAGATTACCTCCTACAAACAAAAAAACAAACTTTACCTCTTTATTATATTAGTGTTGATTTACAAATACAACGTGAATTTTTATATCATTACATAGTATAAAACAAAGTTGCTTACCGCTGTCCCTATGTATGCTTAGATATTTAAAAGTACGCAATAGATTTTGATGCGTTTTTTTTTAATAGATAGGGTGATGCAAGAGGAAGGTATATGTGTATATGACATACATAATATATTCAATATCAGTATCCGTGTGAAGCTGGGGCGGGTCGCTAGTATCCTGTAACTCGTTTACATGCTGTAAAGAAAAATAATACTGACGGGGGAAGTCGGGGCCGTTACCACTCGGCCACCACTGCTCACTGCTACTTACAGTATACCTGAAGTCGAGTAACAAGTCTATCGTATTTGAATATTGAAGAAAAGTTTAACGAGAAGTTGTTTGAGGTTTGTTGTTAAAGGAGACTGGGCACATTTGTATGGGAAGTGGTCTATGAACCAATAGCGACACTGTGATGGTACTTATGTAGGGATACCTCAACTACACCCTTGTGTAAAGGTGCATCAAAATCTGACCCGACAGTTTTGAGAAAAATAGTACTTTAGAATACACGTATTTTACAACAGTTTGTGATACTTTTTGTTCTGATTTTTAGGTATTTTCCTTATTTTTTTTTTGTTTTTTAATCTGTATCTATTTAATGAACAAAACAACGAAGAATCAAAGTAATGAATTACAAATAAATGAGGAACCTAGAACATAAAAATGCAAAAATAAAATCCGAATAAAGTATGCAAAATGGCAATGATTTTTAGATTCTATTATCATAGACGAACTATAAATAAAAATATATTATGTATTAAAAAGTTGTTTCATTGCCCTGATATACAATGTACATCAGAACAACTTGTACAGTCAAGAGCACATCAAGTTTAACACCACCAGTGTAAGCTGAGCTCGCATTTGTACTGCGCGTCATAGAATACGCGGCCGGTCTAAAGTACTATTTTTCTCAAAACTGCCGGGTCAGATTTTGATGCATCTTTACACAAGGGTGTAGTTGAGGTATCCCTACATAAGTACCATAACAGTATTGCTATTGGTTCATAGACCACTTTCGCTCAGTCTCCTTTATCTTATTTTGCGTTTAATTACCTTTTGTCATTGCGTACCGGGTACTAATTAACATCGACCGACCTTTTAAAGTGTTTGTCTGAACTTGAGAGTTGTTCACATCTAGTCTTACTAGACAACATTTGTACACAATTTGGTTTACCGTAACGCTAATTACGTTTTAGTAACTTGGGACTATATTTGTTGTAGGTATACTCGTACAAATTTGATACGACAGATGGGCTTTCCTTAAAAAGGATCATTGTACACCAAGATGAACCAATTTTACTATGACCAACACATCAAGGAGTTGTCAAAACTGTATGGGCCCTTCACGGTCGAAGCCTCTTGGAGCCGAGGGTTGGTGCGAAAGCGTTGCGCCGGAGCTCTGGGAAGGGAGGAACGGGGTAGGTTGTTTAGTTAGCAAGAGTCTGCCACTGTTACCCGCTCCACCCAAGAGCGGGATTCATCATTGGATGATTTTTTACCCCAATTTTAGATAAACCTTACGCTTAGTGCTTGCCTATGGCATAAAAGGAAACCTTGGGCAAAATTTCACATTCCTAGGCCTAGTAATTTCGACTGATGGACACAGTTATCAAACAACTCCTTGAATTCTATGGAACGAGACAGTATGTCAGACTTTTTCTAACTAAAAACCATCTAGGTGTGATACTTCAGTCACCTTTTGTGATCCAGGGCCGTGGCAACTCTTGAAAATTCTGCATTCCTTGTAAGCGTAAGGGCGTCTGGCAATTGCATCTTCTGTTCTTTAGAAATTAGGAGTTATCGGGTTTATTTAAATAATCAGGCTTTAGCTGTTAAGACCTATATTCCACTTCTTCATCATCATCATCATTTCAGCCAAAAGACGTCCACTGCTGGACATAGGCCTCCCCCAAGCGCCGCCACAAAGACCGGTCCTGTGCGTCTTGCATCCATCGGCTTCCAGCAACCCTGACCAGGTCATCGTTCCACCTTGTGGGAGGCCTTCCAACGCTACGTCTTCCGGTACGCGGTCGCCACTCCAGAACCTTTCGGCCCCAGCGGCCATCCGTTCTGCGTGCAATGTGCCTTGCCCATTGCCACTTCTTAGCTATAATATATTCCCAAAACGCTTTAATACCAACTCAAAACGACGCCAACTCAATATCCCAGATCCTTCAGTAACTGCTAAATGATAACTATAGTCTATAAGATGTCACAAATTCACTCGAGCGAGATTATCGTCAATTCTGGACCTCGGGCCTTCGATAGAGCTATCGAAGCCTCATAACTAGAGTCCGACCAAACGTCCATTTCTGGCCGAACCTGATTCATCGGCTATCGCCATAATCCTCGCCGATGCCGAAAACGACGATATAATAACTGTTAGAGAAGATTGGCTGTTTAAGCAAATGGCTATATAAGTATAAAATGATGTTTTGAATTTAACTGTCTACGTATAAACAGAGTATTGCAAAAGTATCGTGAGGAAACCGGTGGTCTTCGATTTTTTGGTGCCTAGAATCCGCATTGGGCCCGCGTGGTGAATTACAGCCTTTTCTCTCTCCTATAGAGAAAGTCTGAGCCTTAGCAGTGAGAACATTATCAGGGTCAGGCTGATTATGTATGTATGCCTATATATAAACGAGAATTAAGGAGATATTATTTGCTTGCTTCATCAAGTGTCACCACATCGACTGGTCCTGTGCGTCTTGTATCGTCCTTCCTCCACCGTGTAGAAAGCACTCAAGTTATATCACACAAAAATACATAGTAGGCATGAAACATTTCATTTTTTTTGCGCTGTCGGAGGATATGTACCTATGGCCAAAACCTGCCTGAAATTGTAGAAGCAGCTCAAGTGATTATTGAGAATTACCCAGTCTGAGACTACTTACTAGTTAATTTTTATATGTAATTGTAATTAATTTTAGAACATCATCATGTATGTTTAGTGTTGGTTATAGAATCGCCTTGGATGCGTCTGTAAAGATGTTATAATATTTTTTCTCAATAAATAAATTTGGAAGTTCGTTCAATTTCTGAACTCAACCGCCAAAACGTCGGCCAATTTTCGCCGAATCCGAAAGTTTAGCCGAAGGTGCCCGAAGCCGTCGTTTCGGACGGACACTATCCGTGACTGGCCAAAAAATATTGGAGCAGATACGCCGTATAACCACGGGTCGGCGCTGTATTCCTCATAAATGTTTACCGACCGCCCACCGTATCTTAGTTTTATTGGTCATACGAGCTCTTGGCTGCAGTTTATTTCCTCTCTGGTGGTAAAAAGAGTCGTTATTCGCAAGTGCCGCGGTAAACTGCTTTCATTATGATTGATCGGGGTTTGTATTTTGCTTCAAATTGTTAAATAAATGTGTAGTCAAAATTGAGGGGCAAAACTGTGAGATGGGTGGTGTTTGCAGAGAAGGTGGCCTCATTTTTTTTTATTTTTTTTATGGTAGGTAAAAATCATCGAATGACGAATCCCACTCTTGGGCAAAGAACCTACCCCGTGCGTTCCTTGCCTTATTCTCAGAGCCCCGGTGTAACGCTTTCGCACCAACCCTCAGCTCCGGGAGGCTTTGACCCTATAGGGCCCCTACGGTTTGCTGACAACTCCTTGAAGCGCGCGGGACGGCGGGAACGGAGCGCGCCGTCGACAACTTGGGCTCGGTCTGGACTGCTACCAGACGACCGGACGGCGAGCTACCCATTACTCACCGTCCGCAAGCCAGTGTTTACGGTGGCCGGATATCGGCAGGATCGCGGCGGCGACGGCTACGGCGAGTGCGCCGTATGATTGATCGGGGTTTGTATTTTGCTTTAAATTGTTAAGCAAATGTGTAGTAAAAATTGTGGGGGGAAAACTGGACGGAGAGGAGAGAAGGTAATACCTCGTGGATCAATCAAACTTCTGATCGATGAGTTAATAATAGACTGAATAAAGCTTTGCTGAAATCAAAAGTTAAGCAACAGTATGAAACTTTTCAGACTTGTGAAATGACGAGTTAAGAAAAATAAAATCAAACAATTTTTTTTCTCCTGAGTGTTTTTATTATCCTTTCGCCGTGTCAATATTCTATGAACTTTGTAGATTAAAAACTTAATAGGTACGAGTTTGTCTTAAAATTAAAGTGGTATGGGATGACATATTGCTACTATTCTAAGTTCACTATCTGAATTAGAGCTTATACAGTGTTATGATGATTTGATGCCGATTTCGAAAGCTTTATACAAAATGTTCTGATTGGTAGAAGCCATGGTCCGCAGCGAGGAGGAGTGGTAGGTTAGCAAAGGAGGAGGCCGACCGCATAAGGCAACGGCTGGACGGCGAGCAATGGGTAGCTCGCCGTCGTCTGGTAATTATCCAGACCTAGCCTAAAGTCGACGGCGCGCACTATTCCCGCGCACCTCAAGGAGTTGTCAGTAAACCGTAAGGACCCTGCAGAAGGGTCAAAGCCAATTAGGGCTAATGGTTTGTGTCTGAAAGGAAGGCTCTAGGCCTGGTATAGATGGCGATGTAGGAACGGGGTAGATTGTTTAGTCAGTAAAACCACCTGCTATCGACTATTTCTCTAGTCTTGATTCCCTTTTAGAGTCTGTTTCCTCAGAGTACAAACATCTCATAGTCATGGGTGACTTTAACACCGATCTTTTAAAAGCTAACTCCAGATCGCGCAGACTGAGGGCAATCCTGGAATCGTCTAGTTTATCACTTCTCCCACTGAATCCGACTCATCACAATCTTGACTCAGACGATTCCTGGCTTGATCTCATGCTCGCATCTTCTGCGAACCTGGTTGCTAACCATGGGCAGATTGCGGTCCCTGGCTTATCGAGGCACGACCTTATTTACTTATCTTACAAAATTAAACCACCAAAGCAGCGGCCGTCTATAGTGTTCCTCCGGAATTTTGCAAGATTAGATGAGGATAAACTTAACAGCGATGCAAGTGCTGTCGATTGGATCGAGGTCGAACAAATGGCGACTGTGGATGAGAAGGTGGAGTTTTTGAATAGGAATGTGCTTAAACTCATTGATGCGCATGCGCCACTTAGGGCCGTCCGAGTTAAGCGCCCCCCGGCTCCATGGATTACCCCTGGAGTTCGAATGGCGATGAGACGGCGTGACAGGGCTTTCCGAAACTATAGAAGAGATCGCAGTGAGGAGAACTGGATCCGGTACAAGTTGGCAAGAAATCGTTGTAACCAGATGGTAAGGGCTGCTAAACGCCGATACATTTGCGAAAATGTCCTTAACTCTTCACCGGCTGATATTTGGAAGTTTCTTAAATCACTTGGCATAACAAAGTCCCCCTCTCTAACTTTTCCCTCTAGCATATCTTTGAATGACTTGAATCAGCATTTTTCATCCTCGACTATGCTCGCGATTCCTGTCAAAGATGCTACTATTCTGGGTATAACTTCCACGCCAATTTTACCTCACGACTCTTTTTCTTTCTCTCCAGTGACCGAGTCGGAGATCCTCAAAGTCTTCACTGCGATTAAGTCCAGAGCTGTCGGCTGTGATAAAATCAGCAGAACCATGTTATCCCTCATGTTCAAAAAGTTACTCCCTACCATCACACATATAATTAATTCCTCCCTCCAGCATGGGATATTTCCCACAAGCTGGCGTAAAGCCTTCATTATCCCTCTTCCTAAAATTCCCACACCCACTTTGTCTAATCACTTCAGACCTATATCCATTCTCCCTTTCCTATCCAAAGTCTTGGAGGCAGTTGCTCTCAAACAATTATCATCCTTTGTATTTGAGAATAAACTGCTTTCCCCTTTTCAGTCAGGTTTCCGACCTGGTCACAGTACAGCCACAGCCCTGCTTAAGGTCACGGAGGACGTAAGGATGGGCCTGGAGAATTCGAGGTTAACGGTGTTAGTTTTAATAGATTTCTCCAACGCTTTTAACACCGTTGATCACGACATCCTCCTGGCTATCTTGTCTCAAATTGGGGTATCTCCATCGGCACGGGATTGGTTCTCATCATATCTTCGTGGACGTCAGCAAGCTGTGCGTGTTGATCAGAAGTTTTCTGACTGGTGCGACCTGCAAACTGGCGTTCCACAAGGCGGTATACTCTCTCCACTGTTATTTTCTTTGTTCATTAATTCTATCACAGCTATCCTCAAATGCTCTTACCATCTGTATGCTGATGACCTACAGCTTTATGCACAGACTGACCTTGACAGCCTCCATGACTGCATCTCCATGATTAATGCTGACCTTCTAGCTATCAGGGATTGGTCAAGCAGATTTGGGGTTTCTGTCAATGTCAGTAAATGCCAAGCTATCATTATTGGTAGCTCATATTTTTTACGAAGCCTGGACGCTAGCCGACTACCACCGCTTCTTTTTGACAACACAGTGATCCCTCTCTCACCACACGTTAAAGACCTAGGCCTATACATTGACGAGAGGTTAAACTGGAACAAGCATATCGCTCAGGTTAGCCAGAAAGTCACCTTCACACTGCGATCTCTCTATAGATTTAAGAATTTCCTTCCATCAAGCACTAAAACCACTTTGGTCCAATCACTCGTTTTACCTATAATTGATTATGCTGATGTTTGCTACTCTGATATATCCCAAGAGCTTCTAAACAAATTGGATCGTCTTCTCAACAACTGTATTCGATTCATATTTGGTCTTCGTAAATATGATCATATTTCTTCCTTCCGTTCTCAGCTCAAATGGCTACCTATCCGCCACAGGAGATCCCTCAGATCTCTCTGCACGCTTTTCACTATTTTGAATGATCCTTGTGCTCCTGATTATTTAAAACAATATTTTAATGTGTTGGGCAGTTCTCATAATTTCAACCTTCGAGCTTCTAAAAACCAACTTCTTCAAATTCCTTCTCACCGTACTGGGTTTATGGCTAACTCTTACGCTGTTTCTACTATAAAACTCTGGAATGTGCTTCCCCTTGACATCAAAAAAGCTGAAAGTAAATTTTCCTTCAAGCGCAAAACTCGGAACTACTACTTAAAGTCCTCTCAACCTTAATTTAAGTCTTCGTCATAATAATTGTCATACTTTAATTTCTATTAATTATATTTATTTGATATTTATCATAGTATTTATTAGTTTATTTTATTAGCATATATACGTATTTTATTATTATTAGTAACTTAATTTATATTATAATCTATTTAAAATATCTGTTATTTATTTACTCTGCACACCTACCACAGTGTTGTCTTTTTTTAACCCAAAGGTTGACTGGTAGAGAATGCTTTGTAGCATTAAGTCCGCCTATGTATCACTACTGTACATGAAGTTTAAATAAATAAATAAATAAATAAGTAAAAGTCTGACACTGTTTTCCACTCCATCCAAGGGTGGGATAAAAAAAAATCTCAGTTCTGATAAGTTCAGAATTTATATCGGAGGAACAAACGACCCGGGCCTCCTGTCGGTTACTCTACCGCTTGTTGTTTTGGAACAATGGCAAGGAAATTGTTGATGAAGTTATTAAGTATCTACATAAATTACCATGATACATATAAACTTATTTGGAAACCGAATTGACTAGATTTTTTACGATGATAAATACAAGGATCTTACTGCAGCTAGTCAGCTAGTAAACACCGGACTCATCTAGCATCGAAAAAAAAAATATGACGTGTAAAAGTGTTTTTTTTTTAAACTACTTGCAAAATAAAGATCATTTATCATTTAAAACATATTGATAATTTAATATTTTAATACCAAATTTAAAACATTTGTCGTTAAAATTTTGTCTTCTGACTAGACCATCGATATTTATCCTAGGGGCAAATTTACACTTATCTGAGTTTTTGATTAGTTTTAGTCATGTTCCATTTGACGTTTCTGCCTCAACCGCTGGCTCCTATTACGATATCTAAATATCTAAAAAAACTTCTTTTCCGAATTCGGTTTGGATAATCACTGACCTATTATTAGTATTTATTACACTAAACTTGCTGCTGTCAAAGTGCTTTTGTCACCGTTTGATATTCGCCATATTGTCGCTGTCCGTCACAGTGACTGTAGCGAGTGTCTACGGTACTAAAACTGCAGCATACAATTTTGAGGTAGGTGAGATAGTGTCCAAACTCGAGACTGTGTATTATGAAAAAAAAACCAAATTAGTTCTCTGGGAGCTGGTCAGTGGTATTAATCCATTTAAAGAAATACACCAACAGTTCTTCAAGACACAGGACAGTTTCCTAATTTGTTAAAGGCTAATCTTTTATAAATCACCTACTTCGTCGTTTGCTCACTTACCTACCTTAGTACTTAATTCTTAACCGATCCAATCGCACTTTGATAAAACCCGTATCGAGCCCTGACACCATTTCTTTACCCGACGATAAAGGAAATTCAATTGTGTAGTTGCAGTTAAAAAACAACTATAAAACAAGCTAATTAGACCGTGCCTGTAACTTGTAGCTGATTTAAGATCCTTGCTCTCATTTACGAGAGCAGTAGTGGACGAGTGGATTTTTTTATGATGGCAAAAATGATATGACGAATCCCGTCCTTGAACGGAACGGGAAACAGTGTCAGACTCTTACTGGCTAAACGACCCACCCCGTTCCTGATTATCCCCATACCAGGATCGGACCTTTCTTTCAGGCACCAGACCAAGGCCCCAGTAAGCTTCGGCCTGTAAGTAGAGGCCCAACTGCAATGGGCTTGGTGACAACTCCTAGAGGCGCGCGGGACCAGAGCGAACCGTCGACGACTTGGCTTGGTCTGGACTGTTACCAGACGACCGGACAACAACCAACAATATTCTTTTGAACTTTGTCACGTCATCATCATCATCATCATCAGCCTTTTTAATGTTCCCACTGCAGGGACACAGGCCTCCTCTCTAAGAGAGGGAAATGGGCCGTAATCCACCACGCGGGCCCAGTGCGGGTTGGATCGATTGTCACGTCAGGTAGATAAATATTCTTCAAAATGTACATAAAATACTATGTAAATCAATAAATATTTAGTAAAACACAGCAGGGCTTTATGCGGGTGCAGGCAGCAGTACGAACATTGTGCATTTAACTCCGCCCAGATTTTCAAAGGACTTATACGCTTAAAATGATGAGCTGTTTGTCCTCCTACTTTGTGCAACCGCAGAAGGAAACCAACATAATTAAATGTGGATTATCCACCGCTCGGAAGCTTTAACGAATCTCGAACACAGATTAGCAATAGAGCCAAAGACGGAATCATAAAAACATACATTTACATCTCTAGTACCTCATTTTAAGCATAAGTTCTTGCGCTAACGGCTAAGACATTTGCGTTTCAATAACATCGGAATGTTGATAGAGAAATTAAGCAAATAATAGGATTCTTGGTATAATTGGAGCAGGGTAGACTCCTTTGTAATTTCGTGAAGATATCCTTAAGTTTGAGTGGTCCTTTTTTCTAAAGAACAATTAATCCCAAGATGTATAAAGGGCCGGTTTAAAGAGCTCTCTAAAGCTACCACTGCCGTCTTCGGAATTCAAAGAGTTGTTTGCAAAATTGCATCTATCCGGTTTTCTGTTCCGAGATTCTTTTGCTGAGAAAAATAATGAATTGCTTTTGTAAGGAATGTAATGTTGGTTTTATTGTAGAGTGCTCTGACCCCTAGGGGTTATTTTAAATTTAAAGGTGCATTCCTACAATATTGATTGCTTTTAATTAAAATTCTTGAGTTAAAACGTCTGGGAATCGAGTACAGTATAAGGATTCTGAATTTCAAATGAAACCAGTCTGTGATTCTGTATACACTCTTGGTTTAGTCAGTGAGATAAACACACGAATTTTCGATTTTTAGATAAAAAAAGTCAAGTTACTTACACTTACTTAATATTTAAACTCAGGTTCAGCTAGTCCATAACTATAGGCGAATTAGTCGATCATGCGATAGCCTAGGCCGTAAGTAGGTATTAGGAGCGTCCTACGTCGAAATTACGTAAAAACTTTTTCAATACATTTAGATACCTACAACCCACTTCAATACCTACACTTAGATACCGAAAACCCGCTCCTATCTCTACCGCTTTTAGTCACACAATTTACTGTTTTCTACTATTTAAGAACCCAGCTCAGTGACGAAATCCAACTTTGTACTTTAGATTTAAATGTATCGCTGCACGCTGGGTGATTTACTCGTGTCAGTTACATTTTTGTGAGCTACCAATTTAATCTATACTAATATTATAAAGCTGAAGAGTTTGTTTGTTTGTTTGTTTGTTTGAACGCGCTAATCTCAGGAACTACTGGTTCGAATTGAAAAATTCTTTTTGTGTTGAATAGATCATTTATCGAGGAAGGCTTTAGGCTATATATCATCACGTTGTGACTTATAGGAGCGAAGAAACAATGGAAAATGTGGAAAAAACGGGGAAAAATATTCATCTTTGAGGGCTTCCGTTGCGTGCGCTGCGAAAACGGTAGAAGATACCAAAAAAATATGTACGAAAGAATTATTCCTCTTAAAATGATCTAAAAAAATGTCCGCGACAGTATATGTCTATCTTTTAAGATTAACTCACTAGAACCGTTTTTATAGGAATCAAATTTGGCCGAAATTAATGAATTATTACCAATTATTTGTTAGAGTTGTATCAACATAGTAATATTAAACTTTATTCAAATAAATGTGTTGTTGATTGAGAGTATGTAATTGTGAAAATTGTCTTTGTAATCACTTATTTTCAATGAACATCTTAGAAGATATTACAATTTTAAAATACTCCGATATAAAATTCACACGCGTCGCATGATGTGCAAAATATGACGCTGTGCCTGGCCGGCGGGCGAGCAGAGGGGTTGCTTGCGGGCGGCGGGGAGTGGTTTTTTATGGTAGGTAAAAATCATCCTATGACGATTCCCGCTCTTGGGCGGAGCGGGAAACAGTGTCAGACTCTTACTGACTAAACAACCTCCCCCGTTCCTCCCTTGCGTTATTGCCAGAGCCCCGGTATAACGCTTTCGCACCAACCCTCGGCTGCAGGAGGCTTCGACCCTGAAGAGCCCCACAGTTTGCTGACAACACCTTGAGGCGCGCGGGAGCAGTGCAGGCCGTCGACGTCTTGGTCTCGGTCTGGACTGTTACCAGACAACCGGACGGCGAGCTTCCCATTGCTCACCGTCCTTAAGCCAGCGTCTACGGTGGCCGGATATCGCCGGGATCGCGGCGGCGACGGCTATGGCGAGGGCGCTTTTGCCCTTGCCTTATGCGGTTGGCCTCCTCCTTTACGAGCATTACTGCTTCGCAGAAGGAGGCGACCGCTTGCCATTCTTCTTCGCTGCGGACCATGATCTGAACCAAGGCCCGGCGCGAGAGGCCACCGCCGCCGATCACCCCCACGAGGACACGGCGATTCTCTTCTCAAGCGGGGCACACCTCCACCGTGTCCTCCGTGCTGGCCACACAGTGGCGACACCCGGGCGTCTCTTCCGCACGAATCCGGCGCAGGAATCTCCTGAACTTCCCATGTCCGGTGAGAACCTGCGTTATGCCCTGCGTGATGTCTATCCAACCACGCCTCAAAGAGGGCACTTACCGCCGAGATTATGGCGTGCCCAAGTGGAGAGTGTAGCTCTATGTAGTACTTTTAGATAATTATGTTCTTATAAAAACTAAATTGTCTAAATTAATAACAGAAATTGACACGGGCAAAGTTGTGGGTAACAGCTATAATTTATAAAGCTGAGGTTGTTTGCAAAAATAAATATGATGCCCAAAATAACTATTCCACGCGGACGAAGTCGCGGGCACAGCTAGTTTAATATAACCACCAATCCGCACTGGGTCCGCGTAGTAGATTATGGCCCATTCCCTCTCCTAGAGAGGAGGCCTGAGTCCCAGCAGTTTTTTTTTTTTATGGTAGGTAAAAATCATCGAATGACGAATCCCACTCTTGGGCGGAGCGGGAAACAGTGTCAGACTCTTACTGACTAAAGAACCTACCCCGTGCCTTGAGTCCCAGCAGTTGGAACATTAAAATGCAGATTATGCTGAGCTACCGCTCAGTAAAATTAAATGAAATCCTAAAAGAAACATAACTAAATATTTCACAATTTTTTCTGGAACTTTGTGACGCGGGCTGGATTACTACCTACTATTTTTTTTTTAATAAAATAAACACATTACCTAATATTTGATCAAAAATTACACATGACCTCTTTACATGATTGTTTTATTTTGTTCCGAATTCTCTGAAAAGGCTGTCTGAATTCGCCTAGGGCATAGGAATATTTGCCACCCACCTGGTCTACCTAAATTCATTATTATAATGATATGCACGCTTAGCCTAAATTCTGAGGAGCTCACCCTTTTCTGGGAAAATTAACGGCTAATGAAGTCACGGCAAAAGCTGAAAGCTCGACTAAATAGTTAACATGTAAAACAAGTTTTGCACAATACCTCAAACACCAGGTGACCGTACAACACGCCTAATCTAGTGCGTAGTAATAGTACATTTTGATACAAGTGCAGGAAGTTTGTCATTGCGACCGAGGCGCAATTCGCACGAGCCGCAGGCGAGTGTGTTATGGAGCCGAGGGCTGCAATGACAAATCTGCACGTGTGTCAAACGACGTTTTTCAATACACTTACGACTTGTGAAATAAAGAAAGAAAGAAAAAAATTTTAATCGTATCTCAAACATACAGTAGAAATTTAAGAAATATATAAGTATAGCATTCAAATCTGCTCTGGTCAATTTCTAATTTCGTGGGGTCGTCCAGCGACTCTGGGGGACGCCTCGCGCCTGATTCGATAAACTAAGTAAAACAAAATAATCACCCGTGACCGTGACGATAAGGAAGGAATAAAAAAGCCCTTGTTCTGATAAACTCAAAAAAGCACTTGGGTGATATACATGCTATATTGAACCTAATAGGAGTGCGATAAGAGGCAGTTTTCGAGTAAGTGTATTGAAAAAATAATAATATAACAGAGTAAATTTTAAGTTAATAACTATAACAGAGAGGACAGGGCTTGAATCAAAATATCATCAATAGATTCTTTTAACGGGGGCATTTTGGAGTAGATAGGTTAGGTTTTTTTTTTATTGTTAAAAAATGCTAAATGCATATCTTAGTTTTGCATGTGGCGCACGTTACCGACTAATTCACGTAGGTATACCGGGTTTTCCCTACGAGAAAAAAGGTTGTAGATGACACGTTGCGAATTTTTGCATACGGCTGCGTGGGAGGCCCCGTATCATTGAAACGGTAGATTAATCAAAATTTTTCGCTGAGTGGATTTAATTTACGGTGCAGTATGAAATTAATAAAGAAGCAGAAGGTCATCACACTAATATAGGTACATAACTACCCATAATATAATCTTTGGATAAATCAAATCAGAGGAAGATAGTATGCAATAGATCCAGAGCCTTAGTATAGTAACTAGTGTAAGACATAAGTGTTAGTTATAATGAAGCTGTCATAATCGAATTACGGTTAAAGCCTCTATAAAATAAATAAAAAAAAAAGATGTGTGAGTTTTGAGTCCAGTTTTTCTGATTGCGATGTTAGTGTACAACATATAATATAGACCGGCCTTAACTTGTCTAAAACTCACCTTGAAACGCGGCCTCAAATTGCACGGGATCTTGCGTGGAGGCGCGCGAGGTGGCCGACACCAACAGCGCAAGAAACAGCGCGGCCAGTGGCGCCACCCGCGGCGCAGCCATCGCTCCACTACGCCATGCCATCTCCGCCCATGCCTACCCCGATGCGCCTGCCCTGGGAACAAGAAGAAAAAGAAATTGAGCTAAAAGTATAAACAGAAACAATTTATAATCATACTACACTGGACAGTCTGTTCCATAAGTGTGACAGTCAATTATTATCCCTATTTGAAGCGCCATCCGCGAGCATCTAGAAAACTAATTTGAGTTTTGACTAATATTGTATGCAGCGCGGTAGGATAGGTATATAAGATCCTTGGCGGCGCAACGTTCCCTACCAGTTTTAGTACCGTAGACACTCGCTTCAGTCATTGTGGCCGACAGCGCCAATATGGCGAACATCAAACGGGGACAAAGGCACTATGAATACAACTAGTCCATTGTGATAAATAATAGAGGTTGATCATAATGCATTCAGAACATTATAAAAATCTGATTATCAAAGTATTTTATTTATTCGAATCCTGATTTTCTGATGGATGATATTCTTCTCGTTCGTTTAAAATGGTTTGTGTTTAATAAACCTATCGTTTTTTTTTTTTTTTTTGGACATTTTAAGTGGCTTGATTTTCGAAGAATCGGATGGTCTTTCAAATGAAAGATTTTTCAGTCAGTGGTACTAAGTTACTAAGTCTATCACTGTACTAGAAATTAATGGATGAGTTAACTTCATGTTTATTGAATCTGAAACATGATTGGTAGACCGTACGAGGCTAGATAAGTCATAAACCCGTATGAGACTAAACACTTAATCATAAACCAGTACGAAACTACAACATACATTAACTTTGGTCGTCTCTTTGCTATGGATACAAGGGACAGTAGGTACTCGGTAATGGGCAAACAGATATTTATTAAAATAACTTTATTTCTGTTTAGATATCTGAAGAACTAACAAAAAACTTCCCTCTCAGTTCGATGGCTACACAGAGCTCCGTTGCGGGATCCGGGTTCTGCACACGTTTCGCTACGTTCTAGTAAACCATTAATTCTTCACAGAGACGACTACATGCACACCGTGAAAGTTTTAAAGATGACACTGCGCAGGTACCTACTTGATAATCCGATTTCTGCGATAATCCGTCGCACATGACACACGCGTCGCGGGCGTCCGATAAATAAATGAATATTAAATAGCAACCTGTCCTGATGGGTCTAGGGCTATAGGTACTTAAATATTATAACCTGGATAAGATTATTAATCTTCGTATACTAAACCTAAAGGTAATGAAGTCAGAAACAAGCAACTCATCATCCAATTTGATCCAATTTAAATTCATGGCTTCACATTTTTCAAACCACACAAAAGTTTGGCGAGCGTATTGATCCGCTCAAATAAAGCTTCGTCACTTGGAATAAGTAGGTACATTTGGTAGGTTCGTACAGATCGTTAATCAATCACGCAATTTCAACATAGCTGTAAACAGCGCTGCCCGAGTTTCCTTGGAAACTCCAGACTTCAGAATTTTGCAATTCCCATTTAAAGTTTTCGATTGGATTACTTATCTTCGCCCAAACGAAGGTACAATCCGAATTTAAGTGTAAATGGTTGGTTGGCACTGATTAGTAAGTAGGTAAGTAAGTACTTTTTTAAATTGATAGTAAACTTACTAATACTTGACTGTTAGTAAGAAGGATGCAATCGTGGTAAAGTGTGGTGAATAGAAACGGTGATGAATAGAGACCTAACTTTGTTTGGTTTTTCACTATTATACCATATTATTGACTTCTATCAAGGCATCGACTTTTTATAATAATAATTAATTAATAAATTGATTTATTTAAATACTGCAAAAAATATTCATATAGGTACCTATCGTGTAAATGTACAGGGATTTACATTAAAAGCGCCTAAAAAGGCCTCTGCGAATTGGTTTCGACCCTTTGTACGCCTTGCAAAGGTCCAGGACCACAGGGTCCTGATTTAATAAATAAATGAAATACAAGTAAGTTTATACCTATTTTGCTCATGTGCTACATGAGTCAAATAGGTATAAACTGTAGGTATATTTATTCATGTGTGTTCTGATGCTTCTGATGGTCCTGTACATGAGTAAAATATAAACTGTATATATTCATGTGCCAGTACCTACTCCAGTAGTGAGGAATCTGTTCCGAGATGTGTAAAAAATTACCGCAGGATTTACAAGATCCTTGATTGAAACATACGTTATGAAAATATCTGCTTTTTTTATTTGAGAAGAGGCTTTTGTTTCAAAAGCCCGGGATCGTTCGACAAGTTTTACAAGTGTTTGACCACAGACTAAAAAGAAAAAAAAGCACTTATGTTTTGACATTGACAGCAGAACCGTGTTCCGTCTACTGAATAATGGGAATTCAAGCTTAAATGACAATACGCTATCTTTTTTGCACTTGAGAGGATTGACAATCTTATCTCCTTGTCTTGCTGAAAATCTATCGTATCAGTGTACGTAAACTTTCAAACAGGTAAACAAAACAAAGCCTTTAATCCAAAATAAATAATCCAAATATCAATCAAACAACACGTTCGTCGTTCTTAACGTTTCACGTCATTTCTGTTTTATTACTCTTACTCGCCGGTGTGGCAAATTTAGCATGTTTTCGTAAAATTGTTGATTAGAATTATAATAACACAGTAAAAATAAGGGTTCAACTGAGTGAATATTAAAAACGAGTTTGTGAAAAATGTTCAACTTTCGGTGCGCCGTGTGCATATTGTTTTTCACATTTTCATTGGATAAAGTGGATTTACTGGAGAATGGTTTGGCACGCACCCCTCCTATGGGGTGGATGTCGTGGGGATATTACATGTGTGGAACTAAATGTGAACCCGGCGACGATAAATGTTTAGAGTAAGAGTTATTTTCTATATCCTCATATTTTCTCGTAATTTTATAACTGATGAAAATATTGCATGTCTGGTTTGTCTTGCCTTGATCTTTTTGCCTGTTACGCTGTCGATAAAATCTTTTTAATTTTATTTTCCTGTATTGATGCTATTCAAATAAGAATTAAATTTTACAATTAAAAATCCAATGATATTTTGTAGTAAAAGATTTGTTTTTATAAAAAGACAAGAAAAGTCAGTCAGTAAACTGTTTTGGTCCTTTAATTATATTTTTTATAGTAGAGGGAAAGGTGGAAGTGGTTATTTAATTACTAATTCAATTAGTGGTATTAGTGCTTAGAATGTAATTTTATAACAGTGCATTGCCACACAAAAGACAGAGCTCACTTACCTTTTGATTACTATAACTAGAGACATAATAGAAAGACTATAGGTGTGTGAATTTGCTTAGAGCTCAAGAGTTTAGTTTTTCAATAAGAAATCACATGATGTAACTCGGAAGATACAGCAATAGAAGGCAAGACTAGGTGTACCAATGGTCTGGTGAAGACCTGCAGAAATCTGATGTATGAGAGACGCACAGAACTGGTTGTTATGATGAGAGACATTTGAGGAAGGCCGAACTCCAACAGTGTCACATATTTTGGCTGAAATAATATATACACTAATATAATAAAGAGGTAAATTTTGTTTTTATGTTTTTTTGTTTGTAGCAGGTAATCTCTGGAACTACTGGTCTGATTGGAAAAAAATTAGCAACAATAGGAAGCTGCTTTACTCCTGAGTGACATAGGCTATATTTTATATCCGCGGGGGAAGCCACTGGCAAAAGCTAGTATAATATAATAATATAATATATGTCCACAACTATCACACATCGCCATCTAGTCTCAAGCTAAGCAGAGCTTGTGTTATAGTACTAGACAACTGATAAACATACTTATATATTTCTGAAATGATAATAATGAATTTGGTTACAGTGAATCGCTGATCATGTCAGTAGCTGATGCTTTTTATAACGAGGGTTACCAAGAGGCAGGCTACGAATACATCATTATTGATGATTGCTGGTCCGAAATGCAACGAGATGAAAGAGGAAGGCTGGTCGCGGACAAGAAAAGGTTCCCACGAGGAATGAAGTTCCTTGGTGATTATGTGAGTGGTTGCTTTGGTTAATATAATTTAGGAACGTTTTCTGAATAGAGAATTCGGAGACAATAATGAGTTAAAATTTACTTAATAACTAAGTGTGTTACGTTGTATAGGTGGACGTTACATTTGATAGATAAGTATTTTGTTTGATATTGAAAGAACTAACATTTTTTCCTCAATAATATGACAAAGAATGTATAATTATCATAGTACAGCTTATCAAGAGATTACTACGAAAATAGCTATCAGGAAACAACTCCGGCAGGGAATTTCAGTCGTTAGCTGTATATTTATTTATTTATTTATTATACACTTTTGTACACCAAGACTAAAATACATTGGAAGGCAAACTTATAATAAAACAAACATACAATCGGCGGCCTTACACATAATGTATGGGTAATGGTAATGGGTATACATAATGAATGTGGTCCCAAAACGCTTTGTGTGTATAGGTGGAATGTCTAACATGTATGTACCGATGGTGCAACACCATACGTGTAGATGGAACAGTCCTTGGAACTTCATAAGGCACTGTTCGTCCTAGCTGTTATCTGTCAATTTTTTAAAGTTGACATTTGGTTAAGAAAGTTGTTTCGATATCACTCGGTTGCTGGGTGGTTAAGGTCTGATATTTTTTTGTCTTCTTTTTTTTTTAATTGATTTATAGGTTTGCGCTTGACCGCTATCTCACGATGGAAAGCGACGATGCGGTCGACGATGGAGCGCGCTTACCTAGAAGTAACCTATTCACTCTTGACTTAAAGATTCCAGGATTGTAGTCATTCTGTGTTGTATTTGAGGAGTGTATTTGTTTTTCCATTTACTTTCACCTATTGTGGCAACCTTACCAAAATAGGAATAATATTGCACGTTCTTAAGGGTCAGTTCACACCGAGACGCGACGCTCCGTGCAGCGCGACGCCGCAGTACATCATTGGTCCGTGCGGCGTGCATTTAACTATGTGCCTCGCAACGTTACGATGCGTCTCGCGGTGCCGCGCGGTGTAGCCCGAAATCACTGGCCTCTTCCTGCATCGTCGCGTCGCGTTGCGTCTCGGTGTGAACTGACCCTAAGAAACTTTGCCGCACGGTTTACTCATGTGGTCTGACGAAAAAAATAATTAAAAACAATTTTTTTATTTTTTTTATTGCAATAAACTAGTGCTTGACAGCGATCCCACCTGATGGTAAGCAGTGATGCAATCTTTGATGGTAAGGCGCACTAGTTTATTAAGAGCCTATTCACTCTAGCCTATGACATATTTTCAGATTCACTCCAAAGGTTTGAAGTTCGGCATGTACACGAACGTAGCACCAGTGACATGCATGCAATACCCTGGCTCCTACTCCTATTTGAAGAAAGATGCTGACACCTTTGCAGAGTGGGGCGTGGACTATCTCAAAGTGGATGGGTGCTTCGTTTCTGAGGAGATCCTCAACGAAAGTGAGTCTTTAAGCTTTTAGCATTGCATCAGCCTTTTAATGTTTTAAAATTGTCTTTTAAAATTTGTGGGACTCAGGTCACTCAGGCCTCCTCTCTAGGAGACATCACCACGCGGGCTCAGTGCGGGTTGGGTTGTCAGCAAACTGAAGGGCCCCTTCAGTTAAAGCGTAACACTAGGGCTCTGGGATTAAGGCAAGGAAGGAACGGGTTATGTGGTTTAGTCAGTAAGACTGACACAGTTTCCCGTTCTGCCCAAGGGCGGGATTTGTCATTGGATGATTTTTACCCACCAGAATCCTACGTTGCTTCTACTAGGGTCAGAGCCTTCCTTTCAGACTCTTGTACCCAGTTGGCTTGCGACCATTCTGCAGGGTCTCTATGGTTTGCTGACAACTCCTTGATGCGCGCGGTAACAGTGCTCGCCGTCGACGACTGGGCTTGGTCCGGATGTTTATCAGACGATCGGACGGCGAGCCACGTGAGCGCCTTATGCGTTTGGCCTCCTCCTTTGCTATCATTATTGCTTCGCAGAAGGAGGGTGAGATCGTGGTCAAGAGTGAGCCTATCTTATCTTACTAATATTATAAATGCGAAAGTTATGATGTTTGGATATTTGGATGTTTGGATTTTTGTTACTTAATCACGCCAAAACGGTTGGATGGAAATTTGGCACAGGCATGGGATACATTCCGGAATAGGACATAGGCTACTTTTTATCCTGGAAACCCCAACCCCAACCCCAATACCACGCGGGCGAAGCCGTGGGCAAAAGCTAGTTAATAATAAAGATATCGCTGAAGTAACCGTTTGGTTTTGCAGGTTACATAAAGCTGGGCAAGCATCTCAACAACACTGGCAGGCCGATTGTATTCTCTTGTAGTTGGCCGTACTACATCCAATACATTATAAATAAATCGGTATGTTTTTTTTTTTTCATTGATTTTAGGTTCGCGCTTGACCGCTATCTCACCTGATGGAAAGCGACGATGCAGTCGACGATGTTCATTCAACGTTTCTAATTTTAATAGATCACAGTTACTCTGGTTACCGTAAATGCAATGAGCTATGGGTAGCTCGCCGTTCGGTCGTCTGGTAATCGTCTGGACCTCGGAGTCAACCCGCATGCCTCAAGGAGTTGTTAACCACCGTAGGGACCCTGCTGAAAGGTCGAAGCCATCTGAGGCCAAGGGTTCGTGTCTGATAGGAAGGCTCTAGCCCTGGTATATATCTAACCCGAATAAAACATGTTTTACCACTTTTTGTTTGTGCACTTTGTCGGCATGGTTGATATACATATTGATACCAAATTTCAGCTTTCTAGTGCTAACGGTCGCTGAGATCCGATGATATCCGCGGACGGACAGACAGACAGACAGACTTGGCGAAACTATAAGGTTTCCTTGTTGACTACGGAACCCTAAAAACACGCCCGAAGTCAATGGATGGTTTCTCACGGAAAAAAAACCTCCCGTTATCCAGCATTTTTGGTAGGTATATTTGCAGTTTGCCGGCTGCAGTCTTTCCGTCCGATTGTAATTTAGGTGTCTTCAAGGCTAGACTGAATAGGCTCTTAATAAACTAGTGCGCCTCACCATCAACGATTGCATCACTGCTTACCATCAGGTGGGATCGCAGTCAAGCACTCATCATCATCATCAGCCTTTCATTGTTCCCACTGCTGGGACACAGGCCTCTCTGGGAGAGGGAATGGGCCATAATCCACCACGCGGGCCCAGTGCGGATTCGTGTATGCCACATGTCTTCGAATTTTTGGTTCTAGGACATGCGGGTTTCCTCACGATGTTTTCCTTCACCGTTTTGAGAGCAGTGGTGATGAAATAAATTACACAAAATAATGCGCCTGGCTGGGTTCGAACCCGCGAACTACAATTCGTAAGTCGGGGCCGTTACCACTCGGCCACCACTGCTCTCCAGTCAAGCACTCGTTTATTGCAAAAAAAATTTTTTTTTTTTTCACGAAATAATGAATACAAATCTGAATATTATAAGGTTGAGTAATTCAATATCGAGGAAAATAAGTAATCAATAGATTAGTAAATGAGCTTATCACCTTATCGACAAAAATAGTACACCTAAATCGCTATCAAATAATGAGATACCGCCTGCCTTGGTCAACATGAGTTTAATAAAAAGTTGATACGATAAGGTTTATTTGCTTTGCCGACTAACTTTGATTAGCCTGCAGGTCTTTGGTAAACCTGTAATCGTTATAATTTGTAAACACATACCTAAACGCACGCCTCTTTTTTTTTATGGTAGGTAAAAATCATCCAATGACGAGTCCCGCTCTTGGGCGGAGCGGAAAACAAGTGTCAGACTCTTACTGACTAAACAACCTACCCCGTTCCTACATCGCCATACATACCAAGGCCAGAGCCTTCCTTTTCAGACGCAAATCCGTGGCCCTAATCAGCTTCGACCCTTCTGCAGGGTCCTTACGAATGCACGCCTCTTTCACGTTGGTATAGGCAAGGCTAGAGTGAAAAGGCTGTTAATAAACTAGAGCGCCTCACCATCAACGATTGCATCACTGCTTACCATCAGGTGGGATCGCAGTCAAGCACTAGTTTATAGCAATTAAAAAAAAAAACTACAGAACTTGTTGTGATCTGTGTAACGAACACCTTTTTTATGTGTTGTAAACTAATGCCCTAATTAATCGACTACCTAGTAGTTAGTGACCCTGACTGCTATGCGGGAGGTCGTGGGTTCGATTCCCACCCAGGACGAATGTTTGTGTGAAGAGCACGATCATTTGTTCTGTGTCTGGGTGTAATATGAATGTATTTAGAAATATATAAGTATGTTTATCGGTTGTTTAGTTACTCATAACACAAGCTCTGCTTAGTTTGAGACTAGACGGCGTTGTGTGATGGTTGTCGAATATTATTATAATTCCCTCTCCTAAACTCTCTCTCAGTAATAGAGTAGTTGGAACAAGCTTCCGGAAAATGTGGTTTCAGCCCTAAATGTGAACCAATTTAAAAATCGACTGGATAAATACTTACTCAACTGCAAGAAATAAACTAGTGGAAATTAACAGGATGCGGGCATTATCAGTTGTTTCAACTGCCTGCCTGTCTACAAATAATAATAAATGATAATAATAAATAAATAATAATAAAGAGGAGGTTTGAATTCCAGTAGTGGGAACATTAAAAGGCTGATTCTATGTTATGCTAAGTTATTAAAGGATTGAAGCTTTCACTGATAAAATTAAGAACAAAATTGATTGTGATATGTTTGCCACATTACTAAGGGTCACGGGATTCAAATGGATATGAGAAATGTGACAATATTTTAGGGTGGATTTTTGATTGAAAATTTATGTGTTCTACTGGTGGACTCATCATCATCATCATCTCAGCGCCGGTCCCGGTTGCACACCTTGGCTTTCACCTGGGTGCCCGGGGTCCGCTTTCCCAGACAGACGCCTCCACTTCGCTCGGTCTTTCGCGTCCTTTGCCTTAAGCCCATTAGCACGTATATCGTTCCTTACGACGTCGATCCAACGCCTCTTAGGCCTTCCTCGTTTTCCGGGTCCCGGCATAGGCGGCATGGCGAGGCATCTGTTACCCACGTAGTCTGCCGGTTTTCGTAAAACGTGGCCATACCAGCGTAAGCGACCATCCTGCAGTTTATCCGCTATGTCACGGACCTGAAGGCTGCCCCGTTCTGCTGGTGGACTGATGACATGCAAAACGCACAGGATCGGTCTTTGTGGCGGTGCTTGGCAGAGGCCTATGTCCAGCAGTGGAAGTCTGTAGGCTGAAATGATGATGATGAAGATCTTTCACTGATCCTAGTTATTGACTATTTACTGACTGACTGGCCTGTCAGTCTAGTAGTTAGTGACCCTGACTGCTATACAGGAGGTCGTGGGTTCGATTCCCACCCAGGACAAATGTTTGTGTGATGAGCACGATCATTTGTTCTGTGTCTGGGTGTAATTTATCTGTAATATGTATGTATTTAGAAATATATAAGTATGTTCATCAGTTGTCTAGTACTCATAACACAAGCTCTGCTTAGCTTGGGACTAGACGACGTTGTGTGATAGTTGTGGACATATTATTATTATATTATTTACTTGTAATACTTGTTGTGTTTCAGCCAGACTACGTACAAGTAGCTAAGTACTGCAACTTGTGGCGGAACTTCCACGACATACAGACCACGTGGCCGAGTGCTCGAGGAGTCCTGCAGTACTACGAATCTAACTACCAACTGTTTTCCAAGTACCACGGACCTGGACACTGGAATGATCCTGACATGGTGCGTAGGAAACTAAGATTTTTTAAATCTATATACTAGTGACCTAGCAATGGGTAGCTCGCCGTCCGATCGTCTGGTAACTGTCCAGACCGAGTCCAAGTCGTCAACGGCGCGCACCGTTCCCGCGCGGCTCAAGGAGTTGTCGGCAAACTGTTGGGGCTCTTCAGGGTCGAAGCCTTCTGGAGCTGCCGGTTTGTGTGAAACTGTTACCGCGGCTCTGGGAATAAGGCAAGGAAGGTATGGGGTAGGTTTTTTAGTCAGTTAGAGTCTGACACTGGTCTCCCGCTCCGCCCAATGGCGGGTTTCGTCATTCGATGATTTTCACCTACCATAAAAAATATATATATATACTAGGGACCTGCCCCAGCTTCGCACGGGTGCAATGGTGATATTAAATACATTAGGCACGTATTATACATATAAACCATCCTTTTGAATCTCTCATCTTTTAAAAAAACCGCATCAAAATCTGTTGCGGAGTTTTAAAAATCTAAACATACATAGGGACAGACAGCAAGTTCATTGTATACTATGTAATGATATAAAAGGACAAACTGACTGACTGATATATCAACGCACAGAGGAAACTACAGGATCGAAGAGAATGAAATTTTGCACAGGGCTTGCTTTTGTGACGTAGGCGAACACTAAGAAAGGATCATGCTGGAGGGTCGAAGCCAAATCGCTTGAACTGACAGTAAAAAAGTTTGTTTGAATGTGTAATCGTAAATGTGGTTTTTAAGCTTAGTTTTAAATACTTAAAACTAAGCTTAAAAACCACGCGAGTCCACCTCAGAGTCTTTTTTTTTTTGTTCTATTATTTATACTTAATGCTAAGTAGTGGGGGGGTTATTTGGTTTTTAGGGTTGGTTGGTTTTTAGTGATTAGGGGTTATATCAATAATGTTTTTTTTTTTCTAGCTTATCATCGGCACAGGAGCGCTAACCCACAGTCAGAGCCGCATCCAACTGGCAGTGATGGCCATGTTGTCTGCGCCCCTACTGCTGAGCTGCAACATGAAGCGCATCACGCCTTACGAAAAGCAGCTACTGCAGAATATGGACCTTATTGCCATTGCGCAAGATCCTTTAGGTATCATGGCGGAACCGTATGATGTAAGTTAATACAGCATTTTTACACCCTACTATCGCCACACTCGCCGTAGCCGTCGCCGCCGCCGATATCCGGCCACCGTAGACACTGGCTCGTGGACGGTGAGCAATGGGCAGCTCGCCGTCCTGTCGTCTGGTAACAGTCCAGACCGAGCTCTTGTCGTCGACGGCGTGCACTGTTCCCGCGCCTTAAGGAGTTGTCAGCAAACTGTAGGGGCCCTTCAGGGTCGAAGCCTCCTGGAGCCGAGGGTTGGTGCGAAAGCGTTATACCTGTGCTCTGGGAATAAGGCAAGGGAAGAATGGGGTAGGTTCTTTAGTCAGTAAGAGTCTGACACTGTTTACCGCTCCGCCCACGAGCGGGACTCGTCATTGGATGATTTTTACCTACCATAACAAAAAACCACGTGGGCTGCAGACCAGAGCTAAAATAGTACATGTTGATACAAGTGCAGAAAGTATGTCCTAGGTTGACTAGTAGAGAATGCCTAAGGCATTAAGTCTGCCTTTGTACATTGTCATTGCAACTGAGGCGGAATTCGCTCTAACCGCAGGCGAGTGTGTTATGGAGCTGAGGGCTGCGGGTACCAATTTGCACGTGTATCAAACGATACTTTTTAATACACGCGCGACTCGTGGGGGATGACCCAGGCCTCGTGGGGATCTCGGCGCGCTTGATACGATATACCAATTTATTACGATAGTGATAGTTTACTTTTCAGCTCTACGAGTATATGTTCCTTGTGAATTTTATTTGTATCTGTTACCAAGTAAATACTTTTTCTTTCTTTCAATCCAGTAGCTACACTTAAATTAATGGAGTTGTTAGTACCAGGTGCATCCGCTAGCGGCGCTAAATACAATTTATTAGTTGTCCGCGCCCACAAGAGATTTATTATCAAGACCTAGGTTTTATCTGGAACTAGGATTACTTCCTGTCCTAAAGGTCTGGCAGAATATTAACAGGTTTACGAGTAGAAAAGTTGTCTTTTTCGCTAAATGTAATTGAGGAATTGGGAGCAAGTTTTTTTTTTTTTATAACACTAGCCTTCTGCCAGCGGTAAAAATAGGGTTCTCCATACAAAGTTTAGACCCCCATTATATCCCTTTAGGAGCTGAATTTTGAAAAACCCTTTCTTAGTGTTAGCCTACGTCATAAAAGGAAGCCTTGTGAAAAATTTCACGCTCCTAGGTTCAATAGTTTTGCCTTTTCGTTGATACGTCAGTCAGTCAGTTTCTCCTTTTATAATATAGATGTACTAGCTTTTACCCGAGGCTTCGCCCGCGTGGTATTGGGGTTGGGGTTTCCGGGATAAAAAGTAGCCTATGTCCTATCCCGGAGTGTATCCTATGCCTGTGCCAAATTTCATCCAGATCCGTCCAGCCGTTTTGGCGTGATTGAGTAACAAACATCCAAACATCGTAACTTTCGCATTTATAATATTAGTAAGATTTTCCATGTTATAGTCATGCAACGATAAAATATTCCAGACGATTGTAAAAGTCACGTTGGATAGCAAAACAGTTGAGCAAATACTCATTTAAATTGTTTTATAGGCATAATATAACAGATCCTTTGCTTGAGATTGCAATGTTGATACATTGCAATCTGAGTTGATTCTCAACAGATATAAAATCACGTTCTTGGGACGATAGGAGACGATGATTATAAAATTGTGTGTTAAGAGGCGGGTGTTCGGGACGATTTATCCATACAAACGTAATACCAAAATCATTTGCAAGTCGAGCATATTTCAACCATTTTATGGTGATATTTGGATTTAGACAATATTTATCTAGGTTCCCAGATCTTTCTTTTTTAAAAAAGCTTTAAACAAGCTTTTCGTCGGTTAGTCGTCAAATTTTGAAAAAAAAAGTTCTTTTATTTTTTACCTGTATAAAATCGTTATTCTAACCAATCCCAATTATATTTTAGAAAAAAAAAATTAGAACAAAAAAAAATCAAGGCAAATAAAGTCGTCATTCTAATAAAACCCGATTAATTTTTTTCGCAAAAAATGTTACAATGACGTTTTTATACAGTTTTATTTAAAAAAAAAAACGTAAAAAATTCATTAAAAAAAAACCACCACTAGAATGGGGGTCTGGGGGTCTAGAATCATGTACTGGATCTATGGTATTCGTTTGCGTTACGATGTCAACGACACCCTGTATAGTTTTAATTAGTCGAGTGTTTTTATTTTTCTTGTTGTTGTGTACTTTAACAATTGTGATAAGTTTTAAAATCAAGTAAATTTATATAAATGACTGTCCTGTCAGCATAGTAGTTAGTGACCCTGACTGCTATACCGGAGGTCGTGGGTTCGATTCCCACCCAGGACAAATATGTGTGATGAGCACGATCATTTGTTCTATAATATGTATGTATTTAGAAATATATAAGTATGTTTATCAGTTGTCTAGTACTCATAACACAAGCTCTGCTTAGCTTGAGACTAGACGGCGTTGTGTGATGGTCGTCGAATTAAATTAAAATAGGGTCTAATTAAAGTTATTTTTCTGTTGAACCAGGTTATCCCTGGGATCAGTTCTTGGATGAAGCCCCATTTGCCAAGGAAGGGTGACTTGTACCCCTCCTACTCTTTCGCGTTCGTCAATCTGAACAAAAATGACGCACATGGCTATATCGACCTGAAACGATTTTCTTTCAACGCCACCGATGGATACACTGTTTTGGTGAGTATATATGATATTTTTTACAAGCTTTTTATTAGCTTGCAATGTAACTATGTATGTTCGGCTCGAATCTTGCAACTTAATTTTGAAGCAGATATCTTCAACCGATTGAGCTGCAATTTTGCATGCAGGTGTAAATCGCATGACATTGCAATATTATGATGACATGGAGCTGATCTGATGATAGAATCGCGAGGTAGCCATAGGAACTCTGTAATTAAACGGCACAATCACGTCGAGTTTGGGCTCGTGTGAATCGTCTTGACGAGTTTTAATTATATTAGACCACCGCTTGTTATGAAAAAAATATATTTCCATTGAAAACTTGTTTAAAGAAATAAAGAAAGAAAACATATTTATTTCCTCCTGGTAAGTGAACGAATGATCCTGATTAGTGAACCATCGGACATCCCGGCGTACGGCAGATATCCACACTTACGTTGTTGAGACATCTACGGTTCGGACTAAGCGGTTTGCCGGCTGCAGTCTTTCCTTTCGATTATAATTTAGGTGTCTTCAAGGCTAGAGTGAATAGGCTCTTAATAAACTAGAGCGCCTTACCATCAACGATTGCATCACTGCTTACCATCAGGTGGGATCGCAGTGTGTGCACTAGTTTATTGCAATTAAAAAAAATATATCAGAAGGGTATAGTTAAATAATAAACACATGTTATAATACAGTAAAATCTTGAATTTGAATGATTTAAAGGGGTGGGTCATCATTATCAGCCCTTGTAATGTTCCCACTGCTGAGACACAGGCCTCCTCTCTAGGAGAAGGAATACACCACGCGGGCCCAGTGCGGATTGGTGGATATGATATGTCTTAGAATTTTTGGTTCTAGGACATGCCGGTTTCCTCACGATGTTTTCCTTCGCCGTTTTAGAGCCAGTGGTGATGAGATAAATAAATTACAGAAAGTAATGCGCCTGGCTGGGTTTGAACCTGGGGCCTACAACTCGTAAGTCGGGGCCGTTACCACTCGGCCGCTACTGCTCCAGTGTTTGAAGAGGCGGGTCGCCGGTATACATAAAATATCTTCACAAAAATATAAAATACTAGCTATTGTCAACGACTTCGCCCGCGTACATAAAATATAGCCTATGTCACTCAGGAGTAAAGCAGCTTTCTATTGTTGCTATTTTTTTTTTTCAATCGGACCAGTAGTTCCAGAGATTACCTCCTACAAACAAAAAATAAACTATACCTCTTTATTATATTAGTGTATATGTAGATTACGTAAAACCGGTTTAAAGTAAGATAGTGCCACCGCAGCTATATTTCGATCATAGTACAAACCAGTGGCGTAGCTAGGCGTGGGCTAAATGGGCTTTAACCGTGGCCTTGTGATCACCCGAAGGGGCCTCAAGGGCGATGCCGCTGTAACTAGGGTTTAGTTTTATATATGAACTCAACACATTCATTATGCGTATAGCTAAGGAATTGAATTGCCTGCCGGAGTCTGGGTTTCCTGATAGATATAACTTAGGGGTCTTTAAGTCAAGAGTGAATAGATTACTACTAGGCAAGCATGCTCCATCGTCGGCCACATCATCGCTTACCATCAGATAATATTCAACGCGACCCTAACAACAACAAAAAAAAAATAGACTCGTGTTTGATCACTATTTCGTTTGATTTTAAGTTGCGATGTGGTCGAGCAGTTTATTCATCATCTTCCTGCCCTTGTCCCGTTTTATTTGGGGTCGGCGCAATATGTTTTTTTCTTCCATTCTACCCTGTCACCCGTCACACTATCACTAACTCCTCTGTCTTTCACATCACTTCTCACATAATCCATCCATATTTTCTTTGGTCTCCCTCTCCCTCTCCATCCATCCACATTTATACCCATGGCCTTTTTTCAGGCCTCAGATTCACTGTCTGGAAAATTGGGGCCTCGGTGATGCGTCTTCACCGACGTCTAAATTGGTCCTCGCTACGCCACTGGCACAGACTATAAAGGCGCAGCGAGCTACGCTTCATTACACTAATGAGTAGGCGAGGCTGAACTATCCACTTCTATATAGAACGGTGCATGGTAGGTGCTTCGGTTATTAAAATTATTAAACCGACACTAGTTCTGCCCTGCAGCTTTAAACGTGGTCCACATGGTTGCGATTTAGCGATCCTACCGAGGTCAAATTGGTTGATAAACCCATTATATCCCCATTTATGAAGGACTAGCTTTTGTCAGCGGCTTCGCCCGCGAACATAAAATATAGCCTATGTCACTCAGGAGTAAAGCAGCTTTCTATTGTTGCAAAAAAAAAAACAAATTTTACCTCTTTATTATATTAGTGTAGATGTAGTTTATATCTTTTTTTTTTAGAAAATTGCATTTTGATTTATTTTAAGGTGGGCCTTCCCGACTCGCTTATCGTCTTCGTCAAGCATGGTTCAAAAGCTTGTTGCTTAATCTAAAGCAATCCAATGCGATGTTTCATGCAAAAGTAATGCGAAAAAAGAGAGTTTACACCTAAAAAGTCTGTTGGCATTCATTAGTTCTACGATTAACTCGAATGTTTCATAAAACCTGTTCCAAGAAATACGTGTTTTTATTAAATTCTTAAGAATAAAAAAAAATTACATAATTTAGAATCTCGATTAAATGCGCTAAGCTTCTATAGAAGTACGTAGTATAGTACGTAGTAGTTTTATATTTTTAATATGGGAGTACATTTCCATAATGTACTCCCATATTAAAAATATAAAATGAGTCAAAATTCACGTAAAATAGCAGATTTTCAGAGGTCTTTACTGGATTACTCTTACACAAATTTACGTTTTGATTTCTATAGAAGCCTAGATAATATCCATAAGATATCTGTATATCCAAAATATCTGAAGAAAGATGTGTAATAACATCATAATCACGTAAGAGCGGTTATATGAAAATGTACGTCGGGTTGGCCGCTCTTAATTTACAAAATGGAGCATTTTTTTTTTTCATTTTCAAATTTTATTTGTTGTTATTATAATTTTCTTCTTTCAATTGTGTCTGTAATTACCTGTAGGTACCCAATATTATGAGAGCAGTGGTGGCCGAGTGGTAACGGCCCTGACTTACGAGTTGTAGGTCGCGGGTTCAAACCAAGCCAGGCGCATTACTTTGTGTAATTAATTCTTTCATTACCGTTCACTTCATCACCACTGTTCTCAAAACGGTGAAGGAAAACATCGTGAGGAAACCGGCATGTCCTAGAACCAAAAATTCGAAGGCATGTGACATCGCACTGGGCCCGCGTGGCGGATTAAGGCCCATTTGCTCTCTTAAAGAGGAGGCCTGTGTCCCAGCAGTGGGAACATTAAAAAGGCTGATGATGACCCAAAATTAAGAATAACCAAAAAACGAAATATAAAACACGAATAACCATTTTTTTGCTATTTCTTTAAGCATAACGTTAAGAAAAATCTATGTTTCTTCAAGAAAAATCTTAATGAATCAGAATTTAAATATTTGAATAGAGAAAAAGTTAGTTAAAGCAAGATCACAGACTGCGATAAGGGAGTCTTAGAGAAACATTTCGTTCATTACGTTAATGTGAAGTGACTAGACGATAATAAATAGAAGCTGGTAAAATATAGTCTCAAGCTGTTGTGTTAATGTGTTATGAGTACTAGACAACTGATAGACATATATTTCTTAATACATGCATATTATAGATAAATTACACTCCAGACACAGAACAAATGATCGTACCCACGACTTCTGGCATAGCAGTCAGGTTCACTAACTACTAGACTGACAGGCCAGTCGAAATAATAGCAGTCAATTAAATTATTCTGAAGCAGAAAGTATGTACAATAAATATTATGTACTAGCTTTTGCCCGCGGCTTCGCCCGCGTGGTATTGTGGTTGGGGTTGGGGTTTCCGGGATAAAAAGTAGCCTATGTCCTATTCCGGAGTGTATCCTATGCCTGTGCCAAATTTCGTCCAGATCCGTCCAGCCATTTTGGCGTGATTGAGTAACAAACATCCAAACATCGTAACTTTCGCATTTATAGTATTAGTAGATACTTATTTTCTTAACATAAAGTCACATAAATGAACGCTTTAGTTTCTTAAACCACGATCAAGCACGTACTCTTCGTCCCAATAAGTCGGTATTTACGAACAAAAGTTTCTTGTCAATACTGCTACAATAATCCAATATATAATCCCGCTAGCCAATCAGATCTCTTATTTCTCAAGGGACAAAATGGCGATAGGAACACAGAACAAGATGTTGGTTTTATTGAAACGATAGCTGAGTAATAGACTGATCACAAAACAAAATAATAATCTGGATTTTTTTATGATAGGTAGGTAGTTTCATCACCACTACTCTCAAAACGGTGAAGGAAAACATCGTGAGGAAACCGGCATGTCCTAGAACCAAAAAATCAAAGACATGTGACATCCACCATTTCGCACTGGGCCCGCATGGCGGATTGTGGCCCATTCCCTCTCCTAGAGAGGAGGCCTGCGCCCCAGCAGTTGGGACATTAAGAAAGCTGGTGATGATGAGATAAAAATCATCGAATGACGAATCCCGCTCTTGGGCATTGCGGGAAACAGTGTCAGACTCTTACTGACTAAACAACCTACCCCGTTCCTTCCTTGCCTTATTCCCAGAGCCCCGGTGTAACGCTTTCGCACCAACCCCCGGCCCTGGGAGGCTTCGACCCTGGGCCCCTACAGTTTGCTGACAACTCCTTCAGGCGCGCGGTAACAGTGCGCGCCGTCGATGACTTGGGCTCGTTCTGGACTATTATCAGACAAGCTACTCATTGTTCGCCGTCCGTAAGCCAGCGTCTACGGTGGCCGGATATCGGTCGGCGCGAGAGGTCGCCGCCGCCGATCACCCCCACGAGAGCACGGCGTTGCTCGTCCCAAGCGGGGGCGCACCTGATAATGGCTATAATGATGATAAAAATTATGTGTTACAGGACGTGTTCACCGGTCAGTATTTCCTGAATGTGACGCCCACCGACAGAATCGAAGTGACAGTAAAAGGAGAGGGTGAGTTACACTTTATTTTAATGCTCAGATATACGCCAGCGACCTTAACAAAAGAGGAACTAGTTTGTCCTTCATTTATTAAACATTTAATGAATAAAAGCCGTGTATCAAAATAGCAGTGGTAGCCGAGTGGTACCGACCCTGACTTACGAGTTGTAGGTCGCGGGTTCAAACTCAGCCAGGCGCATTACTTTGTGTAATTTATTTCATCACCACTGCTCTCAAAACGGTGAAGGAAAACATCGTGAGGAAACCGGCATGTCCTAGAACCAAAAATTCGAAGACATGTGACATCAACCAATTCACACTGGGCTCGCGCGGTGGATTATAGCCCATTCCCTCTCCTAGAGAGGAGGCCTGAGTCCTTGCAGTGGGGACATAAATAAGGCTGATGATGGCCTCGCTATAAAAGTTTGCTATGATTTTCTTTTTATTTTTCTACACTAATATAATTAAGAAGTTAAGTTTGTTTTTTTTTTGTTTGTATGAGGTAATTAATCTTTTGAACTACTAGTCCGTTTGGAAAAATTTTAGCAACAATAGGAAGCTGCTTTACTCCTGAGTGACATAGGCTATATTTTATGTACGCGGGGGAAGCCGCTGACAAAATCTAGTATAAAAATAAACAAATTTTGTTGCAGATGTCACCTTGTACTCACTTTTCCCACTGTAAAATGCATCCTACCGTACGATTTGTTCAAATGTACGCAAATATCGACCTTACGTGCCAGGTAATTAAGTAGACTTTTAAATGTTTCGTTTGACACGATTTTGAATGCAATGAAAATTGAATTTTGTGCATTGACGTTAAGGTTGATTATTCCTTAGCGTTGTATATTTTAAGTAGTTGATGGTTTTTTTGCTGTGAGTTTAACCGATTTTGACTTTTATTGTATAGAAAGCATGATAAATAGCGGCTGCAGTATTGTAACCTTTTTTTTTTGCTTTTAATGACAACCTTAAGTGTAAGGAATAGAAATCAAAATCGATTGAGAGAACAGTAAAGGAAAGCTTGTCTAAATGTTTAATCTTACTCTGAATTTAGTTCCTATGAATGTAAGAAATTCCCGTACTATTGTACAGGGATTTCAGAAGGTACCCTTAAAAATAATCCAGTGAGAGTTATTTATATTATTTAGGGTTCAGTTGAATCTGCTGAAAACTCTTATACTTTCTGGGTATTGTGTGTCTTACAATACTGTGTAAAGGCCGCTGCATACGTGACGGGTTTTTTCACGGACGGGACGAAACGGGAAATTTTGGAAATATCGTTTCATACAAAATGTATAAGGAAGCGCATATGTCACGGGGACACGGACGGGACGGGAACGTGGCACTAACGGGGCGGGAAATCGTCGCCAACCATGTTTAGACTCCTTTCGTTCCGGAGAAAAAGTAGTATTGGAAGTTTGCATCAGCGTCGATGATACGTCGATCCGAATCACTGTTTACGGTACGTATGCATTAAGAACACATTCCCGTCTTGAACGAGGCAGTCACGTCCCGTTCCCATTCACGTCGCGTTCCCGTTCACGTCCCGTTTCCGTTCACGTCCCGTTCCCGTTCACGTCCCGTCACGTATGCAGCGGTCCGGGGACACGCGTGGCACGCCCATCGTGTCTCCCTGCGCCTGTTCACGATATTTGCCTGTTCAATGTGACGACGATTATAACCGATTTCTACACAGATTTGCAAAATGAAAAAAAAAGAAATAACAAAATTAGATTTTTTCCGGGGTACTTCACTACTTAAAAAAAAAAACAAACAAAAAACAAAGTCACTTCCTGCTTAGATCTTTAAAATTACGCAACGGGTTTTGATGAGGTTTTTGTAATACCAAGAGTGATTAACTAGCGACTCGTCCCAGCTTCGCACAGGTACATTTTACATATATTTATTAAAAAAAACCGCATCTAAATCCGTTGCGTAGTTTTAAAGATCGAAGCATACATAGAGACAGACAGCAGGAAATGACTTTGTTTTATAATATGTAGTGATAGGTACATGCATAATATATTTAACATCACCATTGCACCCTTGTGAAGCTTGGGCGGGTCACTAGTAAAGATAGTAACTTCAAACCAACTAGTTCAACTTGTACAACACAACGAGGTTATGTCAATAAGAAGACCTGTTTCAAAGGGTTTGAGGTTTCGCTCAGGTCACACGACGACTTAAAAGCTTTTTTTCTCAACACTTTTAGGCTCTAGACCAGTAGTTCCCAAACATATTTTTCTTGTGGACCACTTTCAAAACTGTACTAGTTTCGGTGGACCCCCTGCTGTTACATGTCTACCACATTCTTAAAGTCGCCAAAAAATAAAAATTGTGTCGTTTCTGAGTTCTGTCCCTATACAGGGTGCATCTGTGAACATTTACATCCCTTCAACCACGTGTTCTACCATTTTGAATAACATTTGTTCTGTGGCTTTTCAAAATTCGCATAAAAAAAATTCAACTTTCATACAAAGTCGGTCACGTAACTTGGTCATTTCGTATGGGGAGTCGAAAAAATTTCGAAATAACTATGCTTACATTTTTGCTCTTGACTATCAAAAGCAGATAAATTTTCGTAGACCTCCATTAAAATCTTATGGACCCCCATTTTTTATTCACGCCTACGTAGACCCCCAGCAAGTCTCCCATGGACCCTTGGGGGTCCACCTGGACCACTTTGGGAATCACTGCTCTAGACGGACCGAATTTCAAATGCAATCCAACCGCAAATTGCAGTCGGTGTGCAGTTCACACGATTGCACGAAGACTGCAATTGAACTGTAATCGGACTGCACGTTTGGTTTGCAGTTCTATTGCAGTCGTTTCAAATGTATTCAAACTGCACCCCTGTCATACTGTATGGATCAGAATGGACTGTTAAGAAGATGGATGAAAAAAGACTGCATGTAGCGGAGATGAGAATGTTGAGATGGATGTGTGGTGTGACGCAAATGGATAAAGTAAGAAATTCTTGGTATGGCCATGTAAAGAGGAGAGATGAAACGCATGTTACGAAAAGAGTTTTGAGTTTACACGTAGATGGATGGAGAGGTCTTCCTCTCCATCCATCATGGGAGGCCGAAGAAGAGATGGATGGATTGTGTGACGGGTGACAGGACAGAGTGGAAGAAAAAAACATGTTGCACCGACCCCAAGTAATATGGGATAAGGGTAGGATGATGATGATGACCCAGCCGTCCGCAATAGTTTAACGCTCCCCCCCCCGCCCGTGGATAGAATTAGTAGTAGAAACAAGGTTAGAGTGAGCACACGCGTTGTCTGTCCGTAAATAAAATAATAAATATATCGAGCAACAAGGTTATAATATTGGACGAGGGTTCTGCAGCAGTTGGTGTGGATTACACGCTGACTGCAATTGAACTGTAATCGGACTGCACGTTTGGTTTGCAGTTCTATTGCAGTCGTTTCAACTGCATTCAAACTGTACCATACCCAGCCGCTCGCAATACTCTAACGCCGCCCTCCGCGCGTAGAATTAGTAGTAGAAACAAGATTAGAGTGAGCACACGCGTTGTCTGTCCGTAAATAAAATAAAAATATCGAGCGCAACAAGGTTTTAAGATTTGACGAAGCTTTTGCAGCAATTGGTGTGCAGTTCACACGATTACACGCCGACTGCAATTGAACTGTAATCGGACTGCACGTTTAGTTTGCAGTTCTATTGCAATCGTGTCAACTGCATTCAAACTGCAGTTTCACTGCAATTTGCGGTTGGATTGCAGTTAAAATGCGGTCCGTCTGTCTAGAGTGTTAGAAACTAAAATAAAAAGTACTTAATAAAGATGTAATTGTGACTAAGTTATAATTAATCTTGAGTTTTGTGAAACGTATGACTTTTATTATTAGACTAATAATTAGAGAGACGCCGAATACTCGTTTCATATTCAGTATTCGGCGCATTCGGCAGAAAGTTGAAACCGAATAATTCGATTGAAATGCCGAATGTATTCGGTGTAATAGACCATTGTAAATCAGCCTTTATGACAAAACAAATTAGTCGAATCCTATATTCTAACAATCATATTGTAATACGGATGGTTTACTTGATTGAACTACGTATGTTGTTTTCTCAACTATGGCACTAATAAACAACATAATAAGTCAAGAATATTTGCAATTAAATTAATTTCACTGTTTCAAAAATGGCCTGACAAATAACATTACACATAAATATATAAAATAAGCACATACAAATATTTTATGTTAAACCTCATTTCTTACAATTTTGGTATAATTTTTGAACACATTTAAAAATGGGGTTTGAATTTCGAATGACATTTTTTTTATAAAACTATAGTCCGTTTTTTAATTGTAGCCTACGATTTGACAACTCAGAATGTCACACTCTAGAAATAATGTCCCCAATTTTCTGGAGTTTGACATTTTAAGTTGTCAAATCGTAGTCTAGGATTAAAAAACGAATTATATCTGATGACAGGTCTTGAATACAAATATAATGCAAAGAAATTAAATTTTATGATCATGTTTTAAGGTTTATTATTAACTGAAGTTATTGTATAATAACATTTAATTAAAATATTTACTATAGACTTTCTGGACCACATAAGCGATATGATTTTGTTTTTAATCTAGTACATTGTTCATCGAAGATGTACGTTATGAATAGTTATACTAAATTGATTAAGGTCTCGATTTATTTATAATTAACATTAAAAATGTTATAAAGAATACCTGAAAAATGCAACATTTGCATAAATTTCTGTTCCTTATGAAGTATTTATAACGAGGAGGGTAGATTGAAAAGTATTAGACTATAACCAAGAAAATAAAAAGTATGAAATATGTATTATTTTTTTGTTGTGCACATTGTCAAACTTCATGACGTAACGGCGATGTCAAAAAAGAATTTGGATCAGTATTATGGCAAACTAAATACTTTTTTTAATAAACCCTAGCCTCGTATATTTAGTACAATCAGGAAAAGAGATTAGTACGCAGTTTTTTTTCTGCACACCAATCTCTTTCGTCGACTGTACTGTTCACAGAACTTTGTGATATTAGTTTTAAGTTTTAATAACTATGTTATATTTTATTTTGGCTCACTGCCATAATATTAATATTGTTATATAATATTGTTTTAATAGTATTAAATGTACTTAAAGTATAAAATAATATTAATTTAGTTTAATGCTAGGAAATTATAGTAAGACTTGAAATTAAATTCTATGGTATAAGCATTGTCGTAGTAATGACTAATGACAGTGGCATTTCCTCGGGAATGATCGGCAATCTTCGGGGTCACTCGCTTGCGCAAAAGATTAATTAAAAAAGTCCTATTTACACTATTATCTTCTATGGTTATAGAAATTCGCAACATAATTTTATAAATTTGTTGATTGTTTTTAAATTTGATTAATAATGATGAGGCTTATGAAGTTTCGATCTCCAGATTTAAAAAATGTCTAACTTAATATAAGAACGATTAAAAAATACGAGTTATTATAATAAAGTTACTATTTGATATATATGACAAAAAAAAATGAATGCCGAGCACCCTGGATGGTACAATCGGGGTAATTTCTGCCTGATCACTTAAAAAAAAAGTTTACTTGAATCTTGCAGCGCTACTCTGAGCTATACCTTTAAAATATAGGTTTTTTTTTCGACAGTATTGGGAAATCCTTCATGAACGCACAGGCAGCCTCACAAACGAGCCAATCTGGGCAGTGTCAGACTCCTACTGACTAAAACCGCACTCCTGCCTTACATTCATCCACAGACATTACGTCCGTGCCATTGTTTGATATTTAATTTTTTTTTTGCTTCTGGGCAACTCCACGTGTAAGTGGCGCCACTCTAGAGCACACATTGGCGATTTAAATAATACTCTAAAATATACGTTTCGATTGCAAGCAAAAATGAACTTAGTGGTAGTCAAGCAAAAGTGTCTTCGATGGTACGCGATAGATCCGATCTATAGGTCATACTAGTAACATGGTTTTTTTCCATGCTTGAAACGTTCCTATGGCTACTAGGTTGTAGTCAAATTTCTTTAAGAAACTATCAAAATAATATCGTTACTGGTTCTTTATAATACAGTCATTTGGTCCGAAAAATTGTGTTAACGTAGAAAATATTATTCCGGCAGTTTTGAAAATTAGTATTTTTATAGATTTTTCTGAATTTCAACTTTTCTTTACGGCACTCGTACGCCAAACTATTTACTTTATGGAAAAAAGGTTAATCCACAGATAGTAGAAAATTTTAGTTTTATTTTGTATAACTGTTTTTATCGTGAAGTGGGTTAGGAAGGAAATATTGCCAAAAAATATACAGGGTGTTTGGTGCATCGTTTGTCAAATTGATTTGGCCGACAGGATAGATCATTTGCTAAATCTTCAGCCCCAAAAATTCATTCCTCGCCACACCGGTTTTTTTTAAACATGTTTCTAATTTTTATTCTGAAAAACACCGGATTTCAGCATTTATTTTTAAATTAAATAAATATTATAACAATGGCACTACGAATTTTTTCGGTAAAATGTAATCCTGAACATGTTCGTTTCAAATGTATTCGTACAATTAAGGCTACTGTAAATATTGTCCAATAAAATATGAAATTAATAAAAATGTTACCATTTACAAACGTTATGTTTAATTTTGTTTTTCATTTATTCTCTATTTATGAATCATAATGTGAATAATAATTATTAGCACAAATGCTAATGGTTTTCATTTCATCAACGACCACAAACATTAAAATCTCATATCATAACGATAATTTCATTTAAATTGATATTGCAATTATATATAAAGTATATAACTGCACTGGTTCTGGCTCCATAGTTTGATAGCAAGAAACGTAGGGCAGAATGAAGTTGTCCATCACGGTCTTAACCTTGTGCATAGCACATAATGTTCACAGTCAAGGAATACTTGGTGATATTATTCAAGCGCCAGGGAAGTTAGTAAACGGAGCTACTGGTCTCTTAGACGGGATCTTCGGAGGTAAAACCACAGACCAGTGTGCACAAGATGTGACCGAAGCCTACAGGAAAGCTGTCGCCGCATTTTACCACAAACTCTACACTAACATCGCTGCCCGTCATGACAACCACTTTGTATTCTCTCCTTACACCATCTGGCTGTCCCTATCTGCTTTAGCCGAAGGAGCTGATCCGTCAGTTCAAAGCCAAATCTTCGCCTCCCTGAACTTACCCCAAGTGCAATGCATCCGTAAGAAGTTTTACGACATAGCCTTGAATGTGGAGAGACCTGGTCGGGACGTAAGTCTTAGAAGAAGGAGGACTTTACTTCTGGATGAAAGTCTTAAAGTTTTCCCGTCTTGGGGCAGACTGGCGCAGTCAACAGGACTTCTAAACTTCGATTTCGCACCAATCAAGAAGAATCCAAAGGCGACATCTCGCAAAGTCAGCAGCTTTTTGTCAACGCGATCCCGGATTTCTCTGAAAGGCAATTCAGCACTCTTGGACTCTTTAGATTACCAAGGTCTTTGGACGACAGCATTCCCCGATGCGGACATACAGAGCCAGCCGTTCTTTAACGAATTGGGGCAGAAAATTGGGACGGTTGACATGATGCATATAAAGATGAAGGTCCGATTGGCCCACGTTCCCTTTATGAGCGCGAAGGTCGTGGAATTGCCCGTCGGCGTTGACGGCCGGTACACTATGTTGATAGCGGTTGGAACTGGTAACGATATTCTCAAAAATGCTATCCAGATCTTCATGGGTTCGATCATGGAGATATTCTCGCTGCTGCAGATGAGTTTGTTCCCTCTGGATGTTGCGATACCACGGTTTGCAGTGTCGTCGGCGTTTGACGCACGGCCTGCGCTTGAAGATTCTGGCATTCGGTGGTTTTGGAGAGACCCGGCTGCTACGAGGTAAGCATTCAAGTATCTTTTATACTTTAGATTTACTGACTAGGCATGCGAGAACGTTTGAAAGAGCTAGTGTGGCCCTGACTACTACTGAATAGTTTTTATGGGCATTTATCCGCTGGTAGAGGATTGTAGATTATACAATTACCTTGCTGGTGATATCTATTATTATGAGCCCTTTGTGTCCCACTGCATGGCAAACGATGGAAGGATGGCCCTTCCGTCACTCTCATTTTTTCTGTCCTTAGCAACTTCCGGCCAATCCCTAAGGTAAGAGTTCAATTCGTCACGCCATCTCCTTATGGGCCTAGCGCATCACCGTTTCCTACTATCCGGAATTCAGTCAGTGATTGCTCTAGGTGTGACATCTATACCTACCCCATTTTGACCACATTCGACTTACATCTACACTTCTACAGCCTATCTAAGTACAGCGTGATCTGACTCCCCTTTCAGACAGAAACTATAATCCGTCCAATAACACCTTTAGTGGCAGTGGTTTGGTTACCCCGTATCTACTTTAGTGCTTCGAGTATGCTCACAGAACTACTTAACTATTGTTTCTATGACGCCATGTAAACGCATGATGCATCTATTTAGCGCAGTCAGACGAGGTTTGCTGGAAGGATGGTCTGCTATATCTACCTATCCAGGCTATTGTAGTAGTCAACAATATGTTTATGATTTAAGATAAGTGTTTATGATATGGGCGTAACTCAACTGAATCAAAGTCAAAATCTTTTTATTTCACATAGACCTACATGGGCACTTGTAAAACGTCAGAAGCTAGTGCACGGTTCCAAATTGGTCGTTTCCTGTAATAAAGAATAAAGATGCTATTCTTACATTATACAGACTGGAAACAAACGACGAAGACTTAAACAACACTTCCCAACCCAACAGGATCTAACAACTAAACTATATCACTATATATTTTATTGCAGATTCGTTTCAAATCCACCAGCAATACCAGGAGGTTTAATCCAACGCGTCTCCATAAAGGTTGACAATCAAGGAGTGTCTCCGCCACCGCAAGTTGGCAATGACCTAATATCAGGCCTGGTTAATATTGCTTCGAATACAGCTACGGGAGTGGCCAAGGCTGTTGGCCATGAATTTGTAGCTGATAGACCTTTCATGTTTGCCTTCTTTGATACGGAGACAAGAACCTGTTTATTTGCTGGAGCATTCTCTAGGCCTAATACTTTGAAGTAGAGGATGGTAATAAAATAATGTGTTGAATTGTGTTTTCTTTTGTATTATTTAGTTGATCAAAATCTATGCTTGAAATTTCCATATTCTGAATTCTATAATCTTTAAACAGTTGTTTCTCTCCACTGTCTCATGATGTGGTCGTTGGAGCACGCTTACCTAGAAGTAACCTATTACTCTTGACTTAAGTATAGACTTTCATTCCTTAGCTATACACAAAATGAATGTGTTCCCAAAACTTTTGTGCGTATCATCCACGGTTGCATCGCAGTCCAATAATGAAACGAGCTTAGTGGAATCAAACTCCCTGAAAAGCAACCTGTGTAAAACCGACAGCTAGTAAGTAAATCGGCATCGATGCCTAGGACTTCTAAGCTTCCCAACGAGTGTCACCAATACCAACAATTATTTTGACTCGCTTCTCACATGACTCAAGGGCTTCGAGCTGGTGGAACAGCAGTGAGAATATTCTGATGATGATGATGGTGAACCTATCACTTCTAGGAGAACACAGACTTTCTTCTTCTTTCATCTTTCACGGACCCGCACTATCTCCCTCCAGTTTTGGCGATTGGATCTTACTAGTTCGTCTCACCAATAGGTACCCATAGAGGTATCATTATGAAATCGTCCTATCAAAATCTTGTTTTTATGATTTTTATTACCTTATTCAACCGTCCTTGAGAAGGTGATAACAACATGCAGCTAATATTTTAACTAGAAACACTTCTTGTTGACTCATTTTTAAGCTAATCATGTTTTTGAGTGCGTCATGCATTCCCGCTAGTTCATCGGATCATTCTGCTGTTTTGCAAACCATTATAATCACGTGCTGCTTTTACCAAAACCAATCAGATTAGAATTCAACACATGGGTGTTCAATTTTGATAGAATTGTCCGAGGACTTATAAAATACACGTGAAGAGCGATATTTTAATCTCATTAATAAACAAACAACCTTACATTAATATTAGCAAGATTGTGCTATGCTCTTTGACCTATTACCTACATAAGAAACAGGATTTTTATTTATGCCTTAGTAGATTAAGTAGCATAATCTAATAAGGACGTGTCGAAAAATGACAAAAATCATTTTAGTTTTGTTTGTCGTGTGCTGTGTTGTTCAAATATCAACGCAACAGAACCAACAAGTCTCTCCCTTAACCTACGACTCAAGATGGTGCAACAACAATCAAGACATCACTAATGAATACCGAACTTCGATCTACAAATTTATCCTGCAATTGTTTAAATCAATAGCTGTGCGGAGCAATCTCAACTTTGTGTTCTCACCAAATTCAATATGGATAATTGTCGCGGCTATAGCAGAAGGAGCCGACTCTCTAACTCAGCAGAAACTATTCCAACTTCTAAGTCTACCAAACGATCCGTGCATTCGTCAGGCGTACTACCAACTGGCAACTACTCGGGTGTTCCCATCTAATGACGTGAACATTAAGAACACGCGCCTTTGTTTAATCGACGATGGTGCTACACTCAGCCCGACTTGGTATGACTTAGTCACGAAGAACTCTCTCCTAGAAGTAGCCAGAGTGCCAATCAAAAACAACCAGGAAGCAGCAGCTACCGAAATCAAAACAATAATGTCTTCGCATGTCCCAGGACTCAATCTAAGTGGAAACTCAGTCCTACTCGATAAGATGGACTACAATGGTTTGTGGACCACTGCATTTGCGGATGCAGTAATAGAACAAGCACCGTTCTATAACTTACAAGGTGAAGCAATCGGGGCTGTGGATATCATGAGAGTGCAGAGAAGAGCTAGAATGGGGTATAATGAGAAGCTGCGAATAAAGATTATTGAATTTCCAGTCGGTTCGGATGAACGGTATCGAATGTTGTTCGGCGTAATCATTGGAAATGAAGACCTCACGTCAATTGTAGCTGGGGTTGATGACAACCATGTGTTTGAGTTAATAGAAAGTCTGCGACCCAGCCTCGTGCCTATAAATGTGGCGATACCGCGCATGGTGATCACCAGTGAAATCGACATGAGGGTCATACTGAAAGACTTGGCAGTCAACGAGCTTTGGACTGATCCAGCTGTTACTAGGTGAGGTGCACTGGTAAATTTTGGTTAATTTGGTGTATAATTTTAACGCAAGCTATTGGCTAATAGATACATGGGACACTTAAAAAACTAACTTTACTATGACCAACGATGACAAACTTGATATCGAATTCAGATGGATTTCTTCGGATAACAAGATTCAAATAGTAAAATCTACTGATCTTAGTAGCTTAAGTACTAGAAAATACCACAGATACTCTAACATCATTACATCATAATCTCAAACCAATCTCTTTACCATAGGTACATATCAAACCCGCCAGCTCACCCCACCACCTTCGTGCAACACGCCTCCCTGGTTCTCAACACCACTGGTCTGGAATACGCGCCTCCAGAACCTGAATCCGCTTACAATGCCCGCACTGGACTACATCCTATTCTGGGAAGAGACTTTATCGCTGATCGGCCATTCGTTTTTGGTCTGTTTGATGCTAAGACTTGGACGTGTTTGCTGGCTTCTGCTATTACTCAGCCAACTTACACTTGAGTGAGGAAATAAACGTGAAAGGAGTTTTCTTTTTTTTTACCTCTCTAGTTGTTTTGTGTTACCGAAAACAGATATACGGTATGTCTGCCAAGTTTACAAATATTATAAAAACTAAACCTGATCACGCATTTTGGAACCGGTTCTTTGAATAAAGTAAAAGGAGAAGTTATATGTGTGACTTCCCAATTCATTTTGGATTGTAGAGGTCAGAATAAAGGTGAATTTGGCAAATTTGAAGGACAATTATTGATATATTCGGCTTCAACCGGTTCGACAGCTTGTTTTAGAGTCACTATAATAATCACTAACCTATATCTACTAAAATAGATGCTGACAGTGACAACCTTAGTCCGGAAATCTGTTCGATCGAGGCTGCAAATGAAATCTCTTTGCGTATCGTTTGAGGTTTGATGTATGAACGTAGAGATTGAGTACTAATACAAATACATGGACAAAATGAGATGATTTTGACGAAAGCTAGAAATTTTTTATCGCACATTTAGGTACCTAACTTAGAATATTTACCTATGAAAAAAAACGATAAGTAATTTAATTATATGCAATTTAATGCAAAACGAACGACTAATAAAAAAAGGTTTACTCTTATTAATTAATAAAAAATATCTGAATGCAATCGACTACTTTTTTGATGAATATATAAAGCACGAAAATGTTAGAAGTCCCCAGTACATTTTCGCTTCTCTAAAGACGTGTTTGAAAAATGCAAGTTATATTTCTTGCTTTTCTCGCCGGGTGTGTTAGGTTCACCGTTTCGATCCCACACAGCTTCGACTTGCGTGGAACACATATCTTAGGACCATGCAATGTCTACGAAGAAATATCACATAACTATCAGTCTGATCTGAACAACTTTTCAATCATATTCTACAAGGCAATCGCTGCAAGGAGTCCAGAATTCAACTTTGTTTATTCTCCTCTCTCTGTGTGGCTTATTCTTGCGGGTATGGCCGAAGGAGCTGACTCCCTCACCAGGCAACAGATATTCAATCTCCTGGAGGTACCCTACGATGATTGCACCCGACAGAAGTATTACCAACTGGCAACATCTCTTATAGTTCAAGCTAACGACATCAAAGTTATCAGCAACCGAATTTTGTTGATCGATGCAGGCGTTACACCAAATCCAACCTGGTACGATATTGTGATGAGGAATAATCTCTTGGATGTGCTCACTGCTCCTATTAGACACAACCCAGAAGTAACAGCCGAGGAGATCAAGCGATTGATGCACGCAGAACTACCAAGAATTAATTTCGATGGAAACTCAGTTATCCTAGACACAATCGACTACAACGCACTGTGGACAACTGAATTCGCAGAAGCGAGAATCGAGCGTTCTCCTTTCCACGATCAATTCGGAAATCCAGTCGGATTCGTCGATCTTATGGAGGTTACCAAACACGCGCGACTGGGATACGTTAAAAGCATAAAGGCTAAAGTTTTAGACTTACCGATCGGTGCAAATGAGCGCTACCGAATGATTTTCGGATTATTTCCTGATTCGGATAACGTTATGGCGGCCTTCAGCATTGTGACCGTCGACATTGTGTTAGAGGTATTCGAGTCGTTCAGGGACAGCTTCGTTCCGGTCGAGGTGGCGATACCACGCATGGTTATATCCAGTGAGATCGACGTAAGGTCTCTAATTGAAGACTTGGGAGTGACCAGTTTGTGGAACGATCCAGCTGCAACAAGGTAACTTCTACATATATTTCTCTTGTATAACATATCGTAGATGAGTTCATGTAACAGATATCCTTTCCTAAAACTAATCTAAAAAGCGACCTAGAGTCATCACATAGTCAATCGAAGCGGTAATTATTTTAATTATTTTTATGTTCTTTAGTAACCAGGATGTTTTTTGAGTTTAAGGCTCTAGACAGACGTCGACTGCACGCCGACTACAATTGGACTTCATATTTGGTTTGCAGTTCTATTGCAGTCGTGTCAACTGCATTCAAACTGCATCCGAACTGCAATTTGCAGTTGGATTGTAGTTGAAATGCGGTCCGTCTGTCTAGAGCCTAAAGCGGTTACTGAGATATTTTTAAACAGCTTGAAGAGCAATGTCGACACTACTACCATTGTCCAAAACAAATTAAATTTTTTTTTGTTATTATTGATAAGCTCGCGTTCTTCTTGATGATTATTGTTGATTACTTGATTAAAATACTTAGAAGTTGATGTTCTTGCAACAGAAACGTCTCCTACCCGCCAGCCTTGCCAAGCAGCTTCATCCAACGCGCTACACTGACCCTGGACAACCACGGGCTGCAACCCTCGCCTCCAGCACAAGCCGCACCATATGGCGCTCCAACTGGCCTAGACCCCAAAGTGGGCAACGACTTCATCGCCGACCGACCGTTCTTGTACGCTCTGTTTGATGCTGAAACCCTCACTTGTATCATGGCTTCAGCCTTTACCGTGCCTACTTATAAACATTGATGAGTAAATCCATGTGCAGTTTCTTACAGGCATCTTTCTGTTGCATCTAAAATAAAAACAAAAAAAAAGAAAGAAGAAAATAATTAAAAGTGTCGAAAGTGATTTAGTTTTAATAAAAAATTACCTTAATTACAATTTGGTTTAATCCAATACGGGTATTTTATATACCGGGTATGGTGTTCCTAAATAACCTAACATTACTTATGGGAGTTGCATCAAAAAAATTTCATCATTGATATCGGGTAGGATGTTAAAAATAAACAATTATAGTAATATTGACGATGTCATGGAATTTATTGACATATTGAATTTATAAAAAAAAGGCTTCAGCTATGATCGTCACCTTACATGATAACTCTCATCGATAAGGATTCTAAGTAATAGTAAGATAGTAGTTTCCTTGAAGACGATTCACTTTTACGTCTCGGGTAAGAACGTCGAAACATGGAAATAATACATTCACAAGTTAATGTGGCAATTACAATAAAATCTCATTTACGATTTTCTTCAAAATACAAGTTCTGCAAATATTTATAGCACATTTAAGCGCGATAAATGTTTTGAAATAAAAACATCGTAAATATTTTGGTTTTGGTTTTCGATTCAACATTAAATGACTTCAAATTGTAAAGGAAAAGGATGAGTGTAATTTAAAAGAAACGAACGACGGACATAAAGAATTACATTGGAAACTTAATACATTCGATAACTTTTAAAGCCTTATCAAGTACTACACAGTCCCTTCGATAACAAATTACCTTGCATAATGCCTTTTGATAAATATAAAAGCACGAAATTTCAAGGAGGCATCAGTACACCCTTGCATCTGCAAAGACGGGTTGCAAAATGCAAGTTTTCATTTTTGCCTTTCTCGCCGGGTGTGTTGGGCTGTCAGTTTCAATCTCACACAGCTTCGCCTTAACTGAAACACATTCCAAAAAACTGTGCAATGTCTACGAAGACGTTACATACAGCTACAGGTCCGATATGTACAATTTCGCTATTGCTTTCCACAAAGCAGTCGTTGCAAACAGTTTAGAACCTAATTTCGTTTATTCTCCAGTCTCCGTGTGGCTCATTCTTGCGGGTATAGCCGAAGGAGCCGATTCCGTCACCAGACAACAGATATTTAATCTCTTAAACGTACCCAACGACGAATGTACCCGACAGAAGTATTACCAACTGACAACATCTCGTATAGTTCAAACTGATGACGTCAAAATTATCAGCAACCGAATTTTGTTACTCGATGCAGGCGTCACACCCAATCAAACGTGGTACGATATTGTGATGAAGAATAATCTCATAGAAGTGCTCACTGCTCCTATTAAACACGACCCAGCAGTAACAGCCGAGGAGATCAAACGACTCATGCACGCAGAATTACCAAGACTTAATTTCGATGGAAACTCAGTCATCCTAGACACAATCGACTACAACGCACTATGGACAACGGAATTCGTAGAAGCAAATATTGAGCGCTCTCCTTTCCACGATCAATTTGGAAATCCAGCCGGATTCGTCGATCTTATGAAAGTCACAAAACGCGCGAGAGTCGGATACGTCAAAAGCCTAAAAGCTAAAGTGATGGAGTTGCCAGTCGGTGAGAACGAGCACTACCGAATCTGTTTCGCAATGTTTCCTGAATCAAATGATATTATTGCAGACTTCGGGATCTTGACCGTCGATATTGTATTTGAGATCTTCGAGTCGCTCAAGGATAGCTTCGATCCGGTTGAGGTGGCGATACCACGTATGGTTATGTCCAGTGAGATCGACGTGAGGTCTCTGATTGAATATTTGGGAGTGACCAGTTTGTGGAACAATCCTGCTGCAACTAGGTAACTTTTTTTAAATGTTTCCTTATTAAACTATTTATTTATTTAAACTTCATGTACAGTTGTGGTACATAGGCGGACTTAATGCTACAAGGCATTCTCCACCAATCAACCAGTTGGCCTGTACTTGTCTATCTAAAATAACCCTTGAATGTTTTCTTGTCTCATGCACCAGGCTCGTATGTCTGCGACTGGGTATTCCATCTCGTATAGCTGTTCAATCCCAATAGGTAATAGAAGAACTGTCGAGATCAGTATTCGGTCGTGGATATGCGATCCTAATGAAATAAACGCGTGTTTGTCGATATACTCGACATAGGCGGTTAAAACGAATTATTCATTTCCAAGACTAAGAACTTGCTTATTTGTATGACACACTGACAGGTTTATTCGCTCTTATAACATCATGTATTTGCAACAGGAACGTCTCCAATCCACCAGCCTTGCCAAGCAGCTTCGTCCAACGCGCGACTATGACTTTTGGCAACCAAGGACTGCACTCCCCGCCTCCAGCACCAGCCGGAATATACGGCACACCTACTGGCCTGGATTACAAAATAGACAACGCCTTTATTGCCGACCGCCCGTTTTTGTACGCTCTGTATGATGCTGAAACCTACACTGTTATTATGGCGTCGGCATTTATAGAGCCTACTTATATGAACTGATGAGAAACACCAATCTCAGGTATCTGAAAATCAAAATTGTTTGAAGTCGGATGTTGTTATGATTGACTTTTGTTCCGAAGGTACCGAACTTATTTTAACAGAAGATCTGACTGAAGTGATCTGGATTAAGCGTTCAGAAACCAGAGTTTGTCTATAATATGTAGATAGTGTATCTTTGCCCGTCATTTATACGCTTAATACCAAACACAGGCTCTTAGCAATTTTGCGAAATTTCCTTTGTAAAAAGTTGCTTCTGAATGCAATCTGTGCTTCAGTGGTGCATTACATAATGTCATAAATAAAGTTAGGTGATGGGTTTGCATCTATTGTGTCTTACTTAAATTAAAATATAATTATCTACGTACCTAATATCAAATTTATTAACCTAACGGGTTTTAGCAAAAACAAGACGTGGTTGTAATATTTGGTTTGCAAAATAGCAAAATGATCAGATGAACTAGCGGGAATGCATGACGCACTCAAAAACATGATTAGCATAGAAATGGGTCAATAAGAAGTGTTCGAGTTGAAATATTAGCTGCATGTTCTAGTCACCTTCTCAAAGTCGATCGAATAATCTACACTATCTACACTAGTATAATAAAGAGGTAAAGTTTGTTTTTTTGTTTGTAGGAGGAAATTTTTGGAACTCCTGGTCCGATTGGAGAAATTTTAGCAACAATAGAAAGCTGCTTTACTCCTGAGTGACATTGGCTATATTTTATGTACGCAGGCGAAGCCGCTGACATAAGCTAGTAAAAATATAATGAGAACAAGAAGTTGAAAGGACGATTTCATAATGATACCTTTATAGATACCTATTGGCAAGACGAACTAGTTAGATTCTATCGCCAAAACTGGAAGGATATAGTGCGGGCCCGTGAATGAAAGAAGTAGAAGAAAGTCTATGTTTGCCTAAAATCATTAGGTTCATCATCATCACTCATCTAGCATAAAAAAAAAATGACGTGTAAAAGTGTTTTTTAAACCTACTTGCAAAATAAAGATCATTTATTTATCATTTATCAGCTTTTTTAATGTTCCCACTGCTAGAACTCAGGCCTCCTCTCTAAGATAGGTTAATTATATTGAATACTAGGTAGGATAGGGAGAATAGGATACGTTTACCATTTCGTTGCATACCATCAGGTGATAAAGTGATCGAACGCGAGTCTCACAATACTAAAAACGGAAGCTCTTATGCACAGGCCCAAAAGGGCCTGTTCATAAGAAGGCAAAGCCGAAACGATGTTTGGATGTTTGTTACTCAATCACGCCAAAACGGCTGGACGGATCTCGATGATACTCGGCACAGGCATGGGATACACTCTAGAATATGTCCTACATAGGCTACTTTTCCTCCCGAAAACCCCAACCCCAATCCCAATACCCTGCGGGCGAAGCCGCGGGCAAAAGCTAGTGAAATATAAATCTGAATCGAGAAGATTTAAATTTCCGTTAAAACGAGTACCTATAGCTAGTTTCGAACCAAAGATATTCACAATAATTATCAATTTCGGTGGAAATATGCTGATATTTGTGTTTTCAAACAACCAAATAAAAAAGGATAAACGGTAGCCACCAGCTGTAAGGCGGGCCCAGTTACCGACAAGCTAAACGTGTTTGATCGCAAACAATTAGAATTTACTGATTTTTTGGAATGTTGTTTGGATACACGATAACAGTGTTAAAACAAGTTTTGGGTAGGTAAGGCGAGATATAACAGCAGAGACAGGTCACTGGAACGACATGTGACCAACAGATGCCCTTTAAGTTGAAGGCCGTAATAAGACTTGTCATACTGTAGGTATATAACAGAATCGCTTTGAAAAGATAAGTATAGATGTTGAGATAAAGATAAAAAAGAAAGAAAAATAATTAATTTGGTATAGCACAAGGTACACACACGTTTGGTAACGTGTAAAGAATAAAAAAAGGAACAAAAAATAAAGATAACAATAATAAGTTGTGTAAATGAGAGGAGATGGATGTGGTTGTAACGAGAATGGATAGAGAGAATGAGTGTATAAGAGCAAGTTTTAAAGTGGCGTCAGTGCAAAAAAAGTTGTAAGGAAATCATTTGTCTTGGTATTGTGATGTCAAGAGGACGAATGTAACGCATGCTAAAAGAGTTATAATAATAAATTCAGATGGAATGAGAAGGGAAAGTGCTTACCCCGACTAACATGAGACTAGGGCAGGTAAATTTAGGCTTCACTTGTCAAATACAAGACATTAGAGAAATAATAAAAATGAATTTTCTATTTGTCATAATTCTGCATTTATAACCAGCCATAAACTCTAACATTCCTTTAATTAATAGGAGTAAGTGGAGCAATGTTTGTTTCAGACTTGAGTAGGGCACTAACAATTTGAATACCCCTTTCGAATTGTTAGTCGCACAAGCCTTAGCTAATTAGGTCCTACATTAAAATGGGCTTCAATTTTGAAAACAACTGCATCATTATCACCGCTATTTCAACCGAAAGGCGTCTACTGTTAGATATAGGCCTTCGCTTTGAAAAACAACATCGCTTCAAATATTCAGATTAACAGATTTTAATTATAATTGTGTTTTGAATTGTTTGCTTTCTTATATCTATGTAGAAAGGTGGTTTTAAAAGAAAAAAAAGCAAGTTTTTAATTGATTCAACAATGGAAAGAAAGAAAGAAAGAAAAACATTTATTTTGAATGGGAAGTTATTACACATCTGGAGCCGCGGGCGATAGCTAAATTTAAATAAGTTTTTGAAATTATAATAATAGGAATATCAATTATATGTTGATGTTAATGGGCTTAAGGCAAAGGACGCGAAAGACCGAGCGAAGTGGAAGCGTTTGAGTTGGAAAGCGGACCCCGGGCACCGAGGTGAAAGCCAAGGTAGCAACCGGGACTGGCGCTGAGATGATGATGAGGAACATCAATTATACAGCTTAGATTGAAAATATCGGTCGAAGCTTACCAGTGATTCAACTAACAATTTTTCGATGCTTTTGTTTATTAACCACACGGTATTGCAAAAAATATCCTACCATAGCCCGATATTTAAGTAATTGATCCATTGATATTAATTAATTGGTATAATTGAATGGTATTTAATGAAATTGCCACTGAATAGTGAAATCTGTTATGTGGATATTTCGATGAAAGTAAAACACAATTGATTTAACTTTTTATTATAGGTACCCATAACCCATAAAAGTAAAAACTAAAAATTTGATTAGGATGATGTCTACACAGTATTGAAGTTCATAATCCAAAAATAATAATGAAAATTGCCTGGTTTTGGTGCCCTATCTACTTAGATAATGTACCTAGATTTCTGAACGCTTAATTTTATCTCTATCAGATCTTGTGTTGAATTACCATTAAAAAAAACAAAAGCTGACCATGAATTAGTTGACAATAAATCCGACAAATTGAAACCTATCCATTTATATAATAATATCTATCAATACTTATACGTAGGAACGCTAAAGGCTGATGCCATGATACAAGTGAGGGTTTCAGCATCAAACAGAGCGTACAGGAACGGTCGGTCGGCGATGAAGTCGTTGCCCACTTCAGGGTCCAGGCCAGTCGGTGTACCGTATGGAGCGGCTTGTCCAGAAGACGTGGAGTACAACCCATGATTGTTCATAGTCAGGGTCGCGCGTTGGATGAAGCTGCTAGGCAAGGCTGGCGGGTAGGAGACGTTTCTGTTTGAAAGACATCATGTTTTTAGTAGTGCAAAAAGCTTTAAGCAGATATTGGACAAACTTGAACCTATCAATATATTTTAGCACATGACTTGGCAAGTTTGTAATTTACTTCTTAGTGGTATATGGACATAGCTGTCCATTCTACTAAATAAAATCTGCAAGGAAATCTGAACTATACATATCATGGTTACCTAAGAACGATAAATTATAGTTCGTTTTTTTATTCTAGACTACGATTTGACAACTCAGAAAATCACACTCTAGAAATATGTTCCCAATTTTCTGGAGTTTGACAATTTAAGTTGTCAAATCGTAGTCTAGGGTTAAAAAACGAACTATAATTTAAATATTTACCAGCTCAATTAACTATGTGATTCTTAATTAGCTTTTATTCAGCAGGTTGCAGTTCAGATCATTGTATAAATTAAACGTTTGCATTTTCTAGTTACGATATTTGTGGCGTGAACTCATCGTATAACAATAATAGTTAAATACAAGTACAAGTACAAGTTAATACGGAAGTTTAATAAATACTTATACAATTTACCTCGTTGCAGCTGGATCGTTCCACAAACTGGTCACTCCCAAATCTTCAATCAGAGACCTCATGTCGATCTCACTGGATATAAACTGTCGTGGTAACGCCACCTCAACCGGGACCAAACTATCCTTGAACGAATTGAACACCTCAAATACAACGTCTTTACTCACGATCCCAAGGGCCTCAATAACGTCATTCGATTCGGGAAACATTGAGAAAAGCATTCGATAGCGCCCATTCTCACCAATCGGTAATTCCAACATTTTTGCTTTTAGTTTTTTGATGTATCCCAATCGTGCAAGTTTGGTGACTTTCATGAGATCGACGAATCCGATTAAATTTCCGACGTGGTCATAAAAAGGAGATCGTTTGATTCTCCCGGCTGCAAATTCTGTTGTCCACAGTGCGTTGTAGTCAATTGTGTCTAAAATGACTGAGTTCGAGTGACCAATAGGAGCAGTAAACACACTCAAGAGATTGTTTTTCGTCACAACGTCGTACCAGCTTGGGTTGGGTGAGACGCCTGTATCAAGCAACAAAATTCGATTGCTGTAAATTTTGATGTCATCAGTTTGAACGATGCGAGACGTTGCGAGTTGGTAATACTTCTGTCGGGTACATTCGTCGTAAGGCAAATTAAGGAGATTGAATAACTGTTTTCTGGTGTAGAAATCTGCTCCTTCGGCCATTCCCGCAAGAATGAGCCACACAGAGAGGGGAGAACAAACAAAGTTGAAATCTGTACTCCTAGCAGCGATTACCTTGTAGAACTTAACAGCAAAGTCGTACATATCGGACCGGTACTTCTGCGAAATGTCTTTGTATATATTGCACGGCCTCTGTAAATGTGTTCCATGCAAGTCGAAACTGTATGGGATTGAAACGGTAAGCCCAACACTCCCGGCGAGAAAGGCAAGAACGAAAACTTGCATTTTGCAACACACCATTGCAGATTCAAGGTTATACTGACGATCTCTTAAATTTTTGTGCTTTTATATTCGTCAAAAACTGTTTCCAAAAATGTTTCCCCTTTTGGATCGGTCGTTTTTAATTCAATTAGACTCTTCGTTTTTCGTTAATAATTTTATAACTTTATGTGTTCGCCAATTGGAAACCAAAATCAAAGTTTTTATCTTGTTTTTATTGCAGAATATCTACACTATCTACACTAATATAATAAAGAGGTAAAGTTTGTTTTTTTGTTTGTAGGAGGTAATCTCTGGAACTACTGGTCCGATTGGACAATAGAAACAACAATGGCAACAATAGAAAGCTGCTTTACCTACTCCTGAGTGACATAGGCTATATTTTATGTACGCGGGCGAAGCCGCTGACAAAAGCTAGTTTATTATAATGTTATCTTAATGTACCTGTGATAAAACCTTTATTTTGAAGAAAATTATAAATATGACTACATTATTACCACATTTCAACGTTAGGCTCTTTATCGATTAGGAATCTAGTAAGCTATCATTATCGTCATGGTATTTAGAACAGAAGAAGTCATTGGATAATATTCCTCAAAAATAAATGGCTTTTGTCAAATAGGTGCCTACTAGACAAAAAGAAGCTCTAGCTCTATCTGAAAGACAATTATTCATGTGGAAATATTAACAAAAAAAGGATAAATCACTAAGTGTAATTTTGAAGATAGTCATGATGATAGTTTTTGTAGTTTGTAGTTATTATCAAACAGTAGATTCAACTCGAAAGGGGTCATCATCATCATCATCATCCTAGCGGTATTAGTCCCGGTTGCCAACCTTGGCTTTCACCTCGGTGCCCGGGGTCCGCTTTCTTGCTAAGATGCCTCCACTTCGCTCGGTCTTTCGCGTCCTTTGCCGTAAGCCCATTGGCACGCATATCGTCCCTTACGACGTCGATCCAACGCCTCTTAGGCCTTCCTCGTCTCCCGGGTCCCGGCGGAGGCGGCATGGCGAGGCATCTGTTACTCACGTAGTCTGCCGGTTTTCGTAAGACGTGGCCATACCAACGTAAGCGACCCTCCTGCAGTTTATCCGCTATGTCACGGACCTGAAGGCTGCCCCGGATGCGGGAGTTTTTAATGCGACTCGAAAGGGGTCTCATGCTGAATTGGTGACTGAGACTGTCATAACTACTGAGTTGTGACAAATGTGTGTGAGAGTCTCTTGCACCGGATTCGTGCGAAATAAACGCCCGGGTGTTGCCGTTGTGTAGACCGGCCGTAGGACACGATCAAGGGGTGCCTCGCTTAGGCCGAGCATCTCTGTATCCGCGGTTGTTGCCACCACGATGGCAACGACATATTGCATCGACAGCATCCACCTCTTGCACTGGCCGCCGGTACAGACCATGGCCGCCATGGCATGGAAAAATTAAATTATAGTCGGCCGCCTTATAGGTTTTTTTTTCTATTGATCTATTCTGTCCTGTCAACTGTCACGCTATCTAAATGGCGCAGCGATCTGGTTAAATTAGCCATCAAATTGGACGCCTAGGTCGTTCGTTAAATATCGGCATCCCATCAGATGGCCTACGCCTGCGGGGGAAGAATATGTAGGGTAGGTATTTAAATAAAAACAAATAGATAATTAAAAAATTATTTAATGACGAGAAGCAACAAATTATAGGAAAACTAAGCCGCTGGCGGCAGCTAATGTTGGATAATAAATAGTAAGACCAATTTTATAGCTTAGAAAGATTATAAATTCTGATTGAGTCATCGAAAGGTCGGTATAAATAATGCAAATAAAGTATTAAAACGGGATTATTTTACGTCATTTTTCAATTACTAAGCGCACATTTTTTTTAAATTGATACTCTAATTCTAGACTATGAATAAATAATTAGCCAGACTAGATTCTAGTCCGGCTTATTATTATGTATTAATTCAATTGATCATTAGTGTGAATGACAAAGTTTATGTTGATATAACCTTTTATTATACTCGTCACCTTAACTAAAAACTATAACTGTAATTATGACGATGTCTAATACACCACTAAAGTTCTGCCCCCCTAGCCAAGTTGATAGTCTACAATCTTTAACGCTAATAAACAACTAATCAAACGTATGGGAATGACTTCTTAAAAAAAATATAGTAGCCAAGTTCACATCATTCAAAATGACAGAATGAAATGTAATCGTTTCTACAATGATCATCGCTACATCTAGCAGTTATATGAAATCTACTCTAATATAATAAAGAGGTAAAGTTTGTCTTTTTGTTTGTAGGAGATCATCTCTGGAACTAATGGTTCGATTGGAAAAATTGAAGCTATAATAGAAAGCTGCTTTACTCCTGAGTGACATAGGCTATAAATTATTTATACAACATGGATATTAACCGAGCTATCACAACTATTGTCTCACAAATTTTCCACGGACGAAGTCGCGGGCAGAAGCTAGTAATTAATACTTATGTTGAGGCGTATCGATTGTAGAAAAAAACTTGTCACGACACGATTGTAACTTGGCTAGAGGGGCTGGTAATCTAGCCATCAATATAAAAATGCAAGATTACCATAAACTTGCAGTTTACCAAGCTACGACCATTTCGTTCCAAATTTTTTTCGTCCATCACGTCAAATCGGCAACGCCTCCGATTCTGCCCTCCTAGCCAAGTTACAATCGTTTCGTGACGAGTCTCTTTCTATAATCAAAACGCTTCAACGTAAGTATTAATTTTATCATAAAACTGCAGGATGTAGCGATGATCATTGTAAAAACGATTACATTTCATTCTGTCATTTTGAATGATGTGAACTTGGTTACTAATTTTGTTGAAATGAAGTCATTCCCATAAATTTGAATCGTTTTTTACTCGCGTTAACGACTATATATTATAAACTTAGCTACTGCCTAACCTAGACTGCTGTTTTGACCACGTGTTTGAGCGTTGGGATGACGTAATTCCCACTTGTTTAAAGTTATCTATCGACTAGAACGCTTAGCCAACTAAGCCTTCTAGTTTTGGAAGTTATCGGGAGAACTGTCAGTAGTGCACTATCTACAGATCACTTGTTTCAGAGCACTTAATTTGATTTCTGTTACATCTTTTATTTGGATCACCAAAAATCTTGGCTCTGAGATACAGAAAACGTGACCTTCCTCATCAATTCTTATACGTAGGCACGCTGAATGCTGATGCCATGATACAAGTGAGGGTTTCAGCATCAAACAGAGCGTACAAGAACGGTCGGTCGGCTATGAAGTCGTTGCCCACTTCAGGGTCCAGACCTGTCGGTGTACCGTATGGTGCGGCTTGTGCTGGAGGCGAGGAGTGTAGTCCATGGCTGTCCAGGGTCAGTGTTGCGCGTTGGATGAAGCTGCTTGGCAAAGCTGGCGGGTAGGAGACGTTTCTGTTGCAAGGATATCAAGTTTTTAGTAGTGCAAAAAGCTGTAAGTAGATATCAGACAAGCTTGGACCTTTAAAAAGATAAAAAGTATAGAAAATATTACATTAATATTTTATAAAATGGTTCTCGTAATTACTCCTATTAACTGATAAATGTGTCTTAATCATCTTTTCTGTTGGATGACTTGGCAAGTTCGTAACTTATTTCTTAGTTCATCAGTTTCGATAATGGACATAGCTATTCATCCTTCTAAATATAATCTGCAAGGAACTTTGACCTAGATATAATTATATACTATGAATGATTATTAAAGAACAAAAAAAAATCATTACAATGACTGATGATTGAATGATGAAAAACTTGACGTGATTTTCAATTCTTTTTTATAACACAAACTGTGTGGTAGTTTATGATTAAGATATTTGAGGCGTGAACTCATTTTTGTTACATCATAAGTATAAGAAGTATCATTAAATGAGGAAAAATTTAAAGAAGACTTATATCATTTACCTAGTTGCAGCTGGATCGTTCCACAAACTGGTCACTCCCAAATCTTCAATCAGAGACCTTACGTCGAGCTCACTGGACATAATCTGGCGTGGTAAGGCCACCTCTACCGGAACTAAACTGTCCTTAAGCGACCCAAACGCCTCAAATACAACGTCATTGGCCAAGATCCCGAGAACGGCAGTAACATCCTTCGATTTGGGAAACATTGCGAAAATCATTCGATAGCGCCCATTTTCTCCTACCGGTAACTCTAATATTTTGGCTTTTAGTCTTTTGATGTATCCCAGGCGCGCGAGTTTGGTGATTTTCATGAGGTCGACGAATCCAATTAGATTTGCGTCATAGTCATAGAAAGGAGAGCGTTTGATTCTTCCAGCTGCAAATTCTGTTGTCCACAGTGCGTTGTAGTCGATTGTGTCTAAAATGACAGAGTTCGAGTGACTAATAGGAGCAGTGAACACACTCACGAGATTATTCTTCGTCATAACATCGTACCAGGTCGGATTAGGAGTAACACCTGCATCAAGCAGTAAAATTCGGTTGCTGATAATTTTGACGTCATCAGTTTGAACAAAACAAGATGTTGCCAGTTGGTAATACTTCTGTCGAGTACACTCGTCATGAGGCAGACTTAGAAGATTGAATAACTGTTTCCTGGTGAAGAAATCTGCTCCTTCGGCCATTCCCGCAAGAATGAGCCACACAGAGAGGGGAGAACAAACAAAATTGAAGTCTGTACTCCTAGCTGCGACTACCTTGTAGAACTTAGTAGTGAAATCGTACATATCGGACTGGTACTTATGCGAAACGTCTTCGTATAGATTGCATGGCCTCTGAACATGTGTTCCATGCAAGTCTAAACTGGGTGGGATCGAAACGGTGAGCCCAACACTCCCGGCGAGAAAGGCAAGAATGAAAACTTGCATTTTGCAACACGTCATTGCAGATTCAAGGGTATACTGATGATTCCTTGAATTTTTGTGCTTTTATATTCGTCAAAAAGTATACGCGTGCATTTCCAAAGTAATGATTTTTAGTTTTTGTTCGTTTTTGATTAAATTATACTTATCGATTTTTGGGTTCAATCGGTTAAGTGCCAATCGTAAACCAGAAATAATACTTTTTGTTTTGATTGCAATATATTTAGTAGGTATGATAACATCTTAATGTACAATAAATAATTGCAAAAACTTTATTAAAAAAAGATATCAAAGAAGTATGATTATCCTATTTTGAATTTAGGCTTATTGTTTCCTAAGCGATAGAAAGTTTGCACATCATCATCACGTTAGTTTATTGTAGTCAATTCTCTGATTGCGATGTTAACAAGAGCTTAGTTTTTTTTTTAAATTAAATTTCATCTCAATGTCTGTAGACATTCTCGAAATAAAGAGTCTCCAAAGACAGGCAGACAATAATAATGATTTTATAAGGGTACCGCATTTTTCTTTTAAGATACCTAATCCCAAAAAAGACATTCAGACGACTCCTTTCCTTTTTTTTTAGAAATCGTAAGGCGAGCCTTACCACAGGCAAAGTCGATGGCCGATCGGTGACCTCACAAAAAATAAAGGACCCAAGACGCGCTACTACTTTTTTATGGTGGGCAAAAATCATCCCATGACGAGTCCCGCTCTTGCACGGATCGAGAAACAGCGTCAGATTCTTACCGTCTAAACATCCGACCCCGTTTCTTCCTTGACCTTCACACGGGGGTGAAGTCTTCCTTTCAGAATGACACCCTGGGCCCCAGTAGGTTTCGACCCTTTTGCAGAGTACCTACGAAGATGCGCTACTACCTAACATGAGACACTAACCTGAGCCAAGCAAAATGTCATTTAGGTTTTCTCTCATCTAGAATGTAAAACAAGATGGGTATTGGAAACCATTTGAAGTGTAATACGAACATCGGATATTTTGTCATTATCCTTGCACAAGTCAAATATAAATACAAACATTTTTAAGTTCCTCATGCTTATCGAATGGAGAGTAAAACTGTAATGCAATGGAATGTTAGCGGCAGTTGCTAGACAGTTACGTTAACTCTTGTAATCGGGGACAGCAAGAAAGATGTCTGACTAACGATACCTAACTGTCTCGCTTTATAGAATATCAGTACCGAAAAGCCATCTTTAATGGGTTAACTCTCATCAAAAACTGAAGCTAAGTTTAAAAATTCGCAAATTATCTGCATAAAGAAAATAGGAAGAAAGAAGTTTTTTAGAGATAGCACATTAGTTATATATATCCATTAGGATATTGCAAAAAGTTAAGGCGATAAGATGCCTCCCTGAGGAACTCCATCGGAAATAATAACACCAAAAAGAGCAGGCATCATTTTTGCAAAAATGCTTTGCCGGTGGCCATACATACGAAATCAGCCAATCACCGTTGAAATATATATTAAGAGAAATATAAGTATATGAAGGAGGGTATCTTGATCAACGGTATTGAAAGCCTTGCTAAAATCTAGGAAGCAGATAACCATCATATTTCCAACATTTTTGGAATTTGAAAATATCACCGGGACAAATGTTTATATGGAACCACTAGTGTGTGAGTCCGGAACTCACTTACCCAGTTTTATTGTATCTTTTTAGCATTATCTTCGCAACATATCAGCCAACATGATATTTTTTTTTGTCTCTGAAAGTGTTCCTGCCAAGTGGTTCCATTTATTTATTAAAAATTCATATGCAGTAATGATTCATAAAGGCATTCTCTACCAGTCAACCTTGGGCGTTAAAAAAAGATATCACTGTGATAGGTGTGCACAATAAATAAATAACAGATATTTTAAATGGATTGTGGAATAAATTAAGTTACTAAATTACGTATCTATAAAATAGAATCGCTAATAGAATAGAATTGCATAGAACACAACTCTAGTGTAAAACAAAAAAAAATATTAAAAATATAAATGCTTGGTGTATTTATATTTTTAATAAATTTTAACACAAAAAATAGAGTTTGCTGACAACTCCTTGCGGCGCGCGGTAACAGTACGCGCCGTCAACTACTTTTTAAAATTTTAAACTAATTAACGATGTTTTCGTTTATACTGTGATTATATGAGATTATAAAAAAAAAATTGAGAGATCAAAAAGTCATGTTAGTAACACTGGTCTAAGGTGTAATTTATTATTAAGATACCGAGATAGATTTGCACCGAAATAAAACCATAACTTCAATGATTCTTCAAAATTGGTCCAAACGGACTTATAACTAGCGATAACTGTGTTAATAGAAAAAAATTCTTCTCACAAAATTACTAGGACGGAGTTTTTGAAGAAGAATTTTTGCTATCAATAGTAGGTTAGAACTAGTTAATAAATAGTGTACGTACGTGTTCACTTATACCTATCTATGTGGGTACTATTTGAAGTTCCTAACCTTTACACAAAGGCTTTAATCGCGTGCTCCTATTTGTATTGTAATACCTACTACCTATCAACATTTTGAAAATCCTTTTTAAGTTTTTAGGTTCGTGTCATGGCACAAATTATGTAGGTAGTCATGGGCTCATGGCTAATATAGTGTTTTAATAAACAACTGTTCCTTTCGGTTTGATTTTTAATTTTAATTTTTGTAACCTGTTTAATGTAAGTACCATTAAGTTACTTATCTAAAATGTTCCGCAATGTAGAAGCACCACTTTTATATCCTCGGGTCGGTTCAACCAAATTCTAATAAACCTTATTTTATATTAAAACAGAACTATTTTTCAAACTCTTTATTTGTCAAGCACCCTAGATCGATGTATTGATGTTAATAATTGAATCATATTAATGATAATTTAAATTGACGTAAATGTTGATGTAACGTTTTGTTAAACCCATCACCTAACTTTATTTATGACAATGTAAAAAGAAGGAATTGAATTTAAAAATGAAATATTGTCTGATTGCCACGAGCCTGTATTTGATATTACAACAATAGATAATTGTCATTGTTACTCATCTACAGACAGAGTTTGGTTTCTGAATGCTTAATGTGGTTTCTTTCAGTTGTCCTATAAAAAGTTATGTTTGGAACAAAAGCCAATCATAACTGCGTATAGCAGATCTGACAACTCAGGCAATTATTGACTTGGAAATTGGAGATTGGTTTTGTTACTCATCAATTTTTATAAGTAGGGATGCTATAAGCTGATGCTATCATGACAGTGAGGGTTTCAGCATCAAACAGAGCGTACAAAAACGGTCGGTCGGCGATGAAGTCGTTGCCCACTTTGGGGTCCAGGCCAGTCGGAGTGCCGTATGGTGCGGCTTGTGCTGGAGGCGAGGGTTGCAGCCCGTGGTTATCCAGGGTCAAGGTTGTGCGTTGGACGAAGCTGCTTGGCAAGGCTGGCGGGTGGGAAACGTTTCTGTTGCAATGATATCAAGTTTTAAGTAGGTATCAGGTAGTTTAACATACAAAAAGCATTAAGCCTACCAATAAAACGTCTTTTTTTTCTAACTTAACTTCCATTAATTAGGTACTAGATATCTTGTTTCTTTTGATATACCTATAAAATGCCTTAATTGCTAGATGTTACGAATAAAATAATATTTACCAGCTCTATAACCTGCACGATTCTCAATTAGCTTTTAAGCAACCGTTAACGGTTCAGGTTATTACATAAATCAAAATAGTTGTGTTATTTCAAATAGTTGCGCGAATTCATCTATGATACGCCGGACAAGAGAAATTATAAAATAGGATTAAAAAAAATTAAGAGAAGATATATAATTTACCTAGTTGCAGCTGGATCGTTCCACAAACTGGTCACTCCCATATCTTCAATCAGAGCCCTCACGTCGTGCTCACAGGATATAACCAAGCGAGGTATCGCCACTTCAACCGGAATGTAGCTCTCCCTGAATGACTCGAACATCTCAAATACAATGTCGATGCTTAAGGGGTCAAAAGAAGACCTAACGTCATTCGATTCGGGAAACATCGCAAAAACCATCCGGTAGCGCTCGTTCTCACCAACCGGCAGCTCCAACATTTTAGCTTTTATACTTTTAACGTATCCTAGTCTCGCACGTTTAGTAATTTTCATTAGATCAACGAAGCCGATTGGATTTCCGACTTGATCGTGGAAAGGAGAGCGTTCGATTCTAGCGTCAGCGAATTCCGTTGTCCACAGTGCGTTGTAGTCGATTGTATCTATAATGACAGAGTTTCCTTCTAAATTAATTTTTGGTAGTTCTGCCCGCATGAGTTGCTTGATCTCTTTAACTGTTACTGTTGGGTTGTGTTTAATAGGACCAGTGAGTACATCCAAGAGATTATTCTTCGTCACAACATCGTACCAGGTCGGATTCGGTGTGACGCCTGCATCGAGCAGTAAAACTCGGTTACTGATAACCTTCACGTCGTCAGCTTGAATGATGTGAGATGTTGCCAGTTGGTAATACTTCTGTCGGGTGCACTCGTCGTACGGCAGACTTAGAAGATTGAATATTTGTTGCCTGGTGACTGAATCAGCTCCTTCGGCCATTCCCGCAAGAATAAGCCACACGGAGAGGGGAGAATAAACGAAGTTGAAATCTATACTTCTAGCAGCGACTGCCTTGTAGAACTTGACAGCAAAATCGTAAGTATCGGACCGATAGCTGTGCGAAACGTCTTCGTAGACATTGCATGGCTCCTGGATATGTGTTCCACGCAAGTCGAAGCTGTGTGGGATCGAAACGGAGAGCCCAACACACCCGGCGAGAAAGGCAAAAATGAAAACTTGCATTTTGAAACACGTCAATGCAAATGCGGTGATGTACTGATGGTTCCTTAAATTTTCATGCTTTTATATCCATCAAAAAGTAATATACAGGCTAATAGTTTTTGATGAGAATGTGTTAAGTTTTTTTAAAGAAGCTATCAAAATAATCGATTCTATTTAGACAATTTTTAATAGTAAACGTTTTTTGTTCGTCGTTCGTTTTTAATTAAATTATGTACCAATCGTTTTCGTTAATTAGGTTCCAAGTTATTATGTGTTCATCAATTAGAATTTTAAAAAATATATTTTTCCTTACTTGTAGATAAATTATTTTCGACTTTTTTATCCAGGATGATACTATATATACACATATTAGGTGTTGATTTGTTAAAGAGTTATCATATGGGCAGATGGTTGAGGCTGCAGCAGATCCTCTTCGTTTCCATCTATATAAGTACTCGTAAGAGATAGTAGAATTAGTTTGTCAGCATCAATGTCAAGACAGGAAATAATTAATAACCTGATTCTGATTTAAGCATTTGAAGTTGAGCATTTGTATGCTTTAGATGTCATAATTTATCTGGATAGAATTTGAAAAGTTCCTAACTCAATATTTCTCACTTACCAACGTGGTGAGTTTCTCACCATGTAAGTAAGTGCCTGTACTTTTTTCAGCTATAGTCAGCTTCCAGTTCAATTTATTTTGCACTGAGAAACCACGATGTCTACAACTTAATTACTAGTTTTTACTCTGCAAAATGATAACCCTCGGCAAGACTGGTCCTCGTCTTCCTAGCCATTGCTTAACTAGCTTCAGGTCGGCTGTAGTCTAACCAGATGCGGAACAAATTAAAATTCAAGATTGAGGTTCGCGAGCATATTCGTAAGAAGTTGGCAGTGGTATCATCACAACGGTAATGTTTCTCTGTTGGTCGATCTGAATTATTTTTTTGAGTATTTGTATATATTTAGTTTATGAAATTGTGCTTATCTCATATATTTTTATTGTATATTGATTATCTATCATATTCACATGCTTATTCTTTCTTTTGCACCTGCCATCATGATTCTCTGCATCACCCAAAGGTTGACTGGTAGAAAATGTCTTAGACATTAAGTCCGCCTTTGTACTGTTATGTGCATTAAGTGTTAAATAAATAAATAAATAATGCGGTTGCATCGCCGTGTTTTACTTAGAGCGATAGCCTATCACACCTCTTTCCGTAGGGACTCTGCAAAAGGGCCAAGCCTACTGGGGCTTGGTCATAGTGGGAAGAGCCAAGAAGGAATGGAGTGGGGCGTTTAGTCAGTAAGAGTCTGACACTGTTTCCCGCTCCACCCAAGGACGGCATTCGTCATTGGATGATTTTTACCTACCATAAAAAAACGATTCCCTTTAATTCTTTTTTTGTTGTGTTTGTTATTGTCAGTAGAAGATTCTTATGAAAGAAAAAATACGGTAGAGTAGGGTAAAATATAATAGAATAATCAGTTGATGGGAGTGAAGCCGAAGAGCATAAGCTAGTTTAAAATATTCTAAAACAATTGAGGTGATATTTTGTATACCCGTTTTTTCAAAATCCATGGTTAACTTAGTGACATCATTCTAAACCCAATATACCTGTTTCCCAAAAAATGGTGAATCAATTATTTTTACCCTTATGATGTTGGTTATAAGGTTTGCCGAAAGAAATAAAAATAACTTTAATTTGAAAGGTTTTATATATTTTTTTATTTAACTTAGGTACGTAACGATAAACCAGACTAAGGGCTCCGCCTCGCCATTTATAACCGCGTATATCGACGGACTGGAACAATTTAGTTTGTGATAGTCGTGGAATATATTATTATATCGACTGGCCTGACAGTCTAGTAGTTAGTGACCCTGACTGCTATGCCGGAGGTCGTGGGTTCGATTCCCACCCAGGACAAATGTTTGTGTGATGAGCACGGTCATTTGTTCTGTGCCTGGGTGTTATTTATCTATAATATGTATGTATTTAGAAATATATAAGTATGTTTATCAGTTGTCTAGTACCCATAACACAAGCTCTGCTTAGCTTGGGAATAGATGGCGTTGTGTGATAGTTGTGGACATATTATATTATATATACTAGCTTTAGTCAGCGGCTACGCCCGCGTACACAAAATATAGCCTATGTTACTCAGGAGTAAAGCAGCTTTCTATTGTTGCAAAAATTTTTCCATTCGGACCAGTAGTTCCAGAAATTACCTCCTACAAACAAAAAAACAAACTTTACCTCTTTATTATATTACTGTAGATTATTTTCCTGCTTGCGGTCTTTCCGTTCGATTATAATTTAGGTGTTTTCGAAACTAGGCTTAATACTCTTAATAAACTAGTGCGCTTTACCATCAAGTGAGATTACTATCAAGCGCTATTTTATGATTAAAAATATTTAATTTCGGAATTTGGTGTTTTTTTTATGACATGCTAATCTACACTAATATAATAAAGAGGTAAAGTTTGTTTTTTTATTTTTTTGTTTTTTTTGTTTGTAGGAGGTAATCTCTGGAACTACTGGTACGATTGGAACAGCAACAATAAAAAGCTGCTTTACTCCTGAGTGACATAGGCTATATTTTATGTACGCGGGCGAAGCCGCGGGCAAAAGCTAGTTATTATAATATTTTAATTTAAATCTATAAGAATATACATTTAATAATACTAAAAATAACCTAAATAAACTAAAAATACAATAATATTTACAAATGATTTATTGGGCATCAAAAAATTCATCCACATCGATATCAATGGGAAAAGTGCCCAGAACGCCTGGCAGCATTGCCACGCTGGATGGTAATGTGTTTAATTACAAATAAATTAAAAGTAGATTTTTTATTGTAAAAGAGCTATTTTAAATACAGTATCGATTTATTCGATTACACGGTGATAGATTTATAAGAAATTGGTAATATCAAAAGCCAAAACTTTAAAATTCGTTGGCCAATATTAGTCACATGAAACTAGGCCATGCGGTGAATGATCGTCATCTCGTCATCTCCTCTTCCCATGTCTGCGATTCCTATCCCGATTTCCGGGCACCGTAGGCGCGGGCTTGCGGACGGTGAGCATGGGTAGGTCGCCGTTCGGTTGTCTGGTCTGGACCAAGGCAGTCGTCGACGGCGCGCTATGTTCCGCGCTCCTCAAGGAGTTGTTAGCAAATGGAGAGGACCAACTGCAGCGCCGAAGCATACTGGGGCTCCGGTCCGGTTTCTGGAAGGAACGTCCGACCCTGGTATGAAGGCTAAGAAGGAATGGGGTGGGTCGTTTAGTCAGTAAGAGTCTGACTCTGTTTTCCGCTCGTCATTAAATTATTTTTTCCACCATAAAAAAACCAAAACCTTAGACTCGCCGTCTTTTTCTAGGTCGGCCTCAGTGTGTTTACTTCAGGGCATCGTCCCTTGGTAGAATGATCTTTTTTTTTATAGACTCATGTAGGACCATTATCTCATCTGATTAAAAACTAAGATACGGTCGATAAAGAAGCACGTTTGCCTAAAAGTAAATTCACTCGTGACTCTCAGGTTATACCTATTAGGAAAGCCAGACTCCAGGCAGAGAATTCCACATCTTATCTGTACCTACTCACTATGAATTTATTCCCAAAATGGTTTTGTCTATATAGGTGAGATGTTCTTCCTAAAATCTTTTTTTATTTGCTATAAAGTATAAACGAATGCTTGACTACAACCCCACCTGATTGGTAAGCAGTAATGCAATCGTTGATGGTGAGGCACATTAGTTTAACAAAAGCCTATTCACACTAGCCTTGAAAACACCCAAATTTTAATCGGATGAATAAACCGCAGCAGGAAAATCAACCCATAATGTGTATTTTACCTTTCAAAGAAATTCTATAAGTAATAAAACGCAAGTCACCATTTGAACTTCATATTTTTTTATTGAATTAATATGGGTATGTGGGTTCTGTGTAAACAGAGGCCATTAAACACGTGTATGTTTCAGTATCATAGAGAGCAAACATGAAGGGTCTGTCAGCTATGAACTCGCTGAAGAAAGATTCCTCAGGACTGAACGGAGGACGGTAAGAACGAAGCTCAGCGATTGGCGGAAGATGCACTCCATCTTTATTGAGAGTGAGTGTAGCTCGCTGAACGTAACTGCTTGGCAGGGCAGGTGGAGTTGATATGTACCTGTTATAAAATATTGGTGGTTAAAAACGAGCGTATTTGTAGAAGTTTCAAGATCTCCCAATCGAAGAAAAACTTAAACTAATGCTTAACTGCAGTCCCACCTGATAGTGAAGCGCAATAGTTTATTAAGGGCCTATTCACTCTAGCCTCAATGAATCACGTCTCAAATAGCATAGTGATGAATAAGAAGATCGTTTGAGTAGGAAAGTCTTTCGAATACTGATTCAAAAAAACTCCAATGACCTAAAGAAAGCCTAAGTGAATGACTCGATGACTCAGAAACTAAAAAGTCAGGCAAAATAATGAGTGCTGATTTCAAATCAAATGGCATAGAGTTGGAAAAATAAATAGATGAAACTGTAAGTGTTAGAATCTAAGAAGAAAAAGAATAAGAAGGTTCTTGAAACTAAGAAGTATTAAGATCCAACAGAAGATAAACTCATGTCAGATTTTATGGTCATGGTCAGGTACTGAGAAGATATGAAGAACATATAACTAGGCAAGTTCCACGCATCAATGTTGATCTATAAAAGCGTGGTAGACCCTTTCTAATTTTGATGTCTGTAATCAGTATTGAAAAGTCCTAAGTCGTCAAATATGTATAGAGCTGCATGACGTCGTACCGTGATAGGCGGTGGCAGTTCACCATGAAACAATCTATCAAGAAAGCACGACTAAGAAGAAGAGAATCAGTAATGACCTAAATGAAAGCAGAAATTAATGACTCAATAACCCAGTGCCGAAATGTAAGGCCAAAAATAGCATTTCGGCTCTCCGCATCCGTCTACTTTGTAAGTTGTCCAACTCTACGTCTTTCAGTACAATACAGTATATTGTATATCCAAATTAAATTTACTAAACAAGGTCCTTGAAGCCTCAAAAATATATTAGTTAATAGAAGGGCAAATCAAGAAGGGTATACTGTTAAATGTTTCAATCCAGAATTAATTAATGCAAAAATTGATTACATTTTACTTAGGATCCTACTTCCGTACGGATTCCAACCACTAATTGCTTTTGCGGTCAATTGATCGAGCAGAAAGTATTTATATTAGGTTATTATGTTGCCGTAACTGGCTCAGAAAAAATATCGCTTTTGTAGATGCAAAAAAAATAAGAAATTAATAGAGTGACTGGTAATTATTGACCTATTCTTAAACAGGTGATTGTAGTTGTACTTTTACTAAGGAACCAACCTGAATTCACGAAAAAAATTCTGCTGGTCAATACATTTAGGTTTACCTAACTGGTCAAAATGTACTGAACTTAAATTTTTTTTTGCGATTTCGTGTTTGGCCCCAAAGTAAAGATTTTTTGTTATGACTGTAATCAGGTGTTTAAGTATCGGTCACAAATTACAGATCACCCATTATTCCTATTTACATACAAATAAAAATTTGAAGACATGTCGTTGATTTCTGTTGTTCAATAATTGTAAAAAAAAAAACTCATACCTGTAGGTTCTGATTTTGAATTTAAAGCGTATATATACTTAAATACATTGCATCTATAGAAGTTAGTTTTTCTGAAACATCCTGTAAAATCATACCTGGTAGCTTGAGGATCTGTCCAAAGCTTGGTAATTCCAAGTCCTTCCAATATGGTCTTTGCATCCAGCTCAGAATTTAATGTAAATTGAGGCAGCGCTACGTCTATCGGGACCTTAGTCTCTCTCAACGATCCCAACACTGTTGGAATGATTGAGCTTTTTAACTCACTGATAATGGGATGCAAGTCGTGATTCCCGACCAGCAGAGCAATAACTAAACTGTACTTTTTATCTTTACCAATCGGTAATTCTAAGACCTTTGATTTTATTAACGGAACATATCCTATTCTGCCGTGACGTCTTACTGTCATCAGATCCACTGCACCAATGTTTTTTCCTGATAAACTGTAAAAAGGTGCTCTCTTGACCACCGCATCAGTAAATGCTGTGTGCCACAGTCCATTGTAGTCTATCGTATCTACCAATACTGAATTTCCGTGAAGATCAAGTCTTGGGAAGTTGGCATATACGATCTGTCTGATTTTACTGGCTGCTCCTATTGGGTTGTATTTTATAGGAGCCGTCAGAACATCGAGGAGGGAATTCCCTGCGACGAAGTTGTGCCAAACAGGATTGGGGGTTACTCCTTCATCGATCACCAGGACTCGGTTGCTGATAACTGCAGCATCGTTGGTTAAGGAGTAGCGACTGGCTGCCAGTTGGTAGTATTTATGACGAACGCACGGGTCTCTTGGAAGGTGGAGAAGGTCGAAGAGTTGATGTTGAGTAATGTAGTCAGCTCCTTCTGCCATACCGGCTATTGTCATCCACATGGACAGTGGAGACATGACGTACTGGTACGTTCCATGTGAAGCAACTTCCTTAAAGGTTTCAACGGTAAAGTTGTTCATGGCTTCTCGGTAGTCTTCGAGAACGTTCGTGTACTCGGGACATGTTCCAAAATTAATGTACAGGTTGTCCAGAGAACCTTGTACCCTCACTATTCCTCGTTTACTTGTGGAAGCAGAGCATAATGCGAGGGACACCAATAAATATAACGCTCTCATTTTTAAACACGACCGGTTTAGAATTAAATTCGAACTGATTCTAAATGATGATCTAAGTTCTTATATAGGAACTGGAATTGCAATTTTATTGATTTATTACCTATAAAGCGCCATTAAGCGCCAAATAACTGACGGTGATTTGTTTTTTCTAACTTAACCCAAGTTTGATTTGGTTCTATATCTACTTGGGCCAAGTAGTCTCTTTCTAGGTAAGGCAAGAAAAAAAATAACGCACCGAATAAAAAATGCCTGGACGAGCTTCTGGTCCATGAAGGAACTATTCAAGTACACTTTGCTCATGTCACTGAAGCAGTTGGCTGTAAGCTGATGGACATGTGTATTTTCCCCATTCTAATCTATGGTGACAAGACTTAAAAAAAAATTACATTTGCTTAAATGAATACGAGTTTTAGAAAAAAAGTAGCTCCTTTAATTTTTGTAAATTTTATATTTACAAATCGATAGTGTTTCATATACCGGATCAACCCTCCACGGAATTAAAGGATCAAAATTTAACGGTGTATATACAATGTTATCAAAAAACAGCTAGATGCAGCATGAATGCAGTGTGCCACTAGTCGATATTCAAGCGACTTGCCAAGGTCAACAAATCGTGTTAATCCGGAATCATAGTTGAAGTTTGAAGTTCAAGTCTGGCTTCATCTCAAAATTTGCAAAAGTTGATAACATTTTATTTTATTTTTAGGGTTTCGTATCTCAAAAGGAAAAAAACGAGATCCTTATAGGTTCACTTCGTTGTCCGTCGGTCTGTCTGTCAAGACCCGTTTATCTCGGGAACGCGTGGAGGTATCGGGTTGTAATTGAAACCTATTATACTCGAATCTGCGGTACTTTGAAGCTGTGAAAAAATTAAATTTCTAATTTAAGGAGAAAAAAAGTCTCCATCCTTTCTTGGTTTTGAGTGACTTCTTGCTAATTCCCAAGGAAGGCATACAAGTTGTCCCGCCATCTCCTTCTTGGTCTGCCACGACCCCTTCGTGCGATTTCAGGCCACCAACTTTGTGTTTTACTGGCCCACTGCTCGACCGACATACAGCAGAATGTCCAGCCCAGTCCCACTTAAGTTGAGCAGACGTTTATGTCGCAAAAACATGTATTAAATTTCTAGGCATGCGTGCTTCATCGTCGGCCACATGATCGCTTACCGTCAGGTGAGATAGAGGTCAAACGCGAGCCTATATATAATAAAACAAGCATACCTATATTTCGACACTTTAAAAAATAATAAAAATTCATAGGGTACTTCGTATTGACTTATAGACCGCGAGTTCAAACCCAGCTAAGCGCATTACTTTGTGTAATTTATTTCATCACCACTGCTCTCAAAACGGTAAAGGAAAATATCGTGAGGCAATCGACATACCCTAGAACCAAGAATTCGAAAATATGTGACATCTACCAACCCGCAATGAGCCCGCGTGATGAATTACGGCCCATTCCATCTCCTAGAGAGGTAGTCTAAGTCCCAGCAGTGGGAACATTATAACGCTCATGCTATGCTATGCTATAAGGCTTTAACCTTATCTACACTAATATAATAAAGAGGTAAAGTTTGTTTTTTTAGTTTGTAGGTTTTTTTTTATGGTAGGTGAAAATCATCCAATGACGAAACCCGCTCTTGGGCGGAGCGGGAGACCAGTGTCAGACTCTTACTGACTAAAAAACCTACCCCGTACCTTCCTTGCCTTATTCCTGGAGTCGAGGTAACAGTTTTCACCATCTTCTAGGCTCCAGGAAGGAAGAAGAGAAGAAGGGCCCCTGCAGTTTGCTGACAACTCCTTGAGGCGCGCGGGAACGGTGCGCGCCGTTGAAAACTAGTTTGTAGGAGGTAATCTCTGGAAATCTCGGGTCCGATTGGTAAAATTTTAGCAACAATAGAAAGCTGCTTTAGTCCTGAGTGACATAGGCTATATTTAATGTACGCGGGTGAAGTTTCTGACAAAAGCTAGTTTCATTTATAGAAGCGGGGAGTCTTTTTCCATTCTGGTCTATTTAGATTTGGACCCGAAATTAGGGAGGATCGACTAAGTTAATTTAGACTGTTAGACAATCCTAACCAAGATGGATCCGCCCTTATTAGGGTTTGACCGGTCCGACGTTGCTAATTAGTGTTGTAACAAAGGAATCAACTTAGGACAAATATTCTTGGGTTTAATTATCTCGAAGTGGTGAGGAAGGAACTCTGAGCTTTGGACAAAAAGCGATGAAACCTGCTACATATAGTTCGTTTTTTTATCCTAGACTACGATTTGACAACTTAAAATGTCAAAGTCCAGAAAATTGGGAACATATTCCTAGAGTGTGACATTCTGAGTTGTCAAATCGTAGTATAGAATTAAAAAAACGAACTATACCAATCTATTTTAATTTACTTAGGTTGATCCGGTGAACGGTGTGAGTATACACCGTTAAATTTTGGACGTTTTCATCCCGTGGAGAGTCGATCCGGTACATGAAACACTATCGATTTGTAATGAGAAAATTAAAAAATAAACTACTTTTTTTTATTACGCGTTAATTTACGCGTATTATACGAAATTCATTTCTTTAAGTAAAGAGCAGCTGAGCTGGTTTAACCGTAGGTAGTTAGTACGCATCGACCGACATCTACCTACGGCCATTGAACCATGAAGATTCTGACACTGTTTCTCGCTCCCCTCAAGGTCGGGATTCGTCAATGGATGATTTTTACGAAGCATAACAAAACATGTCTTCGAACTTTTGGGTCTTGGATATGCCAGTTTCCTCACGATGTTTTCCTTCACCGTTTTGAGAGTAGTGGTGATGAAATAAATTACACAAAGTAATGTGCCTGAATGGGTTTGAACTCGCGACCTACACAACTCGGTAAGTCAAGACTGTTACCACTCGGCCACTTCTGCCTGCCTATTCACAGATCATGTGTCATTAATAATTCACAGATCATCATTACATAGTATAAAACAAAGTTTGCTTTCCCTATGTATGCTTAGATCTTTAAAAGTACGCAACGGATTTTGCTGCGGTTTTTTTAACAGATAGAGTGATTCAAGAGGAAGGTTTATGTGTATAATACATGCATAATAATATTCAATATCAGTACCCGTGCGAAGTTGGGGCGGGTTGCTAGTATGTCATAAAAATCGGTCAAGCATTCGAAACACGTGTTTTTATTATTTAGAAAATATATAGGTATATATAAACCTGTACGCAGTTATGATAAGATGATGTAATTACATTATTTTATTATCTGAGTACAAAAAAAAGATCGAATCTAATATAAATCGGGTTTAAAAAAAACTTAATTAGTCCATTTTAAAAGGTCACCGGAGATTAGTTCAGTAAGGAATAGCAATTTGTGATTTATTTTTATACACAGATAATTAATAAAGCTATAAGTGCCTACACAACTAGATCTACTTTTGGAATGTTTTGATAGTCACTGTATTTTTAGGGTTCCGTAGTCAAAAAGGAACCCTAGGAAAAAAAATAATAAAAAAAACATCCCTTAGGTACACCTAAAGTGAGAAGTGATTTTTTTTTCATTTCTACCATAACGTGTGATATATTGTTAGATAGGTATTTAATAATGATTAGGGGTTCCCTAAAATATTTTTTGATAATGTAAATATTTTCGGAAATAATCGCTCCAGAAGTAAAAAATGTGGCGTCCCCCCCTCTAACTTTTGAACCATTAGTTTAAAAAATATGAAAAAAATCTCAAAAGTAGAACTTAAAATAAACTTTCAAGGAAAATTATTTTGAACTTCATAGGATGAACACTTTTTGAAAAATAAAAATGTTTTGAACTAATTTTGTAATTTAACATACATACCTACATGCAAGCATTTTTTCACACTTTTTAAAATATTTCATTATCCTGAGCGAATCTTCTTTCAAATAAAAATACAAAAAGAGTAAAACCATCCATAACAAGCAATTTATTGTAATGATTTAAAAAATAACAAAATGAGTTTTCAAATAAATGATGTCATTTTTTTCAGGCAAAAAAATCATATCCAAATGGTAATAAAAACTGTGAATCATTGGAAAACTTAATTGAAAGTTATTGATCGACTACTACCTAAATTAATATGAAGACTTTATCAATTACAAATTATCTTTTGATGATTAATGTAGTGGGTGGATAGGGATCATTTGCTATACGGAACGAAATAATTAATATTAGATAACTATTTAGTTCGTTTCTAGACTGCGCACCCAAGTAGGCCGCTGCAAACACAACTTGGCAAAATGGGGGATTATAGACCCCGGTAACACACAGTGCAAGTGCGGTGTTTTTTTTTTAATAGCAATAAACTAGTGCTTGACTGCGATCCCACCTGATGGTAAGCAGCTAGGGGGTTCGATTTTCAATCTCAGAACAAGAAGTGTAGGATTTTTTCATCAATTATTTCGCATTAGTAACTTTAATTATTTGCCTTATTTTTAATTTCCTTGACATTTAAAAATTTTGTTTTCATGACATTTAATAATGAAACATTATTTTCAATAACATTATGACTCCTCTCTCCTAATTTGTTGGGAATAGCAAAACAGTGCGAATGCGGTGTTTCTGATCAAACAATGGCCCACCTATTAGAGTGCCCAAAATGTCCCTACTCTCTCTTACACGCTGGAGGACCTTAAAAATGCCACTGAAGCTGCTATAAATGTGGCAACCTACAAGGCTCAATCACTTTGAGGGAAGCGGAATCCATCGATTCGAGAAGAAGAAGAAGGTTTGTTTCTGAAATCCCGATCAAACTGTTCCGAACAAACATTCAACTGACTCAACTATTAACCTTTTAAATACTGTAATAAGAGACAGGTTACAAGAGATAGAAGACGCTGTTGAAACTTCTACGTCCCGGACTAAGCGTTTTGCTTCGTCGTTTATACCGCGTACATCGAAGGACTCGATCAATTTGCCTGCTGCAGTCTTTCCGTCCGATTATAATTTGGGTGTCTTCAAGGCTGGAGTGAATAGGCTCTTAATAAACTAATATGCGCCTCACTATCAACGATTGCATCACTGCTTTCCATCAGGTGAAATCGCACACACTTAATTTATATCAAATTAAAAAAATAGCACTTATTTATTTAAAAAAAAATGTTAATGAATGTTTAGCATGTGATATTTTATGCCTTTTTCATTCTTTCTCAGTCTGTGTAAGTTAGAGTAGGAAAGGGATACTCTAGACGGCAATATTTGCCATTTAATCCGACCCAATCCACGATATCTCTTGGAGAATTCCGCCGGATGCGCGGTTTTTGACAGATATCTCCTGGAGTTTTCTCGGCGGACAAGAGGAATGTCAAATAAAAAAAAATGTATAATAACATCATAATCACATAAGAGCGGTTATATGAAAAATGTAGTGATGTTAAGCTTGAAACTCAAACCATTCATTCAATCAAAGGCTCTGATTTTCTATCCGAGGGAATCGTACAAAGGCAAGCATTATATAACTGAGTCCGCGAAAGCCAAGGCTCGATGTCCATTAGAGTCAAACGCATCAACGAGAACTGAATTGTCACTCAAGTTGACACTCACCAAAGTAGAAAGTAGCTAAAGAAAATCTAATAGCGTTAAGCGATCCCCAGGGATCGCAGCACAGCGGTGTCGACGCTAAATCGATGAGACAGTTCTTTGAGACATGCCAGTACGAGTTTACTGTGTTTTTTTATGGTGGGAAAAATCATCTAACGATGAATCCAGCCCTTGGGCGGGGCGGGAAACAGTGTCAGACTCTTACTAACTAAATGACCCTCTCCATTCCTTCTTAACCTTCTTACTGGGGTCGGAACTTCATTTCAGAACCTGCACCGGTGCGAAGCTATCTGGGGCCAAGGGTTCGCATCTGAAAGGAAGGCTCTGGCCCTGGTATATATGGCAACGGAGAAATAGGGTAGATAGTTTAGTCAGTAAGAGTCTCACACTGTTTCCGGCTCCGTCAAAGGAAGGGATTCGTAATTGGATGATTTTATTACCTACCATAAAACTCAACTATCATATCTATCGTAAATAGATAGACTTCGGCAGGGAACCCCACTCCTAAGCTGTACATACGTCACACAATCTACACCGTTAAATCTTGATCGTTTTAATCCCTTGGAGGATCGATTCAGTACATGAAACACTATCAATTGGTAAAGTTAGAATAAAAAAAAAAAAGTACTTTTTTTTAAACTCGAATTATTTTAGGTATGTTCTAAATTGATTTCTTTAAGTAAACGTCAGCTGGGCGAGTTCAATGACCTGTAGGTAGTTAGTACGCAACGACCGACAACTACCTACAAAGTCAATGACTCGTTTACTTAAAGAAATTAATTTCGTAAATGCGTATATCAATAAGAGATTAAGAAAAAAAGTACAAATCGTAAAGTACGACTAAAATTTAACGGTGTATATTCTTAAAAAGCTTTAACTGCTACCGAGCTCAACCAATAGGCTTAACTTACACCTAATTAGTAGAAACTTACACAAACGGCATCGTTTGATAGTCTTTGGAGCTTAAACAACTGCTGTGGAGTATATAGGTCGCCTCTTTCATCCCGCCGACAATTATCCAAGCTGACAGCGGGAAAAAGATAAAATGATATAAACTACGAGGCCTGACATCCTTATACGCCTTGTTGGTAAACTCGTAAACAGAATAATAGTAAAATTGTGTCACATTCTGGTACAGGTGACAGGAATTGGAGCTGCGTGAAAATATCTCTTGGTATTACGACAAAATGTATACAAGTAAAACTAAGAGAATTATCGTTTTCGTGATGTTTTCTTGAGTAGATGGAATATGAAATAAAATGCTTTTATAATAAAAATAAAGCTGAAAAAAAGGAGAAGTGCGAATCATTTTATAACAAAAAAAAAGCTAGAAAAAGGAGAAGTACGAATCAGACTCACATGCTGTGGGTTACGTACAAATCTACATCTACACTAATATAATAAAGAGGTAAAGTTTGTTTTTTTGTTAGTTTGTTTTTTTGTTTGTAGGGGGTAATCTCTGGAACTACTGGTCCGATTGGAAAAAAAATTGTAACAATAGAAAGCTGTTTTACTCCTGAGTGACATAGGCTATACTTTATGTACGCGGGCGAAGCCGCTGACAAAAGCTAGTATCTGAATATAGTTGAAATTTCCCTCGAAATAAGTTTTCTTTTTGTGACGTAATTACAAACTAGCAGTTTTCAGATTTATTCCTATACTAGTGCTAGGTATATAACCTTGCCTTTTGACAAATTTCAGGGTTTTAGGTTAACGGGAAGTACTCTATGAATTTAGATTCCCTCGAGTGTGTCGGAAGATCTGTCGCGTCAGGCCTTGGTAGTGGCCACGTTTTCGCCTCCTCCTGCGAAGCAACAGTACTAGCAAAGGAGGAGGCCGACCGCATAAGGCAACGGCGCTCACGCCCCAGACGCCGCTGGGATTCCGATTCCAGCATGTGGATGGCGAGCAATGTATAGCTCGCTGTCCAATCATCTTGTAACCGTCCGGACCAAGCCCAGTCGTCAATGGCGCGCAATGTTCCCGAACACCTCAAGGAGTTAACAACTCCTTGAGGTGTGCGGGAACAGTGCGCGAAACCGTGCGCAAACCAGAGGGACTGTGCGAAACGAAGGCTCTGTCCCTGATATATAAGGCAACGTATGAATGGGGTAGGTTGTTTATTCAGTAAGAGTCTGACTCTGTACCCCGCTCCACCCAATGGCAGGATTCATCATTATATGATTTTTCCCACCTTCAAAAAAACCCCAGAAGGGATCCGCAATTCCGTTTTTTCCCAGTCACACACTTTTCATTTTCATCTTTCTAATATTAGTGCGAAGTGTGATTCACATTGGATTTTCTTGTACTACCTTGCCTTTGATGCAGCGAGGTAAAGGCAATAACCACACAGGGCTCTGTGACGCAGACAGGTAAAGCCGATTAATGCGCTTATAGCTCTGGTAGCCCATTTGTCAGGAAGCAACCGTTTTGCTCTCATTGCTTTGAGCATGCCTGTTGAATGCACTGTAGTTTATGTGTAGTTCGACGGAGTTCGGCTTTGGAATTGATTTTGTAGTCATGTGAAGCTGTGTGGTTTAGGGATTGAACGTATGTGTTAGTTTACAGGGCTTACTAGACTAGAGCATCGTAGATTTACATTAGGTATGTTTGTCTTCGAAGAAATGGTTGAGTGAGCTCTCGTTAGGAAAGAAGTACTGAATTAAACAATACAACAACCTTTCAATTCAACATTTGCAATTCAATATTTGCAATTCACCACTTCCAATTCAAAACTTAGAATTCAACACTCCTAATTCACCACTTCCAATTCAACAGCAACAAGAATATGGAATTGTTTGAAAGAGTCATCTGGGATGAACGCAAAGAGGACCTGACGAAACACACTTAGGTTTTAGTCAATAAAAATCTGACACAGGAGTGTTTGCGGACAACTCCTTGAGGCGCGCGGGGACAGAGCGCACCTTCGACAACTGGCTTGGTCCAGACTATTATTACCCGACAATCGGACGGCGAACTACCCGTTGCTCACCGTTCGCAAGTCCTCGCCTACGGTGGCCGGAAATCGGGATCGGAATCTTGACCATCCCAAGACTATGCGTGTAGCTAACCTATGTTAAAATTTATAATGTGAACCCGTATTCCATAAGCCAAGCTCAAAGTCACACAGGAAACAGAATCACCGAATAAATGCTTGTTATCCGTCGTGTGACATGAATACTTTTTCTCCCATTACATATTGTATTGTTAAGCTCCCCAAATGCTCTGGCAAGCTCAGACAGAATTACAGCAAACAATTAAATGATTGAGTGAACTCTTGGGGGGGAGGGAGGCACAAGTCAATGCCTTAGCGCCCTAGTAGTGCTATATAACAGTGACTTTCTGAAGTCTACGCCTAAAACCGACCGGCCGGCGAGTTACCCATTGCTCGACCCCGATATGAGGGCTAAGAAGGAATGGGGTGGGGTGTTTAGTCAGTAAGAGTCTGACACTGTTTCCCGCTCCACCAAAGGGCGGAATTCGACATTAGACGACTTGCCCATCTAAAAAAAATCAAAGTATTAGGTTCAACTATGGGTTCAACTTATTTGCCGCGTAGAGAGGAACTGCCCACACTACGAATTACTCCCATATCGCTTTTTATATAAATTACACAATATTGGCATATAAAATAAGCGGAATGTTTTTCAGAAATCCCTTAATAAGCTTACTGGTTATAATGAGCCCCTGAAATGTAAATGTTGATGTCAAATATTAAACGCGAGCCCAGACCGAGATCGGCGGAAAAATGTCGGTAATTTTATGAAGAGTAAATAAACTTCCTATATGAAAAATGTTTTGGGCCTCTGAATTTATACTTCCGAACTAATAAGTACTACTCTGTAGTCGTTGTGTTGCTTTATAAAAAACTAGCTTTTGCCCGCAGCTTCGCCCGCGTACATAAAATATAGCCTATGTCACTCAGGAGTAAAGCAGCTTTCTATTGTTGCTTAAATTTTTCCAATCGAACCATTAGTTCCAGAGATTACCTCCTACAAACAAAAAAACAAACTTTACCTCTTTATTATATTAGTGTAGATTGAAGAGAAAAAAAAAATTGTCGAGTTCAGTACGGCCGTCGGATCTTGGCGAGTTTGAAGTTAGACTCCTTTCTTCGTAGAGCCTAACTTTATAGGCCCTACAGGGTCGAAGCATCTTGGGGCCAAGGGTTGATGCGAAAGCGTAACACCGGGGCTCTGGGACTAAGGCAAGGAAGGAACGGGGTAGGTTGTTTAGTCAGTATGAGTCTGACACTGATTCCCGCTCCACCCAAGGGCGGAATTCATCATTGAATGATTTTTTCCTAACATAAATATCCGAACATTCTAATCCAGGTATACTGAACGTATAGGTCGTATTACAGACGACACTGGTTGGCGTAGTGGTTAAGCGATTGGCGCGCATTTGATTCCTGCACAGAACATATTATATTTGTATTGCCTACAGTTCCGGATCTGAGTGTCTCGTATAATTGAGTTGACACGTTTGTGAAAGCACCCACTATATAGGAGAACTTAATTCCTAGTTCAGGGCAGTCTTTAAAAAAAAATTAGCATAGTCGTTTAATTTAATTATTTCTTCCTCAAAAAAAGAACATAAAAATCCCTGACATTCAAAGGTACTATTAGCGTACCTAGCAATTAATTGCGATTTTCCTCAAAACAAATTTAATAATAAATGTCTTTTTATTTTATTTTCGAGACGAGACATGATTAACTGAAATAAAAATACTGTTAAATACTTGTTAAATAACTACCAAACGATTTGATACCTTTATACCACTTAATTCTTTTTTACCCTTTTTCAGGTAGACACCCATTGACCTCTATTAGGTATTGATTACACTGTACTGGCTACAGGAAGAGCGGTGGTGTCCGAGTGGTAACGGCCCCGACTTACGAGTTGTAGGTCGCGGGTTCAAACCCAGCCAGACGCATTTCTTTGTGTAATTTATTTCGACATCACTGCTGTCGAAACGGTAAAGGAAAACATCGTGAGGAAACCGGCATGTCCTAGAACCAAAAATTCGAAGACATGTGACATCTACCAACCCGCACTGGGCCCGCGTGGTAGATTATGGCCAATTCCCTCTCCTAGAGAGGAGGCCTGTATCTCAGCAGTGGGAACATTAATAAGGTTGATGTTGATGATGTACTGGCTGCCGTCAAAATGCTTTTGTCCCAGTTTGATATCCGTCATATTGGCGCTGTCAGCCACGGTGACTGTAGCGAGTGTCTATGGTACTAAAACTGGTAATGTCGCGCTGTACAATATTAGTTGAAGTAGTTCTCTGGACGCTCGCCAGTGGCGCTTCAAAAAGGGACAAAAAATGTACTGTCAAATATTGTCCCTATTGGAATTGAATTTAAGTCTCTTACGATTCAGCCTTTCAAGTGACGGCGTCTAAAGAAGGTCTAAGTGCTTATTTATGGAGACGCGGAGCGATGAGCGACGCGCCATTGCCATATGTATGTATGTATTTGCACGTGCGATGACGCGGACCTACTGCATTGTACGACGAACGCTCAACGCGTTGTTCATCGCTCCTACTCTCCGTAAACAAGCGCCTTTATAAGCATACACAACACAAAGTTCTATACAAAACATTCCCTGTGTAGCTTTGAAATATATTTGGTCAGAAATGTGTGACAATGACAAAGCGATCGTGCAGCCAATTATTGAAATTTCTAGAATACTGTTTGTTCTAAGCCAAAGACTGTCAGTGTTACCTTCGTCACTTGAACCTAGATAAAGAGACAGGTATCGCTAAGTTGTTAGACTTTTTTAATAGTTTTTGTTAACCTTTTAGATTAACTTAACTTTAATACCTCCACGCGTGGCTGTGAAAAAGGCCTTAATAGACGAACAACATATTCACATATTCGAAGACATGTGACATCCACCAATCCGCACTGGGCCCGCGTGGTGGATTATGGCCCATTCCCTCTCCTAGGAGAGGAGGCCTGTGTCCCAGCAGTGGGAACATTAAAAGGCTGATGATGAGACGAACAACGAATTGATCCTATATGGCTTTCAATTTTGCCAACTGAGGTGTGAAGCCTGAACGATACAAGTTTTTAAAATTCTATTAAGTAGTTGGTCAGCCCATTATGTCCCACGGCTAGGCGAATGGCTCACTATCCCTTTCCTACACACGCCTAACCTCAGCCATTGCGGCCCAATCTCTCCGGTAGCTGTCAAGCTTACCTCCCCACCTTTGCTTTAGTCTGCCGATAAATCACCTTGTGTTAAAATTAAAGATGTTGCACGAAAAGCTACTGCTCCAAAGTCCAAAGTGAGATTTGGCCCAACATGTCTCACATCAAATGAGTGGTCATTCGTTCGTCGACAAGCGAGCTGGTCGGACGTTGTTGGAGTGAATTTTATTATTACACTAGCTTTTGCCAGCGGCTTCGCCCGCGTACATAAAATATAGCCTATGTCACTCAGGAGTAAAGCAGCTTTCTATTGTTCCTAAAATTTTTCCAATCGGTCCAGTAGTTCTAGAGATTACCCCCTACAAACAAAAAAACAAACTTTACCTCTTTATTATATTAGTGTAGATTATTTGAAATAGATGTGATACCATTTATGTTACATAATTGTTGAGTTTAATAATACAAAAAGTTGCTTTTATTCCTGAAGACACCCCTTTTCTTACATATTTATATTCCTATGACTCATCATCAGCCTTTTTAATGTTCCCACTGCTGGGACACAGGCCTTCTCTCTAGGAGAGAGAATCGGCCATAATCCACCATGCGGTCCCAGTGCGGATTGGTGGATGTCACATGTCTTCGAATTTTAGGTTCTAGGATATGCCAGTTTCCTCAAGATGTTTTGCTTTACCGTTTTGAGAGCAGTGGTGATGAAATATATTACACAAAGTAATACGCCTGGCTGGGTTTGAACCCGCGACCTACAACTCGTAAGTCGGGGCCTTTACCACTCGGCCACCACTATTACCTACTCTCACTCGGCCACCACATTTTTTCCTATGACTATCTACACTAATATAATAAAGAGGTAAAGTTTGTTTTTTTGTTTGTAGGGGGTAATCTCTGGAAGTACTGGTCCGATTGGAAAAAAAATAGCAACAATAGAAAGCTGCTTTACTCCTGAGTGACATAGGCTATATTTTATTTACGCGGGCGAAGAAACTAGTGTATTATATATAGCCAGTATTCTTACAGACGTAAATAAATTACAGATCGGTGGAGCCCAGCCGCACACAGAAGTGCAAGTCGTGGTATTGACTAGTTGCCAAAACTTGAGCGCACACTGAATTTTAATTCAGTACTGTAGCCTAGGTGTTGTACGTCAAGAGGCGACGCGGGTTCCGTACAAATTTAAGCTTATTTTTTCGTTAAATCAAATCAATCAATCAATTCAGCCGAAAGACGTCCACTGTTGGACAAAGGCCTCTGCCGTGCTGACACTAAAACGCAGTAAAATAGCGTATTTTACAATACTTTTACTGCGTTTTAGTATCTGCACGGCAGGCCTCCCCCAAACGTCGCTATAAAGACCGGTCTGGAATTTTTTCGTCAGCTAAAACTACATGAGGCTGGTGTTTCCTAGTTGACTACTCTGAGAAAAAACACCGAAACAATCTCAAGAATCAAAGTCTTTTTTATAGTTCATACAGAAAACATGTAATAGTCAAATCATATGAGAACAATGTAGATCAATGTCTGAGATAGTATTTTGAGGAAAGAACCAAATAGGTTTGACTGGACCTGTCCAGTCAGTGCAAGGATTTATCAGTATTGGTATAACTCAACTTAGGTTTACTTATAATTGCAAAAACAAATATTTTGTGATCTTACTATATATTATAAATGCGAAAGTTACCGATGTTTGGATGTTTGTTACTCAATCACGCCAAAACGGCTGGACGGATCTGGATGAAATTTGGCACAGGTATAGGATACACTCCAGAATAGGACATAGGCTATTTTTTATCCCGGAAAACCCAACCCCAATACCACGCGGGCGAAGCCGCGGGCAAAAGCTAGTTTAGCCATAAGTTTAAGGGTTTTGAATCTTTTTACTTAAAGATAAACGACTATGTTGCTCTACGTAGCATTGCTTCTTGCCAAATTTCATGATTTAGATCAATGCAAAGTTTCATTTATTATCATTACAATGGTTTTGAAAGACACACAAAAATACGAACCTATAACATTTTCCTTCTTGCCGATTAAGATACAGAACCCGAAAAAAACTATGATACTGAACGAAAATTCGCCAATTAATTAATCGAATATTTTCTCACGTTTTTATCACACTTTTGGCATTTATCTACTAGATGCTACAAAAAGTAGCATCTTTCAACTGTTTTTTTTTTTTATTATTAAATAGGTATGTTTTGTTTTTACAAATAAATAATTGTAATCTTAAACGATGGGGTTACGGTAGGTCAGCAATATTTATGATGCCTATTAGAAGATCAATTGATTTAAATGAAATCTTGTGTTATAAATTAAATAACTACTGCAAAAAAGTTGTGATATACCTAAATAATGTATTTAAAACTACAGTAAAAACATCACATTGTTATCTAAAATTGATGATTTTGACAGGACTTTCAATTGTGAAATATATTTTAGTATGAAACTATACTTACTAGTTTCATTTCAAAATCAATGAGACACGTACGAAAACTACCAACACTTTGTTGAGTAAATCCCAGACAACTCCGTTTCAATGAACGTACTAAGAGGTACAGTTGTATTCGTGTCCTAGTACATTCATTGATTCGTCCAGGCAAGAGACATACAAACGGCTAATCAGAGCTACAACTAAGACATGACTGTTCTGTCTTCACTAATAAAGCTTTTCGTACACAAGGGTATAAATTCTTTGATACACGAGGATGTTGGTATTTTAGACGAATTTCTCTTAGTCACTCGAATCCTGCAGGGTCAAAGCCTCCTAGAGCCAAGGGTTGGTGCGAAAGCGTAACACCAGAGCTCTGGGATTAAGGCAAGAAAGGAACGGGGTAATAAAAATCCATACTAATGTTATAAATGCGAAAGTAACTCTGTCTGCCTGTCTGTCTGTTACGCTTTCCCTCTTAAACCTCTCAAACGGTTTTGATGAAATTTGGCACAGACAATCTTTAGACCCTGAGAAAAAAAAGACGCAGACGATGTCGCGGGTACCAGCTAGTTTATAAAAAATCGTACATAGATACACGTCTTTGACAATTTGTTCATTCGTCGTCGACTACAGTCGTGGGTTACTTACTTCTTGAGACCGTCGCGACAGTAAGTCGGAATAATTTGGTGAAAATGAGTAGAACATACGACTCGCGTCTTGAGATTAAAGGTAGAACTACACTGGGCATGCGTAGGCCGTCGGGCTCCATACATTTTATGTGGCAACTAGACTTGTAGAGCTACATTAGATCCACGCCACGCGACGCGGTTTTACGTACTTTTATTCTGGGAGAGACTCACAAAATGGTTGTCTCCCGCAGCTGCCACGGTTGCGGGCCTGCAGTTTCTGTATACTACAGAAGCTGCAAATATACCTACATCTAGAAAACTAGAACAATTTTCACGACGCGTTTTACAGCCGCTGTGTGCGCGGTTTTTCCGCGTTTTTCTTTGTACCATCTCGGCGGTTTACACGCACGCTTTGCTGTCGGTAGGCAGCGACCGCGCAGTGGCTGGCGATAATAAACGACCGTACACACAGCCATCGCAGCGATGGTGGCGAAGAATCTACCGTCTTGAGAGTTTTGAAATAAAATAGCCGTTTCCTCTGCTGCGGCAGCCGCGGGAAAAAAAACCGCTTCGTGAGTGTCGCGCCTCAGGCGACGACAACGTGTGTGTCGTTCTATCGTAGTTGGTCGTTGGTTTTATTTTTATTGCTACAAACTAGTGCTTGACTGCGATCCCACCTGATATTAAGCAGTGATGTAATCGTTGATGGTAAGGCGCACTAGTTTATTAAGAGCCTATTCACTCTAGCCTTGAAGACACCTAAATTATAATCGGACGGAAAGACTGCAGCCGGCAAACTGTTCCAGTCCCTCGATGTACGCGGTATAAACGACGAAGCAAAACCCTTAAGTGGTGGGCGGTGGTGGTGGGTGGTTGTTGGTTGGTTGTTGGTTAGTTGCTAGAATACTTGGTAGTATTGTCGTCATAAGAAACATTAGTATCGAAGATTCGCGTAGCCTTGTGAACGAGGAGCCTAACTCATTGAATACATCTACATAGGGTGGGCGTTTGACAAGCTCCCGCCTCGAAACACGGCTTGCTTTAACTTTGTACACACAGTTTTACATGATGGTGTGTTTGTGTGGCAAACAAGATGGATACGTTCTTAGTAATGAGGGATACACGTATAATTTTATTATAAAAATACATTTGACAGCGGATTTGCTCTTGTTAGAGAAAAGAATATCTATGGTTTGCATAAGCAGGCAACTTTGTATATGAAAAATCTGTCATTTCTTTAAGTGGGAACTTTAATGACTTCTCCCGCTTTTTTCATAATCTCAAACTCAAACTCAAAATCATTTCACCGGACTCATCTAGCTTAAACTGACGAAAAGAAAAAATATTGACGTGTAAAAGTGTTATTTTAAAACCTATTTACAAAATAAATATCATTTATCATTTATTTCAAATAGACCATTTACAGGCGCTTTTGAATTGTCAAAATTGAAGCTAGTTTGCATGTTAGGGAAAAAAAGACAGTTTAACACTGATATATTTAGCCAAAGCCGCTCTTGTTCTGAAAGGAAAGCTTGAAGCCATTGCGAAGGGCAAAGAAGTTACGGTGTGGGGTGTTTAGTCAGTAAGAGTCTGACACTGTTTCCCGCACCTCCCAATAGTGGTAGGTATTCGTCGTTGGATAATTTTTGCACACCATAAAAAAAATCTATGTGATTATACATATTTTCTGTTAGTTTAAAATAATTTTAAAACAATACCTCAAGAAAGTTATTCAGTAATATTTTACTGAATCTTACAAATCTACCCGATTCGTAAGTAGTACTTATAAATTTCTTGGTAAAACTGAAATGTCTACATTTCTTCGAGTTTTCCATTAATTAAACAGTTCAATTTATACCGAAGTTTTCTTCAACTTTTTGCATACCTCACTTCCTTTCAATATATTTACTTAGGCATGTATTTACAGCCGGTGCTTTGAACTTTTAAACTTGTTTTAAAAGAGCCGCAATAAAAAAAACCATTGTAAAAAAATATAATTTCAACCCAAATCAAATCACAATAGGTACGTCGTATTTCGTACCTCTTTTTTAGGGATCTGTGCTTCAAAAGAAAACGAACCCTTATAGAATACCGAAGGGACACTATATAAGGGTCGAAACCAACTGGGGCCATGGGTTCGTGTCTGAAAGGAAGGCTCTGGCCTTGGTGTAAAGGCAACGTAAAAATGGAGTGGGTTGTTTAGTCAGTAAGTCATCAGACTCTATTTCCCGGTCCACACCAGGGCTCTAAGATTAAGGCAAGGAAGGAACGGGGTAGGTTGTTTAGTCAGTAAGAGTCATCAGACTCTATTTCCCGGTCCACACCAGGGCTCTAAGATTAAGGCAAGGAAGGAACGGGGTAGGTTGTTTAGTCAGTAAGTCATCAGACTGTATTTCCCGGTCCACACCAGGGCTCTAAGATTAAGGCAAGGAAGGAACGGGGTAGGTTGTTTAGTCAGTAAAAGTCTGACACTGTTTTCCGCTCCAAATATCAATAAAACAATAACCATGGGCGGAATTTGTCATTGGATGATTTTGACCCAACACAAAAAACCCTTATAGAGGATTTTTGTCTGAGGGTTCCGCACAATACCTATGGAAATAGTTAAACTCAGATTGGAAACTTCCAAATTGTTTTTGAATCGATAAAAAAAGTTTTTTTGTGATTTAAAACCAATTTATTGTGTACAGATTTTTACAAGCTTTTTATTAGCTTGCAATGTAACTATGTATGTATATGTTCGGCTCAAATCTTGCAACTCAATTTTGAAGCAGATGTCTTCAACCGATTGAGCTGCAATTTTGCATGCCGGTGTAAATCGCATGACATTGCAATATTATGATGACATGGAGCTGATCTGAGGATGGAATCGCGAGGTTGCCATAGGAACTCTGTAATCTGTAAATCTGTAAAACGGCACAACCACGTCGAGTTTGGGCTCGTGTGAATCGTCTTGACCAGTTTTAATTATAAAACTATAGACCACCGCTATAAAAGCTTGTTATGAAAAAAAAAATATTTTCATTGAAAACTTGTTTCTTATACTAAACATTACTAAGTATTTTTTGCTATATTTTTTTTACTCTTTGTGCGTCACGACATTTTCAACAAATTCCATGTTTCATTATCAAACAAACAGCCAGTATTAAAACCACAAAACACCCTTTGACTTCATCTTCAAAGGCATAAAATAATATTTATTCTCGTAATTAATTTGCCGGCACCCGACGCACTCACCAAGCTGCAATGTGAAGCAAAGCCGAGCGAGTTATTAGTAGAGTCCGGAGGTTCCTTTCAAGAGAACTCTCCAGTTAATTTGATTATATACACAGTTATACTGGACTGTGGAGGCTTGTTCAAGATATGGTGTTATCATTTTCGGTGGAAAGCTGGGCTTTAAGGTCAGTAATGGAGACGGCTAATTAGATTTTATTAATGAATTTCTGTTATTGAGAGAGGAAATAAAGGCTTTGACAAACATGCGTGATGTAGGAATGAGGTTTTTCTTGTGGTAGGTAAAATTCATCGAATGTCGAATCCCGCTCTTGGGCGGAGCGGGAGACAGTTTCAGACTCTAACTGACTAAACAACTCTTTTCGTGTTACCCCGTTCCTCCCTTGCCTTATTCCCAAAGCCCCAATGTAACGCTTTCGCACAAACCCTCGGCTCCAGAAGGCTTCGACCCTGTAGGGCCCCTACAGTTTGCTGACAAGTCCTTGAGGCGCGCTGGAACAGTGCGCGCCGTCGACGACTTGAGCTCGGTATGGTCGACGGCGAGCAAGGAATGTAATGGGTTTAGTCAGGATTGGATGATTTTTACCTACCATAAAAAAACATACGCGTTGTAGCTTCGTGACACTATTTTGTCGTGATGTTGTGGTAAACTACGAATGTGATATCGGAACAACATTATAATTATGTCTCTTTAGAATAAGATGTGGTCCAAAGCCAAGAACAATGGGAGGAATTTAAATGAATCTTACGAGTTGTAGGTCGCGGAGTCAAACACAGGCAGGCACATTACTTTGTGTAGTTTATTTCATCACCACTACTCTCAAAACAGAGGAAAACTTGGTTAGGAAACCGGCATGTCCTAGAATCAAAAATTCGAAGACACGTGACATTCAGCAATCCCGCACTGGGCCCGCGTAGTAGATTATGTCCCGTTCCCTCTCCTAGAGAGAAGGCCTGTGTCCCAGCAGTGGGAACACTAAAAATAGAATTCACGAAACTCCACCCCCAAGTGGGTAAAAGGGGGGTTGGAAGACTTCCACGCGGGTGAAACCGAGGCAGAAGCTAGTACAGAAATATAGACTAACCGCTCCCATATTACGTCACGTATAGGTCACTCACGCCCAGACATCCAAGGCCCATAAGGACGCCCCAGGCCAATTACCTTAATAAACTACAAAAAAAGGCCTACTATTACACAACGTTACGAACGTAAGCCACTATTACAATATTATTATTAGTCATCGTTCGTGACTGAACCACGAAAATTAGTCACGCACTACCTACCCCTAATATTAAGCTAGGTACAGACGGTTGTAATGTAACATACAATGTAATATGCAATGAAAGATTTGATATCTACATTATCATTATGTATCATGCAATTAAAAAAAATAATCAAAAATATTTCATCACCCCTGCTCTTAAAAACGGTGAAGGAAAACATCGTGAGGAAACCGGCATATCCTAGAACGAAAAAGAGGTGTCAGCAAATTGAAGCCTCCTGGGGTCAAGGGTTGATGCGAAAGCGTAACACCAGGGCCCTGGGATTAAGGCAGGGAAGGAACGGGGTAAGTTATTTAGTCAGTAAGAGTCTGACACTGTTTCCCGCTCCGAACAAGGGCGAGATTCGTAATTGGATGACTTTTTCCTACATAAAAAAAAGAGGACACCGGTGTCCGCACACCTTTTGCCTTTTAATTGTGTCTGTAATTACGTTACTCGAAAGTTTAATCTAAGGTCCAGATTTATGAAGTCCTGTTTTCATGTTACCTTGCATGTTACGTAGCAGTCTGTACCCACCTTTAGACATAGCTTCAGTTATCGTGTCTGAAACTCCGTAAGTGAAGCATTATGTATATGATTGGCATTAACCTTTCAAGTGCTAGACGACGCCACGCGTGGGATAATGACCACCGTATGTTAGATTTTTTTGTCTTTATCTTACTAATACACTTCTCATCAAAAAAATCGAAACACCTTGCAAGTTTACGTTTTGTCAGGATTATCAGAAAAATGTGTACATTTAGGAATAAATGTTAAATGTCGTTTAATAGTGAGTAATATGAGCTTATCAAATCTTAATGTTAATGTTCTAAATTTAAATGAATTTTTCATAGGTTTCGTATTTTGTTAAATGAGTCATTTTTATTCCGTATGGAGTATAAAGGAAATGGATAAAACAACACACGTAAATGAAAAAAAAAGCTAAAAAACGTTTATTTAATAACTTGTATTCCCTCCCCGAGCTCTAATTACTGCTTCCATACGGTTCTTCATCGATCGGATGAGAGTCACGATCACATGCTGTGGTATATTGTCCCATTCCTCTTGGATTGCATCTTGCAGCTGGCTAAGTGTTTCTGGGGCAGGATCTCTTGCTCGAATTCGTCTCTTTAATTCATCCCATAGATGTTCAATGGGATTCATGTCCGGGCTTCTTGCTGGCCATTCCATAATAGAGATATCGACTTCGTTAAGATAATCTCGTACGACGCCCGCGGTGTGAGCCCTAGCATTGTCGTGCATGAATATGAAGCCGTTGCCAATAAAATGTGCATAGGGCATCACATGAGGCTCGAGACACTCTTCGACGTACCGATGACAGTTTAGTGCAGGCAGACGTGGCCCAGACACGAAAGCAAGCTCTGTCTTACCGTCGGCGCTGATTCCTCCCCAAACCGTCCACGAACCGCCACCATAGCTGACCTTTTCTTCAATGCAGCATTGTGCATAGCGTTCTCCGTCTCTTCTGTAGACCTTGTTCCTTCCGTCGTTACCATACAGCATAATTTTACACTCATCAGAAAAGAGAACTTTGCTCCACTGTAGGTATGACCAATTTAGGTGCTCACGTGCAAAGTTAAGGCGCGCTCTTCGATGGTCTGCAGTTAATTTCGGCCCATTTGCTGGCTTATGCGGTACCAGTCCACGATCCTTCAACCTTCTTCTAATTGTAGAGTCACTTACAGCCACCCTTCGTACAACACGAAGCCGCTGCTGCAGTTGAAAAGCGTTAAGGCGTCGATTTCTTAAAGAAGTTGTTACAATAAATCGATCATCTCGCTCAGAAGTGACCCGATTCCTGCCAGATCCTGAACGGCGCGTGAACAAACCAGTCTCCCGATAACGTTTATAGACTCTATGAACAGATGACAGGCTTAGATGCAGTCTTGCAGCCACAACACGCTGACTAAGGCCAGAATCCAGCAATGCCACAACTTGGGCGGCTTCTGTGGGCGAAGTATCCATACGTTTTAGAAAAAAAACCTTTTTTCAGACGTCCCAAAGTCACAGTATTGAAATAAAAAACAAAAAGTTTAAGGATAGGCGCCAATTTTTAGTTTTTAAACGCTAAATGTACTCCAACCCTAAACACACATTTGTCTCAAAACAGTGATTCATTTCGTTTATAAGATAAACAAATGAAATTCTAATTTTGAATTTAGAATTTTCGCTTATTACTGTAATGGCCAAACTGCCAGCTATAATATATGTATTTTTTTTCATCGTATGAATTCTTTTTTGTGTTAAATTCGGACAGAAACAATGAAAACGGAAGTGTTTCGATTTTTTTGATGAGAAGTGTATTATAAATACGAAAGTTACGATGTTTGGATATTTGTTACTCAATCACACCAAAACGGCTGGACGGATCTGGATGAAATTTAGCACAGGCATAGGATACACTCCGGAATAGGACATAGGCTACTTTTTATCCCGGGAACCCCAACCCCAATACCACGCGGGCGAAGCCGCGGGCAAAAGCTAGTACGAAATAATAATAACATTATTTATTTATTCTTCCTGCAACACAAGGTACATAGGCGGACAAAACTAAGTTTGTTCTATGAGTACTATACACCTAATAAACATGCTAAATATTTCTAAATACATACATAATCACTACATATAGTATAAAACAAAGTCGCTTCCTGCTGTCTGTACCTATGTATGCTTAGATCTTTAAAACTTCGTAACATATTCTGATGCGGTTGTTTTGGTAGATATGGTGATTCAGAAAATGGTGATTCAAAAATTCAGTGAGTTTTTTTTTACTTATCTATTTTTTTTTGTTTATTTATTTTAAGGAAGGGGTGACCGCATCCCGTTGTTCGAGGCGTGGATTTAACTACAACTCGATATCTCCACGCGTTCTTGAGATAAAAGATCTTAACACACAGATAGAAACAAATAGAAATTAATGAACTAATACATTATACAGGCTGTATCAGATATTGAATGTGAAATGGACCGAACAGCAAATTATTGTTTTAATTCATCATCATTATCATCAGCCTTTTTAAAGTTACCACATTTGGGACACAAGCCTCCTCTCTAGGAGAGGGAATGGGCCAATGGGAATCCACCACGCAGGCCCAGTGCGGATTGATGGATGTCACATATCTTCGAATTTTTGGTTCTAGGACATGCCAGTTTCCTCACGATGTTTTTCTTCACCGTCTTGAGAGTAGTGGTGATGAAATAAATTACACAACGTATTGCGCCAGGCTGGATTTGAACCCGCGACCTACAAACTCCTAAGTCGGGGCCTTTTGACACTCGGCCACCATTACTCTGCAACCTTAGTATATATTTTTTAATTTCAACTCGATACCTACGCCCTTCTAAGATAAAAGATCTTAACACACTGATAAGAACAAATAGACATTAATGAACTAATACATTATACAGGCTTTATCAGATATTGAATGTGAAATGGACCGAACAGCAAATTATTGTTTTAATTCATCATCATCAGCCTTTTTAAAGTTCCCACATTTGGGACACAAGCCTCCTCTCTAGGAGAGGGAATGGGCCAATGGGAATCCACCACGCAGGCCCAGTGCGGATTGATGGATGTCACATATCTTCGAATTTTTGGTTTTAGGACATGACGGTTTCCTCACGATGTTTTTCTTCACCGTTTAGAGAGTAGTGGTGATGAAATAAATTACACAAAGTGCAATACTTTGTGTAATTTAACGCTATACCTCCACGCGTTCCTGAGATAAAAGATCTTAACACACAGATAAGAACAAATAGACATCAATTAACTAATACATTATACAGGCTGTATCAGATATTGAATGTGAAATGGACCGAACAGCAAATTATTGTTTTAATTACCAATCTATATTTGATTGGCGTTCCATCGCTCAGCAAATCAATTACATTAATTGCTATTGTGTGTTTGATGTATTGTCTAACGCATTTAATAACAGTTAAGAGCGGTCAACCCGACGTACATTTTCATACAACCGCTCGTACGTGATTATGATGTTATTACACATTTTGATGGAAAATGCCTAAGGCATTTATTCCTCATTTGTATCTTTGTGTTTACGTGAAGTTTTAACAAATAAATATAAAATGAATTTCTTGTGCAGGGCAATGTTTTCATTAATTATATTTTATAGTATAAATGTTTAAATGCGGCCAACTCGACGTACATTTTCATACAACCGCTCGTACGTTATTATGATGTTATTCCACATCTTTCTTCAGATATTTGAAATACACAGACATCTTATGGATATTATCTAGGCTTCTATAGAAATCAAAACGTAAATTTGTGTTACAGTAATCCAGTAAAGACCTCTGAAAATCTGCTATTTTATGTGAACTTTGACTCTCCATAATGTACTCCTATATTAAAAATATAAAAAAGTGCTTCTAGAAGCCTTGCGTATTTAATCGAGATTCATTTTTTTTTTAACATCCTTAAAGGTTTAATAAAAACATATATTTCCTGGAACAAGTTTTCTGAAACATTCGAGTAGATCGTAGAATTATTGAAAGCCAACAGAGTTTTCAGGTATTAGCTCTCTTTATTTTGGCATAACTTTTGCATCAAACATAACATTGGACAGCAAAAAGCTTTTAAACCATTTCATTTCATTTATTTATTCAAGAACAATTTTTGTATGCGAATATTTTTCTTAAAAACTAGGATCAAAAACATATTACAAAAAAAGTAGGACAGTATTTTATCTAATAATAATTAAATGTCAAAAAAAAGTTACAAAGATAATGTCAATAATAATAACTTCAATGTCAATTTAATAATAATAATAAATTAAATAATAATAATAACAATGTCAGGTCAAAAAAGTTATTTTATCAACATTGAATTCATAATTTTAAAAATTATATTAGATATTTACAATTCATTTAGGGAGTACCTAGAGGCATTTCTCCAATAGGAATGACTTGAGCCTTTCTTTGAACGATTTTGTATATAATATGCTTTTTAAGTCAAGCGGCAACTTATTAAATACACTTCTCATCAAAAAAATCGAAACACCTTGCAAGTTTACGTTTTGTCAGGATTATCAGAAAAATGTGTACATTTAGGAATAAATGTTAAATGTCGTTTAATAGTGAGTAATATGAGCTTATCAAATCTTAATGTTAATGTTCTAAATTTAAATGAATTTTTCATAGGTTTCGTATTTTGTTAAATGAGTCATTTTTATTCCGTATGGAGTATAAAGGAAATGGATAAAACAACACACGTAAATGAAAAAAAAAGCTAAAAAACGTTTATTTAATAACTTGTATTCCCTCCCCGAGCTCTAATTACTGCTTCCATACGGTTCTTCATCGATCGGATGAGAGTCACGATCACATGCTGTGGTATATTGTCCCATTCCTCTTGGATTGCATCTTGCAGCTGGCTAAGTGTTTCTGGGGCAGGATCTCTTGCTCGAATTCGTCTCTTTAATTCATCCCATAGATGTTCAATGGGATTCATGTCCGGGCTTCTTGCTGGCCATTCCATAATAGAGATATCGACTTCGTTAAGATAATCTCGTACGACGCCCGCGGTGTGAGCCCTAGCATTGTCGTGCATGAATATGAAGCCGTTGCCAATAAAATGTGCATAGGGCATCACATGAGGCTCGAGACACTCTTCGACGTACCGATGACAGTTTAGTGCAGGCAGACGTGGCCCAGACACGAAAGCAAGCTCTGTCTTACCGTCGGCGCTGATTCCTCCCCAAACCGTCCACGAACCGCCACCATAGCTGACCTTTTCTTCAATGCAGCATTGTGCATAGCGTTCTCCGTCTCTTCTGTAGACCTTGTTCCTTCCGTCGTTACCATACAGCATAATTTTACACTCATCAGAAAAGAGAACTTTGCTCCACTGTAGGTATGACCAATTTAGGTGCTCACGTGCAAAGTTAAGGCGCGCTCTTCGATGGTCTGCAGTTAATTTCGGCCCATTTGCTGGCTTATGCGGTACCAGTCCACGATCCTTCAACCTTCTTCTAATTGTAGAGTCACTTACAGCCACCCTTCGTACAACACGAAGCCGCTGCTGCAGTTGAAAAGCGTTAAGGCGTCGATTTCTTAAAGAAGTTGTTACAATAAATCGATCATCTCGCTCAGAAGTGACCCGATTCCTGCCAGATCCTGAACGGCGCGTGAACAAACCAGTCTCCCGATAACGTTTATAGACTCTATGAACAGATGACAGGCTTAGATGCAGTCTTGCAGCCACAACACGCTGACTAAGGCCAGAATCCAGCAATGCCACAACTTGGGCGGCTTCTGTGGGCGAAGTATCCATACGTTTTAGAAAAAAAACCTTTTTTCAGACGTCCCAAAGTCACAGTATTGAAATAAAAAACAAAAAGTTTAAGGATAGGCGCCAATTTTTAGTTTTTAAACGCTAAATGTACTCCAACCCTGAACACACATTTGTCTCAAAACAGTGATTCATTTCGTTTATAAGATAAACAAATGAAATTCTAATTTTGAATTTAGAATTTTCGCTTATTACTGTAATGGCCAAACTGCCAGCTATAATATATGTATTTTTTTTCATCGTATGAATTCTTTTTTGTGTTAAATTCGGACAGAAACAATGAAAACGGAAGTGTTTCGATTTTTTTGATGAGAAGTGTATTTTAACTGCCTGGTACAATGGACTGTGTTTAAAAATGTTTAGCGATGGAATGAGTATGTTATCTAAATCCTTTCTACGAGTTTTTTCTCTTACCAATCAATCCTCATCATTTTCAAAGTAATGAATATATTTTTTTAAGGTGGATAGAAGTACCAAAATGTAAAGTCCAGGTACTGTGAGGATGCCAAGTTCTTTGAAAAACGGTCGACAGCTTTCCTGTTGAGGAATACGGACAATAGTTCTAATTGCCCTTTTCTGCAGAATAAAGGCCCTCTGAAAATTATAATTATAGCTGTTTCCCCAAAACTGTATGCTGTATCGTAACCTTGACTCTATCAGCGCATAGTAAACCAACTTCAGAGCTTCCAAACTCACTTCATCCCTGAGAGTTCTTAGGGCATAGCACGCCGATGATATAGAAGAATCTAGCGCTACTAATTCTCTTTTCCAGTTTAATAAATCATCTATATATATCCCTAGAAACTTAACTTCCCTAACAAGCTCAACCTTAACCTTATTTAGTTCTATGTCCATAGTCCCAGTATCTTTATTACGTGCAGTCGTTTTAAATAACATGATATTCGTTTTTTTCGCGTTTATTATAAGTTTATTCGCAGAAAACCAAGACTGAAAAACAGCTAGAGCCGCATTAACTGCATCATTAAGCGTTTTAATGTCGTTAGCTGAAACTATTGCATTTGTGTCATCTGCAAAGACTATTAATTTTATGTCGGGTAATATTTTATTAAAATAATTTATGAGATCATTAGTAAACAGGATGAACAATAAAGGTCCTAAGAACCATGCTCAACATAGATGTTAGGCAAGTCGGGCAGTCCCACCTTAAGTGGAATTGCCAAATAATCATTAAGTAAAAATATATTGTTTCTTTTGATATCGTTTTTCTTTTGACATTTGATTACTGTCATTATATCAAGTTTAAAACAAATCAATTACCGAAACGTTTGACATTTGAGCTTTGACGATGCGATGGGATGACAAAAATAATGAATTCCTTTTATAAAGTTATTTGTTATTTTGTATGTTATGTTGACTGGTGTATCTTTTTACACATGTATTTATCTATATCTACGTTGTGGCTAGGTCGTAGAAAGCAATTCTATAATCTGTCTACATCTACACTATTTTAGAAAGGGGATTTTTTGTATTTGTTTATGAACTAGCGACCCGCGTCAGCTTCGCATGTGTACTTATATTGAACACATTATGCAATTATTATGCACACAAACCTTCCTCTTGAATCACTCAATCTAATAAAAAAAACCGCATCAAAATCCGTTGCGTAGGTACTTTTAAAGATCTAAACATACATAAGGACAGCGGTAAGCAACTTTGTCTCATACTATGTTATGATAAACTAGCTTTTGCCCGCAGCTTCGCCAGCGTACATAAAATGTCACTCAGGAGTAAAGCAGCTTTCTATTGTTGCTTAAATTTTTCAAATCGGACCAGTAGTTCCAGAGATTACCCCCTACAAACAAAAAAACAAAAAAACAAACTTTACCTCTTTAATAAATTAGTGTAGATAATGGTTTTTTCGAACGACCTAATCTCAAGAACTTCTAGTTCGAATTAGAAAATTTATTTTACTTTTGGATAGAAGTATAGGCTATATAACATCACGCTATGACCTACGGGTGCAAAGCAGTAACTGAAGATTTAAGTAAAACCACGAAGATAACAAGTTTCAAATGAAACCTACTTTTTAATCAGGCCGATCTGCCCAAAGTACCGGCGATCGGTGTTAAATGCATTACAAGGGTCTCCCCACGAGGGCTATAGATCCTGCTGAGATAAAAACACGCATTGTAGCAGCTCGTAAGCCGGCACAAAAGTTCCTACGACGGTATAAGCCGAGGAGAACGTTATGATGCCCTGGTAAAGCTGTGTGTTTACTGGGCGACAATGTTGAAATGGAAAATGTTGAAGTAATCGTGGGTTGTACTGGCTAGATTAGGTGGTTTTATGGTGGTCTAAAGACCATTATTTAAAGGATTAAAAAAGTAGATTTTAAAACTTAAAAAAAAATGCTTGACACTACAATTTCATTGACGATGAAAATTACCGCTGTCAAACAAGAATATAAGAATTACTCTGCGAATCTCTCATATAAGCGCTCGCTCGCTCTGTCATATAAGAATTACTCTGCGAAGCAGTAATGCTAGCAAAGGAGGAGGTATTCTGATCCCGATTTCCAGTTACCACAGGCGCGAGCTTGCGGGCGTTGAGCAATGGGTAGCCCGCCGTTCCGTTGTGTGGTAAAAGTCGGGATCAAGCCAGACGTCGACGGCGCGCTCTGTTCCGCGCCTCATAGAGTTGTCAGCTAATGGAGACCTAACTAATGGAGGACTAACTGCAGGGCCGAAGCCTACTGGTGCCCCAGTCCGGTTTCTGAAAGGAAAGTTCAACCCTAGTATGTGTATGTCGACTCAACGATATATTGGTCGAGTCGACCCGCAACGCACAGTACTTATCTGCGGAAGTAAAGCTCGGTGATCATACAGTGAAACATACAGTAAGTATCCAAAAAAAAAACAGACATAAATTCTGACAGACACACGAAAAATTTAAACGTTTTTGTTGTCTACTTTCACAAGTATTTTGTAAAAAAAAAAATATTTTGATATTACAAAAAGGCAAGACACTTCAATTTGATTTACCATGAAAACCATCATCCACCAATTACCCAACGTTAATCCATCACAAATAAAACTCCATTTTTCCCCACAACATTCTTCACAAAACAGCCATGTGTTCACCTCCTAACTTTCCTACTACCCTAGTACTTCGGCAAGCGAGGCACGTGCTCATAAGCCGGCGCCGCCGTCTTGAGTCGCACAACATATGTGATCTGTCTCTTATGAGCATTAAGGCTATGTTTGTATATTATATATGTAATGTTGACGTATATTATGTTGTTTGTTAAATGTTCTCGTTGACATTCGAGCTCTTTGTAGATATTTGCTTAGGTGTGTTTAGTATGCGCTTTCTTTTTACAGGAAGCGAGTTTGTATGAATTGGAGAGGCCTTGAAACATAGAAAGCAACGGAAGGTGGCACAGGTGGGTCTTATTTGGTAAAAGTCTGGCACTCGTCTGACTGACCGACTTTTTTTTTATTGGTTATAGGTTTGCGCTTGACCGCTATCTCACCTGATGGAAAGCGACGATGCGGTCGACAATGGAGCGCGCTTACCTAGAAGTAACATATTCACTCTTGACTTAAAGATACCCATATTGTAGCTATCAGGAAACACCGACTCCGGCAAGGACTTCTTGACTTTTCAAAAGTGCGTGTAATGGTTAATTTGAAATAAATGCTTTGAGTCTTTAAATGTTTGACTGCCTCTCAGTCCACCCGGTGTGGGACGTCTTTTTAGGGTTCATTCCCTCCAACGCACGGTTCCCTTTTAGGATCACTTTGTCCGTCTGTATGTCTATTCTATTATTGTAGCACAAGTATAACAATTGAATCTGCAAACTGAAAATTAGTGATAACGTCACAAAAAAATAGTTTTTCTGTTAAGTCGTAGTTTTTTTTTTAATTTGTGACGGATGGGAAACTACGGAACCTTACACTGAGTGTGGCTCAACAAGCTCTTGGCCCGTTTAATTTTTAGATACTTACTGTAGGTTGTTCGATTCGGAAAAATATTCACGACTTGATTCGCTAATTGATTAAATAATTCATTAGGCTCTCGTTTGTGCCACTTTATTGGTTTTCTTTATTGGTTTTTTTTAAGGTAGGTAAAAATCATCCAATGACAAATCCCGCCCTTGGGCGTAGCAGGAAACAGTGTCAGACTCTTACTGACTAAACAACCTACCCCGATCCTTTCTTGCCTTAGTCCCAGATCCCAGGAGTTGCGCTTTCGCTTCAACCGTTGGCCCCAGGAGGCTTCGACCCTGTAGGGCCCCTACAGCTTTCTGACAACTCCTTGAGGCGCGCGGGAACAGTGCGCGCCGTCAACGACTTAGGCTCGGTCTGGACTGTTACCAGACGACCGGACGGCAAACTGCCCCTTGGTCGCCGTCCGCAAGCCCGTGCCTATGGTGACCGGATATCGGCGGGATCGCGGCTACGGTTACGGCGAGGGCGCCATTGCCTTTGGCTTATGCGGTCGGCCTCCTCCTTTGCTAGCATTATTGCTTCGCAGAAGGAGGCGACCGCTTGCCACTCCTCCTGGCTGCGGACCATGGCCTAAACCAAGGCCCGGCGCGAGACGTCGCCGCCGCCGATCACCCCCACGAGGTTTGTACTGAACTGGAGTTCATTATCCAAGTTCACTTATAACCACGTGTAAATAAACCGGGCATTCTCGATTAAGGCTGAAAATTAATCCTAGTAATTGTAGCTCTTACATAAGATTACGTAATCAAACAACAATGCTTCCAGAACAATAAAACATGAACAATCACGGATAGTTGAAGTTTAACCCGAACAACAGTACAACGGGTAATAATTTCATTAATTGACGTCTGAATTCTGAATGTTATTAGTTTCAAATAGTTTGAGTATTTGACTATGTAACCATTGTTAGTTTACAACGTATTTGTGTCGTGATATTGGAATTGTTATCATGATGCATGCCTATGTGTTAAATATCCTACGAAATAGTATATACTGAAATATATTTGACTGGCCTGTTGGTCTAGTGGCCCTGACTGCTAAGCCGGAGGTCGTGGGATCGATTACTACCCAGGACTAATGTTTGTGTGATAAGCACAATCATTTGTTTTGTCTGGGTGTTATTTATCTATAATATGTATGTAATTTATCTACACTAATATAATAAAGAGGTAAAGTTTGTTTTTTTATTTTTTGTTTGTAGGAGGTAATCTCTGGAACTACTGGTCCGATTGGAAAAAAATTAGCAACAATAGAAAGCTGCTTTACTTCTGAGTGACATAGGCTATATCTTATGTGCGCGGGCGAAGCCGCTGACAAAAGCTAGTCTATAATATGTATGTATTTAGAAATATATAAGTATGAAGCTCTGCTTAGCTTGAGACTAGACGGCGTTGTGTGATGGTTGTCGAATATTAAAAAAAAAAAGTATGAAACAGACCCACAATTTACATTATGTAAAAGCGAAATCCCACTCACTGATAAGTCATGAAATCTCAGAAACTATAACACCTACAAACTTAAAATTTGGTTAACAGATTCCACCCTATGATGTAGGCATCCACTAAGAGCGGATATTACAAAACTCCACCCCTGGCAGAAGAGGTTCTTATGTATAAAAATCTGTTCGTAAGTCCCACTAAACCTCCTGAAAGTCTGGACCGATTTGGACAATTTAAAAAAATTCTGTCTAAAAATATTCGTGATTCACCATGGAAGCTTTAAACGGGGAGAAAATATTAAACGAAATTTATTTGTTTAAAGCTGTATTTTTGTACGAGTTTTCAAGCGCTAAAATTCGCAGAACCTAACTTCAGACTAGCCAAGATCTGAAGAGCGTACTGTAATTAATATTGATATTGCAAAAGCGACTTTGTTGTCTTCAGAGTACGAGTATATTCTAGATAGACTGTATCGATTTGTAGTAGAAGTTTATTGAATATTGAAGCCGAAAGTTATGCCTTGATTTGTTATCTAATAATAGTTGCTTATCAACCTGCGGCTTCATCCAAGGATGCAAAGCAAACATTGAGTCCATCCATTTTAACATAATCAACCTCAAAATGTTCCAACCGTTGGGATTTGGTCTCTAGGAAGGGGCGTAAACTACCACACAGGCCCACTGTAGGTTGTTGGATGGAAAATATCTTAATTTGTTGGTTTATCCTCACGATATTTTTCTTCTTCTAGTTTTTGAAATTGCCTGCTGCAGTCTTTTCATCCCATGTATCCCCATTATGATTTGGATGTCATCAAGGCTAGAGTGAATACGCTTTTAATAAACTAATGTGTGTCAGCATTAACGTTTACATCAAGCATTAGTTTATAAAAAAAAAAGAAAAGTCACAGTGAGTGTGGCTACAGCCACAAACAAATTTCTCTTTTTTGCTTGCCTTCAACTTACTCAAAGAAAGCTTTGGTTGTACGTTGATAAGTCAGACAGTTTCTCCTATTATACACATAACTTTTGAATTTTGATTTTGTGTATTTAATTGTAACTTTTTAATAATGCTCAATTTTAATATTCTGTTACAAAACATGAGGACTTGTAATTGGCTAATTATCGTTTTTCTCTGTAAGCCCTCCAAGCTGTGTTAAATAAATAAATAAAAAAACCTGCTGCTCCATAGATTCACATAATTCGACAAAATGTATGGAGCAGCGAGTCTTTTTTCGTGATTTTTAGTTTGGTCTCATAGTAAAAGTGGTTTATATTGGTGTGTACAAAGATCCTTTTTAAGGAAAGCCCATCTGTCGTATCAACTTTGTATACAGGGTGTCATTGACATGTTAACGCAAACGAATACCATAGATCCAGTACATGATTCTAGACCCCCCAGTGGTGGAATTTTTTGTCGGTTTTTTCTTATTTTTTTTTTAATGAATTTTTAACGTTTTTTTAATTAAACTGTATAAAAACGTCAATTTAACATTTTTTGCGAAAAAAATTAGTGCATTACATTCCAAATTAAAAATGTCATCGGGTTTGATTAGAATAACGACTTTATTTGCCTCGATGATTTTTTTATAAATATTTTTTCGCAAAAAAAATTTTTTTTTCTTTTTTTTCTAAAAATATCATTGGGATTGGTCAGAATAACGATTTTATAGAGGTAAAAAATAAAAAATCAAAACTTTTTTTTCAAAAATTTGAAAAAAAAAAACGACGAAAAATTCCACCATTGGGGGGTCCAGAATCATGTACTGGATCCATGGTATTCGTTTGCGTTAACATGTCAATGACACCTTGTATATAGAAGATAGATATAGACTAATTCTACATAGAGAGCCTATAACAACGTAACGAAGGGGTAATATACGATGGAATATTGACGTTTGGAAGTGCCACATGACCGCGTTCGATGGCCGCCATTATAGTTACGTCTAGCCTCTAGCTCCGTCCGGCTGTTGCTATTTGCTATTAGTAGCGAAGCAGGGCTATGAATATTTTACATCATTGGGGCAAGGGGTCGATATAAACAGTCAAGTACTTCACATATAACCCCTTAAATGCCAAAGTTCACCATCAAATCACAATTAGTGGGCACATACATTTGTATTTAATTATATAGTATAATAAAACAATGTTGCTTACCGCTGTCCCTATTTAGATCTTTAAAAGTACGCAACGGATTTTGATGCGGTTTTTTTTAATATCTGTTAAAAAAAACCTCATCAAAATCCGTTGCGTTTGATTTCTGATTTAAGAGAAAGGTTTATGTGTATAATATATGCATAATATATTCCATATCAGTAGCCGTTTAAAGCCGGGGCGGGTCGCTAGTAGTATATATGTATATAGTGAATTTGGCTTATTTTTTATCGGTGGGAATAAACATCTGATGACGAATCTCACCCTTGGGCGGAGTGGGAGACAGTGTCAGACTTGTTTTGACTAAACGACCCACCGTTCTTTCTTGCCTTAGTTCCAGGGCCCCGGTGTTTTGCTTTCGCAATTGAGATGGCGAAATCAAATCGTGCAATTCCTGCTCATACTGTCAAAAGACCGAAAGGCTAGCTACTTTACGCCTGTGCTCGAGGCTTTGAAGATTGGACCCAACTGTACTTAATTTATAGTAAAAAAAAAAACACTACACGACTTAGAAAAGCCTATATTCAGAAAAAAAACCGGCCGATTGGATATTCTCGGTTTATTCGGTTCGATACTCAGCGTCGCAACGGTGAAGCCGGGATCAAAAGTAACTCTTGAGACCGCGATAAATCAAGTAGATTTCCTGGGGATATACAAAAGACTTTTATATAAAAAGGGGAAAGTAGCAAGAGGTAGGGGCCGATTCTGTTACGAATTGATTAAACTAATAATATGCTATTGTACATTTTAACGAAAAGGCTAAATAAGAAACAGCAGTCACTAGTTCCAATTTCGAACGCGACGGTTTCAAAATTGAGTGAAAAGTTCGTTTCAAAATTGAGTGAACAAGTTTCAATTTTAGTTCGTGAATCTTTCACTAACTAAGATTGCTGCTAAGAAATAATTAAATTAACAATTTATAGTGTGGCATTGTAAACTTGTAGCAAAAAGGCTAAATAGGGAAGAACAGTAACAGCGACTAGTTCCAATTTAGAACGGTTTAACAATTATTGAGTAAAATTTCAATCTCAGTCAAAAACTTTCATTCCCTGTATTTGGAACTAAAATTGGGACCTGTTTGGAAGATCTTTATTTTACTAGAAGTAAATCAGTAAATGTTTTTCGCATAGTTCCCCCCTTTTTTCGGATAACTTATATGGCAAAACAACGTTTAGCGACTTGAATTTTATATGTAAGAGAAGGATAATATAATATGTAGAAAAGAGAGGGAAATATGTGTTATAAGTATTCTTAAGTTTACCCGGAACCCAACCAAATCACATACATCATTATCAAAACAATGGCACCCCAAAATTCCTGCGAGCCACGAGCCTGCTTCACAAATGTCAGTTATAATTGAAAGCAAAAAGATACGATGCTTGATGTGCCTATTATTATTGTAAGGTCTAGCGCACACCACGGCCAAAAAAAAAACCTTGCGAAAAACTATCGCAAGTCTGTGAACAACACAAAATAGCAACTGAAGCCGGGTAGTGCAAAAAGAAATTAGAAATATTTATTTCTAATAGACTATTTACGGGCACTTTTCAACTGTCAAAATGTCGGACACTCAAAAAAATTGAAACTAAATTGTACATTCCAAAACGTCTCTCTGGCAAAAAAAATCTCTATGGCAAAGAATGTTCAAGAATCTCTATGAACACTCTTTTTTAAATCATGGGTTAAGTACTCTTGGCTACACACAAATTTAATTAATTTATAAAAACTTTATGCACATAGTAAAAAGGTGAACTTAATGACTTAGGCAAAATAGTACAAATTGTTCGTGATTTAAATAATCAGATGCAAAAACCGACTTATATTTTTCACCCTGTTAAGTTTAAAGAGATCTGCACGTTACGGATAAAATCGTAAGCGTGGCGGTCAGTCGACTTGCGATCTTAATAAATATTTAATAGTTTCTTTTGAAGATGGGAGAAGATTGTCACTCACTGGATACCTGATGGAGCAACCTCCATCAGGCATCCAGTGAGTGACAATCTTCACCTTCGCCGCGGTGGACCTGGCCGTCCAGGTCGACCGCGGCGAAGCGAAGGTGTAACGATCTCATCATGTTCGCGGGGCAAACCTGGCCGGAGGTCACCCTAGACCTCTGTCTAGGGTGAACTCAAACCTCTCTAGGTTTGGAAGAAGAAAGGGGAGGGCTTTGCCCAGCATTGGGACATACAATAGACTATAGAAAAAAAAAGTTCCCTTTGTAAATCTATTTTCTCGACACACACTCCCGCCTTTAGTGGTGATACGACAGAAACTATCTTTGGCATCCAGTAAGTATTTCACAGACGACAATGAAGCGAGAAGTACATTAGTCCGACGTGCAAGTGTGTCACGCCTGATTTGGACGTAGAGTCATGTCACGTGGCATGGGTCTAATGTAGTTTTAAAAGCCTAGTTGCCTTATAAAATGTCAAGAGGTCATGATGGCGACAAACAGATTAAAGTTTTTGACTGGCTTGTTTGTCTAGTAGTTAGTGACCCTGATTGCTACGCCGGAAGCCAGGACAAATATTTGTATGATTAGCACGATCATTTGTTCTGTGTCTGGGTGTAATATGTACTTATTTAGAAATATACATATAAGTATGTTTATCAGTGGTCTAGTACCCATGACACAAGCACTGCTTAGCTTGGGACTAGACGACGTTGTGTGACAGTAGTGGAAAAAAAAAGTTCAAGATTAAGGTTTATGACCATATTCGTAAAAAGTTGAAAGTATCAACACAAGTTTCTCTTTTGGTCGTCTGAAGTAATTTCATGAGTAGGTATTTATATTTAGTTTATAAAATTAAGTAACTTGTGTATTATACAATTTTATTGCAACTAGAATATATTTTTATCTTACCTTTATGTTAAAGAAGTGTAAAAATGTATAAAGACCGCAGATCTTGCTTTATTTCGTTTGCGATTCTATAATAGCACTTTAAAAATCGCAACGAGTTTACGTAGTGTGCGCTTAGCCTAACAAGGTGAAAGTAAACAATACGTTGTTGTCGGAGGGAAGTGGGAACCCGTATAAATGTGGGGGGAGAGGTGAACGCACTCTAATGCGACTCAGCGAACTCAATAGGGTAACTTTTGCCAATTTTTGAAGAGCCGTTATTGATGGCTGCGTTTTGCTAGTTTGGTCGTTGATCCTTTGAAGTTTTTGGGATGGCTGAAAGGTTTTTTTGTAGTGGAGTTTTTAAATCAAATTGTAGAGAAGGAAAATGTAATTTTGTGGATGAAAGGACTTCTCAACAAGATAGGCTAGTTGATGGCTAGTTGTCTTTTAAACTTTACTGACGTCTAAACGATATAAAATAGGTATGGTTATGTATTTACCAGAACAAATATAGGGTAACTAATAATTGGTGATCGCTTTTTGCGATAAGACCGCCCATTGTAACACCGTAGTAATTTTAAGTTCCTAATGTACCAAGTTGTGTTTATGGTGTACCTACAATAAAGAGTATATCTATCTATCTATCTTAAACTCTTGTGGGGCTCAGAGGTGACACACTCGTTAGGACTCTGCAAAAGGTTTGATGCTTACCCAGAGTCTCTTCACTTGCCCAGTGGAAAGGTAAAGAAAGAACGGGGTGGAGTGAGTCAGTAAGAGTCTGACACGGTTTTCTGCTCCGCCCAAGAGCAGGAGTCATCACTGGATGATTTTCGCCCACCATAAAAAAAAACTCAGTGTGTCATCATTTTTCTAAAAATGTAAAGAAAGAAATAACATCAGAAATACTCTTCTAACAAAAAGGCGGCAACCCAAACACGTACTAAATTTCTCTAATACATGGCTACATTATCAGTGCGTGCCATGGACTACTAACTTGTTCGCCGGAACAATGCTCGATCACTTTACGATAAACCGCAGGAGTGTCTGCGGCGAACAAACTATAGTCGGTCATGGTAAGGACCAGGGGTGTTTTGGAGTTCCGTAACTGAAACCACCGACCAGCCGATTGTCTTTTAAGGTATACTAGCGACCCGCCTCAGCTTCGCACGGGTACTGATATTGAATGTATTATGCATGTATTATACACATTTACACATAAACCTTCCACTTGAATCACTCTATCTATTAAAACCGCATCAAAATCCGTTGCGTACTTTTAAAGGTCTAAGCATACACAGGGACTAAGCAACTTTGTTTTATACTATGTAATGAAGAAGAAGGCACGTGACTACATTCGCGAGAAGTTGGCGGATTTATCCCAGCACTGATTAGTTGGATTTGTTTTCACAATAACCTTGCTTATTTATATGTATGTATTTAAGTATGTATTTATTATTATATTTTGTTTCTCTTCTTTTTGTCTATCTTTTTAAGTTTCACCTACCATGTTATGTTTCTGCACCACCCTAAGGTCGACTGGAGAAAGAAATAGAAAATGCCCAAGGCATAAGTCCACTTTTGTACAGTGTTATGTGCATAAAGTTTTATTAAATAAATAAATCTATGTAAAAGTTTCATATAGTTTTTTTTAAGCTACGATAGGTTCTTGATTGTTTTTGGTCTGATTAAACAAAGGATAAATAATCAAATCTGTAATTTAAGATTTTACACTACTCCTCTTTTGTGAAACTAATCTGCTGGTCAATACGTTTGTGGTCAAAATATACTGAACTACGCCATTTCAGGTTTTTGTCCCATGACTACAATCACGTGTTTAAGTCATCATCATCAGCCTTATTGTTCCCACAGCTGGGACACAGGCCTCCTCTCTAGGAGAGGGAATACGACATAATACACCACGCGGGCCCAGTGCGAATTGGTGGATGTCACATGTCTTCGAATTTTTGGTTCTAGGGCATACCGGTGTCCTCACGATGGTTTTTCCCTCACCGTTTTGTGAGCAGTGGTAATGAAATAAATTACACAAAGTAATGCGCTTGGCTGGGTTTGAACCCGCAACCTACAGCTCGTAAGTCGGGACCGTTACCACTCGGCTACCACTGCTCTTCGTGTTTAAGTGTCAGACACTAATTACCAGTCACCTTAACCTATACATCAGTTGTTTAGTTCTCTTACCACAACTTCTGCTTAGTTTAAATGTGAATGTTGAGGAATATTATTATTACTATCCGCGTACAGATTGAACGCTTGGCATCCTTCCGTGATGGTCATAAAACAGCCGTCCGAGCCTCAATAAGCCGCCCACTCACCATTAATGTGCCTTAGCCACGGGCTACTGAATAAGTTAGCGCCGAAAACTCACTCCAAGAAACTGTTAATGAATAATATACGTTTATAAGTACTAAGTACGATTATGAAGTAAAATAAACAACATTAGTTTTTTTATAGAGGAAAAAATCATCTAATCACGTATCCCGCCCTTGGGCGAAGCAGGAAACAGTGTCAGACTCTTACTGACTTGACTAAACGACCCACCCTGTTCCTTCTTTGCCTACATACCGGGGTAGGACCTTCCTTTTAGAAACCGAACCAAGGTCCCAGTAGGCTTCAGTTAGCAGACAACCGGACAGCGAGCTACCCATTGCTCTCCGTCGACGGAAATCGGGATAAGAATCCAGTGAGCACCATTGCCTTATGCGGACGGCCTCCTCCTTTATTAGAATTACTGCTTCGCTTCGGACCAAGTCCTCTACCAAGGCCCGACGCGACAGATCACCGATTGCCCTCACTGTAAATCTGAAAACGTGAGGGGACAGACCTCCTCATGCCGCAACCGCCACCAAAAGTTTATTTATGATTAAGGTTTTAGTGACAGTATTTGACGACATCAGGTTCGATCTCCGTGCAAAACTTTATAATTTATGTTTGTGAACGCACTCACGTTACATTATGTCTCTGACTTCCTGTGGAGCAGGATTTTGTCAAAATAAAAGACAGTTACAGACTTCTAAATTTTGCGTAAGTAAGTTTCTTTCAAACACCAGTTAGGAGTTGCCTTTCTGTAGTTTTTACGAGCTGTGTCAGGCCACGCACGTCGCACATCGATCGGCCACACATGGCGCTGATCGCCAAACAATTTCAAGTACACGCCCTAATGCCGACCTCAATTCTTACTCATTTCCGTCATGTTAGGGCTTCCCTATACCTTTTTTTGTGACGACATTTTAATAAATAATTAATTCAATAAGCCCCAAGAGGACACCGGTATCCGCACACCTATTGTGTTTGTAATTACAGTACTCAAAGGTTAAGCCATGTGAACTTATAATTTTAATACATTCCGTGCTAATAACAAAAACCAATACCACTTGTAGATATTTGTTAGGATTATGACGCAGAGTAGCCAGCCTTGCGGTTTTCTACAGGATGCATTTTGGAGAGTGTGCGCAGGAATTGCATGATTTGATTCCGCCATCCCAATTTCACCTTCGGACATCCCGGCGTACGGCAAATATCCACCCTTACGTTGTAGAGACACCTGCGGCCCGGACTAAACGTTTTGCCTCGTCATTTATACCGCGTACATCGAGGGATTGGAACAGTTTGCCGGCTGCGGTCTTTCCGTCCGAATAAAATTTAGGTGTCTTCACGGCTAGAGTGAATAGGCTCTTAATAAACTAGTGCGCCTTACCATCAACGATTGCATCACTGCTTACCATCAGGTGGGATCGCAGTCAAGCACTAGTTTAATTCAAGTAAAAAAAAAATTTTTTTTTTACCGCTCCGAAAGAATACTAACTTGAATCTGGTGCAGGTACCAAAAAACCACCCAAGAGCGTGTCAGGCCGCGCTCAGTGTATGGTCATTATTTGAACATAATATTAACCCATCCCATCAAGTTCAAAATAATTTTCCTGGAAAGGCTATATAAAGTTTTACTTGTAAATGTACGTGCCTCAAGGAGTTGTCAGCAAACCGTAGGGGCCCTACAGGGTCGAAGCCTCCCGGACTCGAGGGTTGATGCGAAAGCGTTACACCGGGGCTCTGGGAATAAGGCAAGGAAGGCACGGGGTATGTTCTTTAGTCAGCAAGAGTCTGACACTGTTTCCCGCTCCGCCCAAGAGTGGGATTCGTCATTCGATGATTTTTACCTACCATAAAAAAAACATACAAGTATATTTCCTTAATTTTATCTTTCGATTACGATATCTCAATATCGATCAAAATTAAAACTTCAATGTTTCCTAGAATACAAAGTAGTGGTCAATAAAATCTGACACACCATCCTACTCTATCCTACATCGAGACAAGTCATTGAAATTATTTCCCACCTCAAAAAAAAAGCAACAAAGTCAAACCTAAATCTCTTACGACGCAAAACGGACCAAATATTAGTCAACTTGTCAGAATTTTCTTCAGAATTTCAAGTTTATTGTGTTTTCTAAGACCTTATTCAGTTCATCCTTGTCGCTGGCTTCTTTAAAAATGACAAGTCCCAGGATTAGGCAAAAAGGCAACTGTCAGGCAACATTTGCCTACTTAGACTTGCCTCGTAATTTATTACGATGGTTCTGCATGAAAAGGTTAACGCGATCCGGGCAAAATTATGGCTTAGTAAGCCGTAATACGTTTTCAGGAGTTTTGGTTGGGTTTTTTCAGGTGAAGTTCGACAGCTTTTTTTTTAATTGCAATAAACTAGTGGTTGACTGCGATCCCACCTGATGGTAAGCAGTGATGCAATCGTTGATGGTAAGGCGCACTAGTTTATTAAGAGCCTATTAACTGTTTTATTTTTATTCGTAAAATACTTTTCAGTACACTCGACAACTCGCTATTATTTTTATTTTTTTTACTCTTTTCCGCACTAGTCCAGAAAAGTAAGCCAGACGCATTACGCTTTGCTAAGAACCTTATGTTGATGGTGTAGTTTTAAATCTGAAGTGTCTACAAAACTGGACATTTTTTTTTTTATTGTAGGTGAAAATCATCGAAAGACGAAACCTGCTCTTGAGTGGAGCGGGAGACCAGTGTCAGACTCTTACTGACTAAAAAACCTACCCCATTCCTTCCTTGCCTTATTCCTAGAGCCGCGGTAACAGTTTCACACAAACTGGCGGCTCCAGAAGGCAACTGGACATTACGTGGAATCATAGAAACAGGCGCGATTTCTGTCGATCAAAATTTAGCTGAGTATATTCTAGATTGCTGATAGAAAATACTTCAGCCTTAGGGTACACAGCTTGTTTCAAAATCAAAAGGTGATTCGTCTCTATAAATCTGACAAACATAAATTACAGAAATTGATCCTCTATAGATTTACAACCGGGTAGATTGATTTTCATGAAAATATTATGATTTTAGGGACGCAAAATAAACACCGCTGTTGGTTAAAATCAGAAAATTTTCCGTAATATAAACAAGGATACGATCTCTTTTGCCTATCAGTAAAGGAACAGGGTTTTTACTTAACAATAGAGGTAGAAACATGGGTCAAGTGCCTCTCAGACCCGATTACAGTTGTCGAGGTAGTCAATACAATAAAATACTCAGCTACATTTGACATTGGCCATCGCAGGCGCGGACTTTGGGACGGCGAGCAATGGGTAGTTCGCCGTCTGGTCTTCTGGTATCTGTCCGGACGAAGCGCAGTCGTCGACGACGCGCATTGTAGCCGCGCGCGTCAAAGAGTTGCCAGCTACCGTAAGGACCCTGCAGAAGGGTCGAAGCCAACTAGAGCCAAGGGTTCGTGTCTGAAATGAAGTTTCTGGCCCTAATATGTATGTCTACGTAGGTACGAGGGGGGGGAGTGTTAGTCAGTAAGAGTCTGACACTGTTTCCCGCTTCGCCCAAAAGTGGGATTCGTCATTGGATGATTTTTATCTACCATAAAAAAAAATCTTCAATAAAGATAGTGGCGCAAACGCGAGCCTATCAAGGATACAAAATAAAATAAAACAGACTGCACAAATATCCACACACAGTTTGTCCCACATACATAAGTATAACAACTTCAGATCCCTCAATACCAAAATAGATTTCGAACAACAGTTTCCGCAGAGATACTTCAATTGTATGTAAATAAAGAAAACTTAACAACGTCACATTCTCAATCACAATGGAACGCGACAAAGGAACAGCCAGCAGGTTGGAACACTTGCAGGTACAACATGTTTGCACGAAAATTCTGTTTATTTTGTAGAAAACAAACATGTTTCCTTTGGGTGTTGCAGTTGAATTTGCTTGAGTACAACTCAGTGGTTCTCAAACTTTTTTGACTTGGGACCACTAAATAATACCATATCACAAATACCTTTTATACTTGTATCCCCTCTCACACGTAAGGGTATTATTATTACGTAATTGCTTGCTTTTTACTCGTACAAGCTTTTATTTAGTTTCACTTGTCCCGATGTTTGTGGTCGAATCTTGTAAGTTAAATTTTATCCATTTCCCGGTTGCCGATTGGGCTGAAATTTTGCATGCCTGTGTCAATCAGATAACAATGAAAAATTATTTTGTCATGGAGTTGATCTGATGATGAAACCAGAATGTGGCCGTAGGAACTCTGTAATTTTAAGACACAACCCCATCAAATTTGGGTTCATGTGGTTTATCTTGACGAGTTTTAAATAAATAAGTAGAACCGTCTTATAAAAGCTTGTAATAAAAATATTTTCCTTGAAAACTTATATAGAAAATCACATAAAAAACACTGGATTTGCTACGAAAAAAAAATTATTTTGAGAACAAAATTTTCAGCCGAAATAATTACGTACACCCGTGTTACAGTACGACAATAAGCGTACATCGATTGTACGTAAGTATACGTACAATCGATGTTCGAGAGGGTATACTAACATGCATTACTGTAATTTAATATAGTACTTACCTAGGTAGGGTACTGTTACCTGAAATGAATAGATTGTTATAATTATACTTTCGTTGTACAAAGACACCAAAACCTAACAACATATTATTTATAGGTACTTACTTCTTAGGAGTAACTTGTAAGAAAACTATGAATATATAAAAAAAAAACAAAAGCAACGAGCACTATCATAAAAACAAAATATATTAATTTGAATTTGGAAAGTTTGAAATTTTAAGCCTTATGGGTGGAACCGTATGGGTAGGATCTCCACCACCATGTACCGACAGCGTAATGCTGTACGTCTGGTCGATACGATGATGGAAGGGACTAGGCGGAATCAAATTGTGAAATTCCAATGCACACTCCCCGAAATGCAAACGATAGAAATCCGACAGGCTAGCAAATCGGCGTCGATGCCTCATTGCCAATGATCCTCTTGACTCGCTTCTCAATCGACTCCAGTGCATCAAGCTGGTATTTGGCAGACCCATCCCAGAGATGAGAGCAGTATTTCATACACGGTCGAACTTGCGCTTGGTCGAGGTTGAGCAGCTGTTCCAACTTGAAATACCATCTCACTTTTACCAAGATCCCTAATTTTTTAGCAGCCCGTTAAGCTTTCGTGTGCTCGTAATAATTTTCATCGTAGGTATGTGATTTGTTTCTGTAGATCATACTCTTAGCTTTTCCGGACTACTAGTGGTCTAAGTTGCAGCAAAGTTTGAGAACCGCTGTTATTCCACTTTGAAGATTCGTGTCTAGTTAGAAGACACGAATGTTGAAAGTGGAATTACAAATGTTTGTCGGATGCTTGATGAAAGGTTTCCCGTTGGGAATCTAGACGAGATCAAAATAAGGTTAAAACAATTAGAGACCGATACTTAAAAACGTGATTGTAATTGGACGTAGTTTCTGAAAAACGTTGATAACAAACAACTTTTACTATGGGACCAAATCTGAAATCGCGAAAAAAATCAGCAAGTTCAGTACATACAGCAGGCCAGTTAGGCGAACATAAATGTCATCATCATCATCATCATTTCAGCCGAAAGACATCCACTGCTGGACATAGGCCTCCCCCAAGCGCCGCCACAAAGGCCGGTCCTGGGCGTCTTGCATCCATCGGCTTCCAGCAACCCTGATCAGGTCATCGGTCCACCTTAACGGCCTTCCAACGCTGCGTCTTTTGGTACGCGGTTGTCACTCCAGAACCTTTCGGCCCCAGCGGCCATCTGTTCTGCGTGCAATGTGTCCTGCTCATTGTCACTCAAGTTTGGCGATTCTTTTCGCTATGTCGGCAACCTTGGTTCTCTTGCGGACGAGAAAACACCGCGTCGCTTCTAAATCATCCAAATTTATGTAATATTAATAAATAAATAAAAACTTAAAGAGCTTAAAACAAGTGAAGCTATAAATACTGCCTTAACAAATCACCATATATGAAAATATTCAAACACCCTTTTCCCCAAATATGAACCACCTACAATAACTCAAAAGTTGACAAGCCCCCCGGTGAACTCCCGAACCATCGACACCAATCTCTTAAAGGACTAACCATAGACAACAATACGACTGCTTAAAACGCCATAAATCATCGGCACATCCGCACTTCCGGACCGATGCTCGCTCTAACGGAACCGGAAGTAGTCACAGCGCCGGATATGACGCGAGCTGGCTGACAGTTAATATCCTGTTATGCATTGCTATGTCATCGTCTGCTGCCAGTTGAATATCAACCTTATGACAGGTAGAAATACGAGTGTTATTTCGTTGTGTATGCGACACACTCGGGGTCTGGGTTTCGATCCGTTCGGAGTGCACTTTGAACTGTGCCTGGCTTTTGTCATTGGAGTACATTTTACACATTTGGACTTTGTAATTGGATTCCAAGAATATGGACGTCGTTTCTCGTGAAAGAATTTGGAATTAGAAGTGTATGTTTTCTTTCTTTATACCTATCCTTTCTTTGTTTTTTTTTTATTATTATCTACTAGAAATTTAGCGGCTTTTGGTCACAATACGACCACGCCAGCCCCATCATAACCTAATACAAGATTTTGTACGCTATTCCGACTTAAAAACCTTATATACTATTTTGTAAAGTAAAATAGCTGCATTCGAAACAGGCTCTGATAATATACTTTGAACAAAACCAACACCTATCAAATTAATTTTAAAGGTTCTTATCAGCCCCTCTCTAGCAGCTCGGGTCCTGACGCATTCCACCAACAAGTGATGGACATCTTCCATCATATCACATTGTGCACAGTTGGGACTGTCACTTTCCCCATAAAGTGCCGATCCTTCTTTGTTTATTTCTAGTTCGTTTGTCAACCACATCATCGCTTACCATCAGGTGAGATTGTGGTCAAACGCGAGCCTACCTATAATTAAAAAAAAAAAATAGAACAGAATTACCTACTAATTTTCAAGGGCTCTTGAAAAGACATAAAACATATTTCCTGTCTCGACTGATGCGGTGTAAAAATAATATAGTGTCTAAAATATTCCAGTGTGTACTTGATTATACATTACTAGCTTTTGTCAGCGGCTTTGCCCGCGTACATTAAATATACCCTATATCACTCAGAAGTAAGGCAGCTTTCTATGGTTGCTAATTTTTTTCCAATCGGACCAGTAGTTCCAGAGATTACCTCCGACAAACAAAAAAACAAACTTTACTTCTTTATTATATTAGTGTAGATTACATAGTATAAAACAAAGTTGCTTATGCCCTATGTATGCTTAGATCTTTAAAAGTATTATAAATAATGAAACAAACAGGAATAAAACACATAATAATGATTACACGTTAGAGACTGATCATGGCCTCATTAGTGATAACAAAATAGTTGCGGAAGAATTTGTAAATTTCTTTACCAGTATACCTATTAAAACTACTGAAACCCTAGATTCATCGCCATCGCAAGCTTTTGATTTGTTGCAGGCGAATGTTGCAGCCTGTCAGACTGAATTTAACTTTAAGCATATAAACCCCAAAACAGTAATGAAAGCTTTTAAACAAATCAAGGTTAAATTAACGGAAGACCTATGGGGTATGTCTATCAAAGTTTGTACCTCAATTATTGAGACAATAGCGCCGTATTTAGCTTTAATATTTAATTTATGTATAGATCAAGGAGTCTTTCCGGATCTAATGAAGTATAGTAAAGTGATACCACTTTTTAAATCCGGGGATAGTAAAAACACTAATAATTATAGGCCTGTGTCCGTGTTGCCGGTTTTTAGCAAGATATTTGAAAAAGTGATGTTGGATCAAATGCTTAATTATTTTAACACGAATAACATCTTGCACGACAAACAGTATGGCTTCACCAAAGGACGCTGCACGACGGATGCTGGTGTCTCCTTACTAAAACATATATTTGATGCATGGGAGGAAGCACAAGATGCTATAGGCATCTTCTGCGACCTGTCTAAGGCATTTGATTGTGTAGATCATGAAACACTTCTTCTAAAACTTGAGCATTACGGACTAGGCATAACAGCGTTAAGATTAATAAAATCTTATTTAAATGATAGACAGCAACTAGTTCAGATTAATGGTGTTAATTCGTCGAAATTAAATGTCAAAATGGGAGTACCCCAAGGTTCAATTTTAGGACCTTTTTTATTTTTAGTTTATATTAATGATCTACCCAATTTATTGCAAAATAAACTTAATATGGTGTTGTTTGCCGATGACACTTCATTGATTTTTAAGATAAATAGAAAGACTAATAATTTCGACGACGAAAATAACGCCATACTGCAGGTCCAAAACTGGTTCACTGCTAATAACCTAGTTTTAAATGGAAAAAAAACTAAATGTATAAGATTTTCCCTACCTAATGTTAAAAGTAGTGATTGTGACATTATATTGAACAATGAGAAACTAGAATTCGTTGATAAAACAGTTTTCCTGGGGATTACGCTTGACTCAAGGCTACAGTGGGGTCCTCATCTAACATCTCTTGCAGGACGGCTTAGCTCAGCTGCATATGCTATAAGAAAAATCCGCCAATTTACGGATATTGATACCGCTAGACTAGTCTATTTTAGTTATTTTCATAGTATTATGTCATACGGTATCTTACTGTGGGGACGGGCTGCAGACATAGACTCAATTTTTATACTACAGAAAAGAGCTATCAGAGCCATTTACAATCTCCGCCGGTGCGATTCTCTAAGGGAACTGTTTAAAGATATTAACATCATGACGGTGCCTTGTCAATATATTTATGAAAACATCATGTACGTTAGGAAAAATCTTCATCTTTTTAGTAAAAGAGGCGATAGACACAATTATTTTACAAGAAATAGGGATCAGTTAGTTCAACCAGGCTTCAGACTGGCTAAAGTGGCCTCTTCTTTCATGGGGTACTGTTTAAAATGTTATAATAAAATACCTCCCAATATATTAGAACTCAATGAAATTAAATTTAAATCTTGTGTTAAACGCACACTATGTAGACAAGCTTATTATAAGTTAGAGGATTATATACAAGATAAAAATGCTTGGCTCATTGCTGGTCCAGCTCCACTACCACTAGTCCCTACGAATTGATTATTATTTTTATTTGTAATCTTAAATGTTGACATTATTCTAGTGTTGTATAATGTAGAAGCAGTTTTTTTCAATGTTTGTAAATGTGAGTACCATGGAGTAATTTATGGTTTAAAGTTGTTTGACGTAAATGACCATGGCAGTTGAGAGTTTGTCATGCTCACTCAAATGTCTCGCTGATGGTGGCGCGTGTGTTGGATCATTCGGTTCCCTTCATAATGGTTGAGCTGAGTGGTGCTGATATACGCGTCATGTCCGTGAACGGGCGCTGTCAGTTGGGACTGGTCATCTCTTAGCTGCCAGTGGTTTATTTTAATTGGTTTAGAACATACTTTACGTACTCTTTTATTATTTTAGTTACATTGTTCTCGCATCATAGCAGCGACAAAAATATGTAACCTATATATTTGTAAAACACAACATGATTAAAAAGAGTGTCCATGGAGTTTCTTGCACATTCTTCTCCATTGAGACCTACTTTTTGGAATGTGCAATTAGCGTCATTTTTTTCCTGACAGACCGACTTTATGACTTTTCAAAAGTGCCTGTAAAGGTTTATTTGAAATAAACGCTTTGAATTTGAAGTACGCAACGGATTTAGATACGGTTTTTTTTAATAGATAGAGTGATTTAAGAGGAAGGTTTATGTGCATAATACATGCATAACATATTAAATATCAATACCCGTGCGAAGCTGGGGCGGGTCGCTAGTAGTTAATAATTTTAATTTTATCAATTTATTAATGCAATTCAATAAATTACAATAGGTAATGTTAATTTATTAATGTAATTCAATAATTCATTCCAATGTATTTAATTTAATTCATTCATTATACTATAACAATTTTGGTAATATCGGCAACTCGCTCGAACGAAATCGAGTTTAAAGCCAATTTAGACGGTGCGAGTTTTTCGAACTTTTGGTTCAAAATCACACGCAATAATCCCTTTACGATTGTCGTATCAAAGTGTTTAGACACAAGTAAGAAATAAATTCTCTAATACGATAATGTCTTACGAGAATCGTAAGCAATAATCGCCTTACGATTATCGTATGAATGTTTAGACGAAGAAACTTTTCTATGTCCTTACGATTTTATCGCACGTTCTAGTCGAGAAACTCGCCCCATCTAGGCATAAGTGTTTAAACGAAATCACTTTTCTATGTCCTTACGATTTTATCGTACGTTCGAGACAAGAAACTCGTACCTTCTAGGCGCGCTTGTTTTGACGAATAAACTTTTTCTATGTCCTTACAATTATCGTACGTTCGAGTCGAGAAACTCGCACCGTCTAAATTGGCCTTTACAGTAGCGAGTTGACGAACAAGTCTAAACATTTATACGTGTTACTTAGAAGTTTAGTTTTAACCATTTACTACTTACAAGAACCACTGGAGGATCGTCAACGGCGAAATACTCCAACAGTACCTGAAATAAAATAAAAACAATTATTATTAACAATTCTATGTAATTTTCTTTCACAGATAGTAAGTTAGTTAGCTACGCCTCTTATACTTCGGTCCCGGTCTTCTCACCAGATTATTATTTGGGTGTCTTCAAGATTAAAGTTAACAGGTTCTTAATAGACTAGTTCGCCTCACCATCAACGATTGCATCACTGCTTACCATCAGGTGATATTACAGTGAAGCTTTATATCAAACTAGCTTTCTGCCAGCGTCTTTGCCCGCGTGAAAATAGATTTTCGTACAAACTTTGGATACCTACACGTTTCATCCCTTTAGGGGGTGAATTTTGGAAAATCCTTTCTTAGTGTTCGCCTACGTCCTAAAAAAGAGCCCTGTGATAAACTTCACTCTCCTAGCCCCATGATTTTCTTCGGTTGTACGTTGATATGTCAGTTAGTCAGTTTCTAATTTTATAAATATAAATAAGTAAAAGAACCCAACGTGACGCTGGCAGAATAGTCCAAATCGACTCTATTGCAAAAAAAAAGTACACTGTGTCTACAATCTTTTTTTCCAACTCTCCTTTCGCAGGTAAGCTGAAAGAGATTTTTATATAAATACTAGTGACCCGCCCCAGCTACGCACGGGTATTGATATTGAATATATTTTGCATGTATTATACACATAAACCTTCCTCTTGAATCACTCTATCTATTAAAAAAAACCGCATCAAAAACCTTTGCGTACTTTTAAAGATCTAAGCATACATAGGGACAGCGGTAAGCAACTTTGTTTTATACTATGTAATGATAAAAAAAATACAGTGTGTCTAAAATCTATTCTCCAACTTTGCTTTCGCAGGTAAGCTAAAAGAGATTTTTATATAAATAAGCATCATCACATGCTCCAGCATTGATCCCTAAAAGTATACAACTCATGACAGATGAAGCAATAACGTTCAGCAAGAGGGAAAAGGAAACAAGTGCGACCACAAATGAGTTTACTCTGACCGGCAAACAAGACCCCATACGAATATACAGAAAGCTACACATAACTCCAAACTTGACCTCTCATTGTACGGAAACTTTATGCAATACGAGGTCAAGTTACAATGGAAATTCGCTTAGATACATGACCAGTTTATACTTATCTCTCGTTGTACAAAAAGCGCGTGCAATATGAGGTTAGGTTATACTGGATGTGTGCTAGAGTCCAAACGCATGCAGATACGGAAAGACAATAGAATGTATGTATGTGTTACACTTTGAGCTGACACACTAGTACAAATGCACTTTCGTAACTAGATATAGTTTCGAAATTCGAATAGGTTTAAATGCATGGTTGAACCTTTCAATTAAATACTAGTACTGCTAGTAGTACGCAACCATAGATATAAGTACTACTAACGAGCGGAGTCACTGTACGCATCGCCCGACAACTACCTACGGCCATTGAACCCGCTCAGCTGTTCTCTACTTAAAGATATGAATTTAATTTAATTTTATTACTTTTTTTATTCACATTACATTACATGCGAATGCTCCTGGTGAGGGAGCACCTTTACAGGAAGTCAGTTTGCAAGAATTGGAGTGGCCCTGTAACACAGAAAGCAGCGGAAGGTACACAGGTAGGTCTTATTTGGTAAAAGTCTGGCACTGGTCTGACTGACCGACTTCTTGACTTTTCAAAAGTTTTTTTTTTTACTGATTATAGGTTCGCGCTTGACCGCTATCTCACCTGATGGAAAGCGACGATGCGGTTGACGATGGAGCGCGCTTACCTAAAAGTAACCTATTCACTCTTGACTTAAAGATTCCCGATTATTCTGTTTATTTTTAATTTTATCGATCCTCCACGGGATTAAAATGATCAAAATTCTACGGTGTGTATACTTGACAAATCTACAGCACATATTTTGTAAAAAAAAAAAACATCAGAAACCAAAACTGTGATATGACAAAAACTAAAGTTTTTTTTCATCCGGACATGGAATCCGTCCCCAGAGATAACGGCCATCAGATTTATCTGATTGCAACTCGGTCGATACGACGAAAAATTCTAGTTTCGATCCAAATCCCTGGTCCCAATCATATTGGATATCAGCTCCGTACAGTTATCAAGCGAATAAGGGTACGTGTAACCAAGTTTTTATAAAATCCCTGTGTCCGATACCGGAGTTATGAAGCTACAAAAATGTTGGGTTAATAAAAAGTTACCTATGTGTTATTTATTCTAGGACATGGTGTACCCATGTACAAATTAATTCTAAATCCGAAAAAAGTAACGAACTTACAAACACACATACACACACAAAGTTTCGCCATTTGTATAGGATGATTGGCAATTAGTGACCGATACCTTTCGACTTTGGTAATTATAGACATAATTAAAAGAACAATAGGTTCACGTGGGGCTCAAAAGTTTAAACACATGATTATATTCATAACAACAAACAACTTTTACTATGTGACCAAACCTGAAATCGCGAACAATGATTGTAAAATGTTCGCTTAACTGGTAAAAATGTACGTACTCAACTTGTTGTTTTATTTCGCGATTTCAGTTTGGTCCCACAGTAAAAGACTACAATCACGTGTTTAAGTTACTCTCACTAATTTACCAGTCACCATATAAATAGTGTGACAACCATTGTGACACCATATAAATATTGTGACACCATTATGAATAGTTTGAAAACCATTGACTTACTTATTTCCTAGCGATATCCAAACACGTTCATAGAAACTTTTTAGCAACATACGGAAATGTTAATACTAAAGTCCGCTTCAGATCTTCATTGCCGTTGTCGTCTATCAAAATTTTTAAAATTTACAGCGCTGATTCGCCAAAACTGCCCTAATTTCATCAATGTATAAGTGTATTGATGCCAATACACTTATACATGCTGGATCACTTAAGTGAACCAAAGCGACAGTACGGCACGCTTTATCTAGTGCGTAGTGCATTCAAGGAGTTGTCAGCAAACTGCTGCTTTACAGAGTCGAAGCATCCTGGGGCCGAGGGTTGGTGCGAAAGCGTTACACCGGATCTCTGGGACTAAGGCAAGGAAGGAACGGGGTTCTTTAGTCAGTAAGAATCTGATACTATTTCCCGCTCCGCCCAAGAGCGGGATTCGTCATTCGATGATTTTTACTTACCATAAAAAAGTGCGTAGTGCATTATATCAATGGTAACAACACAACAAGTAGGTATATAGAAAATAGGACCAGCCAAATTCAAGTAAAGCTCCATCAAATCCAATATGGCGTCTGTTTTGAAACGCTTCACGTCACGTGGGCTGGTAATGACATCCATTCGGTAATTGCTTTAATGCCATCAAGTGTATTTGATCGTTGCATGAGCAACGACACAACCACAGCTATCAACAATGGGCGTAGTCGATGCGTGAATGTTGAAATTAATTGATAATTGGGTAATTATAGGCTTTTGTTCAATTGATGATGTTATTAAAAGAGTTGTGAGTGTATATGTGAATGGATAAATGGACAGGAAGGCTAAAGAAATTATGAAATTGTATAGGGAATAGGCTGCCCAGCTGAAATGGTACTGGGCAGGACACGTATGCCGCATGCCCGACCAACTGTGGGCCAAAATAAAGCAAAGTTGGTGCCCTGAGACAGTGCGACGGGGTCGCGGCAGACCACGAAGGAGATGGCGTGATGAGTTAAACAAATTCCTCCCGAACTGGCAAGAGGAGGGCGGGCCCGCGATGGATGGAAGAAGTGGAAGGAGGCCTTTGCCCAGGAGTGAGACAGAACAGACTAATAAAAAAAATAAATAGGGAATAGTGTATCCGCTGTGTCTACGAGTCACACTGTTGCGCGAGCACAGTCTCCTGTCCCTCGTACTCTCTTAACGCTCAACACTCTTTTGGACACGCACCCTGACTGTGATGTGTTCGCGGACGAATGGAAGGCGATCATGTCAGTATGTCTGGAATTCTGTGAGATGAGTGTGTGAGTCTAATATAGCTTTAACTAATATAATTGGCGGATAGCCGTTTTAGTTAAAGTAAAAATAAATAAATTGAGTGACATGAAAGTGACGAAAGAATTACAAACGGTCGATGAGGACCATGTACGCATGGGAGATGCAGCGTTGGAAGGCCTCCTACAAGGTTAAGCAATGACCTGGTGAGGGTTCAATCTATTAGATATGAGACACATAGGATCCATCGATATGGCGACACTTAGGGAAAGCCTATGTCAAACAAAGGATGTCTTTCATATATGTTTTAAATATTATTTTTTGAATTCCTATAAAATAGTGCTTGACTGCGATCCTACCTGATGGTAAGCAGTGCTGCAATCGTTGATGGTAAGGCGCACTAGTTTATTAAGAACTTATTCACTCTTGCCTTGAAGACACCTAAATTATAATCAGACGGATCTTTCCGTCTGATTATAATTTAGGTGTTTACAGTTAACAGTTTACCAGCTGCGGTCTTCCGCAGCTGGTAAACTGTTCCAGTCCCTCAATGTACGCGGTATAAACGACGAGACAAAAAATTTGATCAGTGACAAACATCGGGACAACTGAAATCAAATAAAAGCTTGTAAAAGAGGAAAAAATTGTATTTTGGTCTGCAGGTCTGCATAAGTATTAATTATAAAGGAATATATCGCGTATTATAACGCGATATATGAAAGCTTGCTATGAAAACTTGATAAAAATTGGAACAGAAAATACCTATTTACAATAGAAACGAATAGGAAAAAACAAGACGCTATCAATACTCTTAACATCACAAACATTGCTTAAGTGTCGTTATTAATATCATCATCAAATAAAGCTCAGCCACACACAAGCGGTTATTTGTCATCATATTATTAAGACAAATGACCCACCTGATGCTGTTTTGTTATGGTGGGCAAAAATCATCCAATGACGAATGCCGCTCTTGAGCGAAGCGGGAAACAGTGTCAGACTCTTACTGACTAAACACCCCACTTCCTTCCTTCTTTGCCTTCCGCACTGGGGCCAAGCCTTCCTTTTATAAAGAGACACTGGGCCCCAGTTGGCTTCGACCCATCCGCAGGGTCTCTACGGTTTTGGTGGCAACTCTTTGATGTTGAACCGAGGTTGATCTAATTTGTCCCTATTTCTAGTGTTAAAATTGTTCCTGTTACTTATTTTAGATTGTGCCTGTTTACTTAGTAAAAAAAAGAATATTTTTCCGAACATACATATGAGAGAGTATACAATAGAAACTTATCATAAAGCAAAAATAAGACGCTATCAATACTCTTTACTGACGATGATGACTGGCCTGTCAGTCTAGTAGTTAGTGACCCTGACTGCTATGCCGGAGGTCGTGGGTTCGATTCCTACCCAGGACAAATGTTTGATGAGCACGATCATTTGTTCTGTGTCTGGGTGTAATTTATCTATAATATGTATATATTTAGAAATATATAAGTATGTTTATCAGTTGTCTGGTACTCATAACACAAGCTCTGCTTAGGTTGAGACTAGACGGCGTTGTATGATAGTTGTCGAATATATTATTATTATATTATATTACATCACAAACATTACTTAAGTGTCGTGATTAATATCATCATCAAATAAAGCTCAGCCACACACAAACAGTTATTTGTCATGACATTATTAAGACAAATGACCCACCTGATGCTGGCTCGAGCCGTATCGTTATTTGACAAACAGCTCTACGTGCGTACCCTAACTAGACTAATTAGTTAGATGACTAAACTAATAAAGTGACTATAAGTAAATATTGTTTCAATTAGTAGCACTCTAGAAATTATCTCATTGCCGTCGACAATTTATTTATTTAACAATTCATGTACACACTAGATATTAAGGTGGGCCTTCCCGACTCGCCTATCGTCTACGTCGAGCATGGTTTAAAGCTTGTTGCTTCATCTAAATCAATACAATGTGATGCTTGATGCAAAAGTAATACTAAAAAAGAGAGATAACGCCTGAAAACTCTGTTGGCATTCAGTAATTCTACGATTTACTCGAATGTTTCACAAAACTTGTTCCAGGAAATACGTGTTTATATTTAACCCTGGATTTTGAAAAAAAAACAACATTTAAAATCTCGGTTTAATGCGATAGGCTTCTACAGAAGTACTTATTTATATTTTTAATATAGGAGTAAATTATGGAGGGTCAAAGTTCACGTAAAATAGCAGATTTTCAGAAGTCTTTACTGGATTACTCTTACATAAAGTTACGGTTTGTTTTCTATAGAAGCCTAGATAATATCCACATGATATCTGTGTATCCAAAGTATCTGAAGACAAATGAAAACGTAAGGGCACTTGTATGAAAATGTACGTCGGTTTGGCCGCTCTTAAGAGAGAAAAATACAGAAACAGGAGAATAAGTACATAGGTGATGCTTATTTCTATAGAAATATCTTCCAGCATACTTGCGAAAGGAGGAATGGAAAAATGAGATGTAGACATCGTGTGTAAACGCGATAAGAAAACAACAAAAGTAGGTACTGTTAACAGACAATCTCAGTGGATACATTTTTTTTTAAGTACCTAGTATTTAACTATTTAAACTTTTAGTAGTTGCTCGATTTATTTATGCTAACACAGCATAGCAGCAGCCTAATAATATTGCTGGGACTCAGGCCTCGTCTCTAATAGAGGGAATGGGCCGTAATACTCGTACACCACGCGGGCCCAATGCGGGTTAATGGATGTCACATATATTTGAATTTTGGGTTCTAGGACATACCGGTTACTTCACGATGTTTTCCTTTTTGTTGCGTTTAAGTACGTTATGCCTTAAAACGCCTAACATGTACTTGCTCTTATCAATATAGGTTATAAAGACCCGCACCAACTTCGCACGGGTGCAATGGTGATATTATGAATTTATTATACCTATAAACCTTCCTCTTGAATCACTCTATTAAAAAAAAAATCATCAAAACCCGTTGCGTAGTTTTGAAGATTTAAGCATAGATAGGGACAGCGGGAAGCGACTTTTATACTATATAATGATATAAAAATCAATGCCACTTTTTGGTGTATTTTTATAACTCGAGACCGGGGTCATCTATCCAAACCAAATGTTTAGGCTTTGTTCAGGCTACTTAGTAGAGGGTTTATATGAAGTGTTCACAAAATCGGTCGAGCGATTATTCATTTATCACATTTTTCTTTAGCCGGGAACGAAGCCTCGGACAAAAGCTAGTAGTTCATATAGTTACAAGAGAATACTAAAAACTTACTTAAAACAATATCGATAAGAGCCAGCCATTACCAAAAAGCTATTAAACAAATGAACTCTAGCATACCGCTTCAGACAAAGATAAATGCAATATTATCACAAGTACGATCTCAAAATGGAGTCAAAGCCTTCAACACACATTAATTTAAATACCCAGACGCCATTTTGTTTCTCATAAACAATAGAAGGTTGCCCGACGAATATAATTTGCATAGTTGAGCTGGGTGCAGACTGGAGTAGCGTAACATGCAATGTAACACGAAAGAAAAAAATCTTAAGTGCGAACGCAGCGTGCTTATGATGCGAGCATATACTACCTACTAAAGTTGTCAAAAAAATAAACGAACTACCGTTTACAGCAGGTTTTTTTATGGTGGTCACAAAATATCCAATGACAAATCCCGCTTGTGAGCGAAACGGGAAACAGTGTCAGACTCTTACGCACTAAATACCCCACCCCGTTACTTCTTTGCCTTTCACAATAGGGCGAAGCATTCCTTTCAAAAAGAGACCCTGGGCCCCAGTAGGGTTCGACCCTTTTGCAGTAAATAAACTCCGGGGCCCAGGAACGAAGGCACCAAAGGAACATTGAAGTAAATTTTAGTCAGCAAAAGTCTGACACGCCTTCTGTCTCTCCGCCTTAGAGCGAAAGAAGTCATTAAATAATTTCTTACCTAAAAAAAATGAGAATTCTGTTACATTACACGTCTTGTATAATAGTTACCTGTTTAACACAAGGCTAAAACTTGTTACTGCTATTTTTGTTACATTTTCAACATTTTAGAGGATGATGACGCAACCGCGGGATGCCTGCCAGAACTAGTACTCTGTGGCCAGAACGTTACTCTCATAATTAACCAATACTCAAACACTATTTCACAAAGTTTGAGCCTTATGTCAAACAGGTTGCACGGATTGAGAGGTAGCTCTTCTAGTAATTGCAAAAGTATAAATGGCATATTCGTTCATAGCGTGTTACATTACATGTTACGATACAGCAGTCTGTACTCGGCTTAACAAACTAGTTAGCCGACGGAAACTGAAACTAGGCTACGTATTACAAAAATAGATGGTGAACAATTTTAGTTTAATTAATGTTGTGTCAAAGTTTCGTGTTGACTTTGCAGGAAATAAGAAACAGTCGCTGAATATAACAGTATAATACAATATTTTAATTCGGTGTACTCTATTAGCTAGTTCGTTGGTTAAACCTATTACCTACGGGGGATTTTTTACTACCCCAAAGTAAAAGTCTCATCAGGCGGGTTTTGTAATTTTTAAGTAGGAGTTCCATGGGGTGCCTTTTACTTTACTTAAATAGGAGATTCAAAGAACAGGCTTTTTACTACTCTTCAGTAGGCGTCCCATAGACAGATAGATTAAAACTTTACTGTACATCAAAAAGTAACACAACTTATACAAAACATAAAACTATGGGCTATTATCGCTGACAGCAATATCTACCAGACAACCTTAGGATGGATCGTAAGAACTAAAAATAATACAGGGGGTAGTGGTCGGTGTACTTATTACTAGCGAATTAATCAAACTATAAATATAAAACAAAATACATAACTTTATCTATTCAAAAAAAAAAGTTGCGTGGTTTTTCTAACTTGAAGCAGTTGACACATAGGGTCTTTTACCATCCTTAAGTAAAAGTACCATACAAAAAAAAAACATCCGTAAGTATAATTCTTACTGGGGCCTGAGACTAATGAGAAATGATAATCCATGGTCCTGAAAGGCAACATAGGAATAGTTTTAGTCCGCTTCCCATTTCCCTTTCAGCCTTAAAACGATAGATCATCATCATCATCATCAGCCTTTCAATGTTCCCACTGCAGGGACACAGGCCTCCTCTCTCTAGGAGAGGGAATGGGCCATAATCCACCACGCGGGCCCAGTGCGGATTGGTGGATGTCACATGTCTTCGAATTTTTGGTTCTAGGACATGCCGGTTTCCTCACGATGTTTTCCTTCACCGTTTTGAGAGCAGTGGTGATGAAATAAATTACACAAAGTAATGCGCCTGGCTGGGTTCGAACCCGCGACCTACGACTCGTAAGTCGGAGCCGTTACCACTCGGCCACCACTGCTCACAAAAACGATAGATGTAATTAGATAAATTTTTACTCACTCCTGACTGGGACGCATTATTTTTTCCAATATTTAATCTAATCTAATCCAATAATTTTACTGTTACACACGGTGTCTACATCCCTTTTTTTCTAACTCTCCTTTCGCAGGTATGCTGGAAGAGATTTCTTTAGAAATAAGCATGACCTCTGTACCTATTTTTGTTTCTTTGTTCTTTTCTTTTATTCTTGTGTGTACATAAATAAAAAGCTTTTTTTTATAAAAAGCTTTCTAGTACCGCAATTAGAGTCATAATAGAAAGACTACAGCTATGCGAACGCCGGCATGCTCGGCTCAAGATTCTAAAGTTACTACTGCGAAATAATACGGTTTTAGACATTTATTTTCTCAAAAGATTTACAAAATCACTTACAGAGAAAATACAATATTATAATTAGTAGATACATTAAGCTGAATGGCGTAGTGGGTTAGTGTTTACATTATCTTATGGCAAACAACGATATTACATTATAATAGCAGTATATTAGTAACATAGCGGGTAGTTATAAAAATATTTAAAGAAACAAGTACGCGATGTCGAATTTACGTATACTTGATGAAAAAATCCAACACTTCTTGTTCTGAGAATGAAAATCAAACTCCCTAGGGACGTAGTTGGTAAGCCTTCGAGTAATTTAGTTAAAAACTATGATGGATCGTTGTTCCAACTTGAAATGAAATTATGCTAATTGAAAACGGTACGTACGAGTTTTCGGTTTCATTTCGGGAAAGGGTGTGATGAAGGATTACGAAAACTGTGTTAACTTATGTTGCTAAATTATGTGAGGCCGGCTTTAGCGGCCATATTTTAATTTAGTTTAAATTTATCCGTTTTTAGGACACCATACCCTAAGGGTAAAATGGAACCCTGTTATTAAGAACTAGCTTTTGCCCGCGGCTTCACCCGCGTGGTATAGGGGTTGGGGTTGAGGTTTCCGGAATAAAAAGTAGCCTATGTCCTATTCCGGAGTGTATCCTATGCCTGTGCCAAATTTCATTCAGATCCGTCCAGCCGTTTTGGCGTGATTGAGTAACAAACATCCAAACATCGTAACTTTCGCATTTATAATATTAGTAAGATAGATCCGTTTTTAGGACACCATATATACCCAAAGGGTAAAATGGGACCCTGTTATTAAGCGTTCGCTGACCGTTCGTCTTCTTTTTTAAATTACCGTAAACTAGTGATTGAGTGCAATCCCACCTTTTTTTATGGTAGCTAAAAATCATCCAATGACGAATCCCGCCCTTGGGCGGAGTGGGAAACAGTGTCAGACTCTTACTGACTAAACAACCTACCCAGTTCCTACATCGTCATCTATACCAGGGCTAGAGCCTTCCTTTCAGACACGAATCCTTGGTTCCAGTTGGCTTCGACCCTTCTGCAGGGTCCCTACGGTTTGCTGACAACTCCTTGAGGCGCGCGTGAACTATGCGCGCCGTCGACGACTAGGCTTAGTCTGGACGATTACCAGACGACCCGACGGCAAGCTGCCCTTTGCTCACCGTCCGCAAGCCCGCGCCTACGGTGGCCGGAAATCGGGATCGGAATCGCGGCGGATTACGCACTATTGTGACTGGCAAATAGAGAGGCCCAACTGCAGGGCCGAAGTCTAATGGGACCCCAGTCCGATTTCTGAAAGGAAGGTTCGACCCTGGCATGAAAGCTAAAAAGCAATGTGTTGGGTCGTTTAAGAAAGAAAGAAAGCAATAACATTTATTGGCACAGTCAAAGGGCATAGCACAATAATACACAAGTTAAATTACTTAAACTATCTAAGTAGTACAATAATAATTGTTGTTTGCCCCACGGCTGCTCCAAACAGGTCCAGTTCAGCATAAATGTCAGGCAGCTAAGTGCCTGACGCTGGTTTTCAATGCTTATTTATACTGGTTTAGTAAGTAAGAGTCTGACACTGTTTCCCGCAATTAGTCATTGGATGATTTTTACCCACCATAAAAAAGCCTCACAGCATAACGCATAAATACAACAACAGTGATTACCCAATTCCACAGTCATCCATTTCCATTTCATGTTACAAAACTTCTTCCAGGTGTTCCATATTTCAAACCAAACAAACAATTTTGCAAATCACCGACCAATATTCCAGATTGCTCAGCAACGTGGAGTCAAGCCATTGACTATAAAATAATATCCTTGCGATGACTGGCCAATCCAATATGACCTGAAATTTACTCGGACCCTCTTATTTGGGTCACGTAGACCATCACAGATCACCAGAACGTCATAACTTGCTAACAATATTACTCGAAATCGTACCCTATATCTGTAGAGTTAGGGTGTTATTTTCATTGACTGGGTTTATTAAGGGGGTGTTTGAGTGTCTACCCAGAGGGTGGGGAGACAGCAAACATAGGATCCTAGTAACCACTACTTAATAAATCTCATGGCATACTTCGCTTCGGCTTGTTTGATTTTCGTCACGAACTATTCTGTAATTTGAAGGTATGAATATCGGTTTTAGACAGAATTTTCATTATCTGTTCTTTACTTTAGTTTGGTTTGTGTGTAAAGAGAAAATTGTACACGACAGTAATTTTGGAATTTAAAGTACTGTTGTTGATATAAACTAAATACGGTTTTGTATGGAGTTGCTGCTTTGCTTTGTTTGGAAGAAGAAGAGTGTTTTCATGAATAAAGGCTTATAATGTTTTCAGCAGTAGTGGCCGAGTGGTAAAGGCCCCGACTTACGAGTTGTAGGTCGCGGGTTCAAACCCAGCCAGGCGCATTACTTTGTGTAATTTATTTCATCACCACTACTCTCAAAACAGTGAAGGAAAACATTGTGAGGAAACCGGCATGTCCTAGAACCAAAAATTCGAAGTCATGTGACATCCACCAAACCGCACTGGGCCCGCGTGGTGGATTATGGTCCATTCCCTCTCTAAGAGAGGAGGCCTGTGTCCCAGCAGTGGGAACATTGAAAAGGCTGATGATGATGATGAATGAAAAATAATTTTCGTCCTTGCGTTCTGTTTGAGTTTCTGTGATTCTATCGAAAAATAGTTTATTTTAAAAACAACCTTTCGACTGCAGTATATGGTAATTAAAATACAATAGGTGTGTGGACACCGGTGTCTTCCTGGAGCTTCAATGATTTAATGTACTTCAGAAAAGGCCGGACATATTGATTGAAATCCGGACAAAAAACCTTTCTTTCTTTTGTCGTAGTTCAATAAAGGACCGGTTTGGCCCTTGGAGACGTTAAAACTTTTAGTTGAGTAAACAACAGAAAAGTCATTGTCCGATTAGTTACGTACTTAAGTTATTTTTAGCTAACTGTATTGATTTGCCATGATTGGCTGGCCTAAGCTGGTCTAGCGATTAGTGGCCCTGACTGCTATGCCGGAGGTCGTGGGTTCGATGCCGACCTAATACAAATGTTTCTGTGATGAGAACGATGGTATGTTCTGTGTCTGGGTGTGATTTATGTATAATACTAGTTTTTGCCAGCGGCTTTGCTTTCGGCAATAGAAAAATGTCATAAATGAAGATCCGCTTTACCGATTTTGTGCAAATTTCACACAAACCATCTACGGACTATTTAAGTCCGAACAAAGCCTAAACATTTGGTTTGGAAAAGTGAGCCCGTTCTTGAGTTGTAAAATTACAACGAAAAGTGGCATTGATTTATAGATACAATATTGATGTACGTATTTAAAAATATGTTTATCAGTTGTTGTCTATACCCATAACACAAGCTCTGCTTACTTTGGAACTAGATGGCCTTGTGTAAAAGTTGTGGAAAACAAATATTAAGAGCAAAAATAAAAAGGTCATAAGGTTTACCAAAATCATACCTATTCCAATGATTCCATATATATGTACGTATTTAGAAATATATAAGTATGTTTATCAGTTGTCTAGTACTCATAACACATGCTCTGCTTAGCTTGAGACTAGACGGAGTTGTGTGATAGTTGTGGAATATATTATTGTATTGTATTATCGTGTACTTGAGAGACAACATTACACCAAATTTACATCTCAATATAGTCTAGATCAATTTGCATAATTAAGACTATCACATACAAAAAAAAACAAAGTTGGAATTACAAACTCCCGGAGCTGAGGGTTGGTGCGAAAGCGTTACACTGGGGCTCTGGGAATAAGGTAAGGATGGCACGGGGTAGGTTCTTTAGTCAGTAAGAGTCTGACACTGTTTCCCGCTCCGCCCAAGAGTGGGATTCATCATTCGATGATTTTTACCTATCATAAAAAACCCTCATAGACATGTCACAAAATAAACTCACAAATAATTCAGAAACAGTCTCACCAAAATACATCGAAGTCCTCCCTTCATTTGAAACACAAATAACGAACACAATGTTCAGTATTCACAACGAAAATATAACAAAACAAACTTTTATCCTAATATTACAAACAAGAAAGTAATTGTGCAACTCAATCACGTTTCACGAAGACGAAGGAACTCTACACAATGGCTCCACGATCGGCCAATAACAGCCATCTTACATTAACATTGAATTAGTACGTAATCCCCTTGACTTAAGCCAAGCATCAAGAAATAATAGCACATAAAACAGATAAAATTCAGGCTGCAAATCTTTGTGCAGCTCGTAAAAATGTACGAAGAAATAAATTCACCATGCTACTCGAGAGAAAAACATAAATAAATGCTAACAAAACAATTGAAGGAACAATGAGAATTCCTCTTATTTCAGACGAGAATTGAATTTGTAATGCCGAATGGCGCATCAATATACGAGTGCAGAATTGAACTGAAAATGTTACTTTGCAGGACAGCGTAACATTTATCGATAATGTCAATATGACTGAATGACAATATGACTGAATGTCAATATGACTGAATGTCAATATGACTGAATGACAATATGACTGAATGTCAATATGACTGAATGTCAGTATTCTTTGAGAAATATGTCTACTAAAGTTCAACACTACACATGAGTACTCTTAATAATTTAATTGACACTAGCATTTATCAGCGGCTTCGCCCGCGTACATAAAATATAGCCTATGTCACTCAGGAGTAAAGCAGCTTTCTATTGTTGCTAATATTTTTCCAATCAGACCAGTAGTTCCAGAAATTATCTCCTACAAACAAAAAAACAAACTTTACTTCTTTATTATATTAGTGTAGATGTAGATAAGAATGGCCTTCGCCGTTAAATATCAATGGTTTTACAAGACAAATGTCATGTAAACCTCAAAACCAACAATGAAAACCACGTTGATCCAGTGCCAATGGAACGACAAAAGAACGAAAGACCACCAATCAGCGTGTGCCGTCCAAATTTATAGCCAATCAGCGCTGAGCTGCGGTCTGCAGTAGTAAATTGTGAATGGCTCGCAATTAGTGTTGTTAACTGTTGGACAGTTACGCTTTTGGGAACTTCACACGGGATTTGGTTAGAAATAGAATTGAAAGTGATGGAATACAAGGTTTTACTGTTACATAGCAAAACGAATACAAAATAATACCTACTGGACTAATGAGACACAATTAAAAGGCCATAATGTCTCTCGTAGATCTGAGCACAGACATACAAAAGTTTTTGCAGACGTTAAAAAAAATGTTGGTTGGTTGATTGGTATTTAAGTGAAGCTACTACACTTAAAAAAAATATCTTGAGTTATCATCATCATCAGCCTTTTTAATGTTCCCACTGCTGAGACTCAGGCCTTCTCTCTAGGAAATGGGCTGTAATCCACTACGTAGGCCAAGTGTGGGTTGATAGATATCATATGTATTCCAATTTGGTTCTGGGACATGCCGGTTTCCTCACGAGGTTTTCCTTCACCGTTTAGCTTGATTTATATTAGAATAAAAATTACCTATTCCATAAATAGCTATAATCATTTTTCAGTAGACGATTCTAAACATACTACTTACTTTCAAGTTAAAAAATAAACCTATTTTGCTGTTGTGGGTACAAACGATATAGAATGCGAAGAAAAGGCTTTTATCGGAAATAAAATGCCAGAGTAGGATTACGCCGCACGAGAGCAACCGAATAAAGTAGAACACATATCGGAGATAAGGAACACTTTCTATGAGAAGGGACAACTTTAGGAAAAGGACATGAGCAAACAGATGCTATCACAATCTATTGTTTATTCAAGACCCCTGAAAAGGCAAAGTTAAAAGATTAACTGAATATCTTTCTCAAAAACCTCACCTTTTCTTTCAGCGAAATATAATTTGAAGCAAATAAAAACAAGGCGCGGAATAGGCACTTCGGCTCTTGGCGACACCCCGGCCTTCCCAATTTTACCTTCCACGAAAATTCACATTATTTGAATAATCAAATCTTGAGTTTTCTCTGAAATTGTTAACGTATTTGCGTAAGTGGGTGCGACAGGCTTTTTTCTTGCGGACTGTATGTGGTTAGATGGTTCCGTGGAGAAAAATTACAAAATTAAAAAATAAACAATATACCATACCATATTTGACGATACTACTTTCCACCTAGCTGTTTCCTTACGTCTAGGCGTTCCTTTATGTTCTCCTTATCGCTGCCACTGTAACGAAGTTGTCACAGTACCAGTCGACAGCGATACAGAGGAACATTTAACGCAATATTTTAACTAGGAATTATCTTGAGTGTATATAATTGTAGAGTTAATAAGTTAAGTGTTTTTAGTTTTCTTATTTTACATAATTCTTAATTCTTTTTTTTTTCTTTTTTGTATTTGTCTTCTTCTTCTAACTGCCCTAGCCTCATATTACTCGGGGTCTCCAAAACACATTTTTTTCTTCCACTCTATTCTGTCACACAGTGTGACCACTATCACTAACTCCTTTTCTTTCATATCCTCATACAATTCATTCATCCCTTTTTTGGCATATCTCTTCCTCTCTATCCATCTATGTGTCAACTCTACACAATGTCTCAACATCTATGTGACACATAATATATGCGTTTCATGCCTCTTCTTCACATGACCATACCAAAACCAAAGATTTCCTTTCAACTTTTCTGTCACTGGCGCCACTTAAGAGGCGTTTAAAGCTTTTTTAAAAAAGCTTGTTTAAAGCTTTTTTAAAAAGAAAGATCTGGGAACCTAGATAAATATTGTCTAAATCCAAATATCACCATAATATGGTTGAAATATGCTCGACTTGCAAATGATTTTGGTATTACGTTTGTATGGATAAATCGTCCCGAACCGGCCTCTTAACCAAATAAAAACGTATTTCATTGGTGAATGAACTTTGAAAATTAGCGATAAGCTCTGAGTGGTCGAGTGATAAAGGCCCTGATTTACTAGTTTTAGGTCGCTATTTCAAACCCAGCCAGGCACATTACTTTGTTAATAATGCGCATTGTTCGTAATTGATTGCATCATTACTACTCTCCAAACGGTGAAGGAAAACATCGTGAGAAGACCGGCATGTCATAGAACCAAAAATTTGAAGACATGTTTTTTTTATGGTAGGTAAAAATCATCCAATGACGAATCTTGGGCAGAGCGGGAAACGGTATAAGACTGATTAAACAACCTACTCCGTTCCTACATCGCCACCTATACCAGGCCTAGAGCCTTATATTTCAGACACGAACCATTGGCCCCATGTGACACTCACTAATCCGCACTGGGTCCGCGTGGTGGACGTGGTGGGTACGGCGCATTCTCTCTCCTAGAGAGGAGGCCTGAGTCTCAACAGTGGGAACATATTAAGGCTGATGCCATGCTATGCTATAAGCTTTGAGAACTTTCCAGACTATATGATACTAACACCGGCCTGTAAAATAAGTTAAGTAAGTTCCGCTAACCAAAGTCTTTCCCCTTTAACCACACTTTGGAAGTGCCTCGAGTATTCGTCTATCTATCTATCTATCTATCAGTACACACTAAAGCCGTATACTACAACGTCTATATATCACGGCGGTGGCGCTGGTGGAACCAATATATTCCACACTGGACAGTTTCATTGCCACCGGATACGGTGGGAAACGTATTGCAATGAGCTACTTTTCTCGTATTGTGCATACTTCGCTTTGGACCGAGATGTGGACGGTTGAGATATCTAGCGTTATTCATGAGTTTTATTGAGAAGTTTGTAATATAATTTGTATATGAGGATTTCATGTGAAAATACTTGGTTTATATAAATTAAATGTATTTTTTGTTGATCAAAACCATTATGAAAGGACATTTATTTATGTTATACATAACATTCTCTTAATTAAGATTAAAATAAACGATAAATACTTTTATACTAAACCTACATAATAATACACACAAAACACAATTAGGCGTCATTACTCCTCCACATCGCTGTCATAAGGAAATATGCCCAGAAGCCCTGCAGCATTGTTTATCTGAATTGAAACTGAATTAAGTACATAAAAATTAATTGTATTGAATTCAATTATAAATAAATTAAAAATAATGATAATTATTGAATTAGGCGGTAATACCCTGGAACGATCCGAATAGTTCAGAGATTCCTCTCTCCGGAGTTCTAACTAACGGTAGCTTGGACCCAGTTCCCGGTAGCTACTATTTTTTATATTTTTTTTTTAATTTAAAGAGTAGGTTAGGTTCGTGTTTGTGCTTCTAGATTTAAGATTTTTTTCAATTCTTATAAACAGGTAAAAACTAATAAACGTAGTAAAAACTCGATTTTCTTGTATTTTCTTTAGCATGTAACTTTTGTCCCCGATAAATAACACAAAATATCGTTTATTTTTTTGCAAATTTCAAAAACATACTCTTATATTCTTGACTTCATAAATTTCCATTTTTTCTGCTTTAATAAGTTCACTAAGGTGGGTACTCTCCAACGGATAAACATAAATAACTGGCCCAATCTTCAAAGATCCCACTGCGTCCAAACGCAACGTAAATCACACGAAACATTGTATTCTCCTGCAATAATGGAAAAAGTTACGCATCCAAAATATTAGGTGAAGGAAAGATCAAGTTTATTCATCCCGAAGGATCGTCCAATACAAGGATCCCGTCTTACAAACGTGGGGCTGGGGATGAGCTGCTAATTTGTATTTATAGCGAGAGTCCGGGATTCCGGGACTCTATTGCGAAGAGCGCAACACTAATATATTTGGATAGCACTGATGTCTGCTCTTATTTGGTCTTTTTATCACTTTGTGTAACATTGTTTTGAATATTTAGTCATTTAAACCATTTGTGTTGTATACTTTCTATTCAAAGATTCATTTATTAAATTTAAAACATAGGTATATCAAATAGATGGGCCATGGGCACTTGTAAAACGTGAGAAGCTAGTGCACGGTTCCAAATTGGTCCATTACTATGGAGAAGAACCGGCAAGAAACTCCATGGTTACTCTTTTTAAAAAATGATTTGTTACAATATTTCCATATTACAGAATTAACAGATAAATTATGGAAGGAAATTAGTATTCTTAAAGCAAATGTAACACATCCAATTTTAGCTAGAGTGAATAGGGTCATAATAAACTAGTGCGCCTCACCATCAACGATTGCATCACTGCTTACCATCAGGGATTGCGATTGCAGTCAAGCTCTAGCTGGCAAACTGTTCCAGTCCCTCGATGTACGCGGTATAAACGACGAGTCAAAATGCTTATTCCGGACCGCAGATGTCTCAACCACGTAAAGGTGGGTATATTTATGTCGTACGCTGGGTTGTCCGATGGTAAAATTGAGATGGCGGAATCAAATTGTGCAATTCCCGCGCACACTTTCCAAAATACATCCTGTAGAAAACCGCAAGGCTGGCTACTCGACGCCTGTGCTCAAAGCTTTGAAGATTGGACCCAACCAAATTTAGATCACCAATCAGCCTTTACACAAATAAAAAAAAAGTACGTACAATCAGCACGCAGCTGATAGAACGTGAAAAAAAACAATGTAAGCTCTGAGCAGATGATTGAATAATTGGATGGACAGAAACGAGATGAAATGAAAATACTAATAGGAAAACCGAATAAAACTTCAAAACGTGACATAACGAAACGCCCATTCATCACTCTTGGAGGAATAATCCGTGATTAATCAAACATTATTGTTTACTCGACCAACTGTCGATCTCGAGTGGTGACGTGGCAGGCACTGATTGGCTGCCGAGTGCTGAGTGCCGACCAATCGAATGGGGCGCTCAGCTTTTCATTAGACAAGTCAAGTATTTGTCAATAGAACTCGTGGCGTAACGAATTGGAACTAAAGTTGAATTTCGAATTGTAAAGTGAAAATTGATTCGATTTTGACGACTTCATTTTAAAATGATATCTATAATATCTATATCATTTTAAAATAATATAGATATTATATAGTTCGTTTTTTAATTGTACACTACAATTTGATATTTCAGAATGTCACACTCTATAAATATGTTCCCAATTTTCAGGAGTTTGACATTTTAAGTTGTCAAATAGTAGTCTATGATTAAAAACGAACTGTACACCGTAAAATTTTGATAGTTTTAAGCAATAATATTATAATTAAAAAGGTGATCCCTTGAAGGGTCGATTCGGTACATGAATAGTACATTGTTATACGAGGGATGAAAGTTAGTACAGCGAGGTCGCTAATAGTTCGAGGGACTAAATAACTCTTTAACCCGAGGTAAACACTGTGCTTTTCATTACGAATACGAGGAAAATAAAAATAATAATAAAAACCTGAATCGTCGTCAAATGTCTTCGTATGTTTTTAGGTAGGTATATTTCTTTTGATTTAGGCGGTTTTCTCCTCAAAGAATCTTGCGTTAAATTTATAACTGAACCTGATGAACTTATAGTGTTAATACAAATTTCTTATAACAGAGATTTAGCAAAATGTAAACAATACACCTCGAAAAAAAAAATCAAGAAAGACCAAATCGGCCACAGATTATAGAGAGACTTTACCCGCCATTTTTTTTTTTTAGTCGTCGTCTGGCTATTCATTGAATATTTTTCATTTTATTATTGTAAAAATTGGTCAGGTCAACATTTTTCTCAAATATAATATTAGTTTTAATGAAATAGTTGAAAGTAAATTAAAATAAAGTCATTAAAAAAAGTATTCTTAAATTATTTCTATCTCTATGTCATTTTAATTGTACTGGCAGTATAAAAATTCGGGTCACGTTTCAATAGAAATGTCAAAATAGAACTAGTTTTTTTTTAATATTTGCTGTCTAAATATTAAAAAAACAACTGTCAGTTGTAAAGTAAAACTCCCTAGGGAGTAAAAGTACTTCTTCCAACCCTGTCCGCAGGCAACTTTACACCTACTTTCAGAGTATGAGTAATGAAAACAATATTGATTTGTAAGTTAAAATAAAAAAATTAAGTAGGTTCGTTGTTTTAAAACTCGAATTAATTTATGCATGTTCGAAATTGATTTCTTTAAGTAAACGTCAGTTGGGACAGTTCAGTGACCTGTGGGAAGTTAGTACGCAACGATCGACAACTACATACGAGGTCATTGACTGGACTGCACTAATGTCGTCAATGTAAAATGTATGGCCTGCAGGAAACTTAAGGCAAGCAAAGTGAGTGGACGACACACCTAATCTAGTACGTAGTACTTATACAGAAATAATTCATCATCATCATCATCATCATCAGTCTTATTAATGTTCCCACTGTTGGGACACAGGCCTCCTCTCTAGGAGAGGGAATGGGCCAGAATACACCACGCGGGCCTAGTGCAGATTGGTGGATGTCACATGTCTTCGAATTTTTAGTTCTAGGACATGCCGGTTTCCTCACGATGTTTTCCTTCACCGTTTTGAGAGCAGTGGTGATGAAATAAATTACACAAAGTAATGCGCCTGTCTGGGCTTGAACCCGTGACCTTACAACTCGTAAGTCGGAGCCGTTACTACTCGGCCACCACAGCTCTTATCAGAAATATTTACCAGTACGCAAAAGCAGGTTTTATACATTTCACATTTCAGGACAGTCGATCAATACCCCTCCCATTTATAATCCAGTAAGAAAGTAAAGAACTGTCAAAACTTTAGATTTCTCGATGCCAAAAAGGTTTCATCACTTTTCTACGTCACTCCGAACTTTCCTTCACCTGGCATTTCGACATTTCCAAAATGAATGTTTCAATTCGGAAACTAAAAGTTGATTTATTTGCGATGCTCAAAGGATTTCGGCGAGGAGTGATTTAGGTACTTTTGGCGTGCAACACCGAATGGCAAGCGGAACGAGAGAATTTTATTTACTTTTTATGTCATTACTACCTGGCCTTGCAAATGGTATTCTGTCGTTACATTACTACGTATAGATAGATAGATTAAACGTCACTGTACACCAAAAAGTAACATAATTATACAAAACTTAAATCTATGGGTTTTTTTACGGTAGGTAAAAATCATCCAATGACGAGTCCCGCCCTTGAGCGGAGCGGGACACTGTCAGACTCCTACCGACTATACAATCCACGAATCCACCCCGTTTCCACGTTACTATATGTACGGGGGCCAGAGCCTTCCTTTTAGACACGAACCCTTAGCCTTAGATGGCTTCGACCCTTCTGCAGGGTCCCTACGGTAACCAATGTTAACAAAAAATTAAGAATAGTAATAATAAAATTAAAACAACTTGGAACATTATAAATAGTGAGACTGGAAGGTCCACAAAACCATGTAGTGACTATAGCCTTATCATTGATGATAATGTAATCAAATCGGATTCACAGGTTGCCGCAGCTTTTGAAAAGTTCTTTTCAGAGATCCCCATATTAACTACAAAATCTTTGAACTCATCCCCTACTGCTGCAGAGTCTCTGCTTAAAGAAAATGTTAAAGCGTGCGATGTCGATTTTAAATTCGAGCATGTGACATATGTAGATATAATTAAAACCTTTAATACTTTGAATGTAAAAAAAACTACAGATTTATGGGGAAATTCTGTAGATGTTGTGAAGTCCATTATAAACGTTGTAGCTCCTAGTTTAGCTTTTATTTTTAATAATAGTATTGATTGTGGTGAGTTTCCTGACTTGATGAAGTATAGTAAAATAACACCATTATTTAAAACTGGTAGCACATCTGACCCCACCAATTATAGACCCATTTCAGTGTTACCTACCTTTAGTAAAATCTTTGAAAAACTTATTTTACAGCAATTACAAATTTTTTTTAATAGACATAAGCTATTACACACTAAACAGTTTGGTTTTACAAGGGGTCGTTCAACAACCGATGCCGGTGTTGAACTTTTAGGACATATATATGATGCATGGGAAGACAAATGCGATGTACTGGGCATTTTTTGCGATTTGTCCAAGGCCTTCGATTGTGTTCTCCATGAAACATTAATCAGGAAACTACATCATTACGGAATCCGGAACTCCTCCCTGGATCTTCTTACTTCTTATTTGAGTGGTAGGATTCAGAGAGTTGAAGTAAACGGAAAAAGATCACCCGGGTCTGTAGTGTCAATGGGTGTGCCACAGGGCTCGATTCTTGGCCCCTTTTTATTTCTTATTTATATAAATGACTTGCCATACCTAATAAAGGATAACCATGATATAGTTTTATTTGCAGATGACACTTCGCTTTTATTTAAGCTTAAACGTCAGCAGAATGTCACTGACGATATAAATTTGGCCCTTTCCAAAATAGTACACTGGTTTAATGTTAATAACCTGCATCTTAATGAAAAAAAAACTAAATTTGTTAAGTTTACAATGCCTAATGTTAGGCAAGTGGATACTAGTGTGCTAATAAAAGGTAAAGAATTGAGTCCTGAAGATACTACAGTGTTCTTGGGCATAACCCTGGATGCTAAACTTCAGTGGGGCCCACACATAGATAAGTTGTCAAAAAAACTTAGCTCTGCAGCATATGCCGTTAGACAAATTCGAAAGCTAACTGATTTAGAGACAGCCCGTTTTGTTTATTTTAGTTACTTTCATAGTGTAATGTCGTACGGTATTTTATTGTGGGGAAATGCTACCGATATATAGACGATTTTTGTTCTGCAGAAAAGGGCTATTCGTTCCATTTATAAACTAAGTCCCAGATTCTCCCTCAGAGAGAAGTTTAAAAATATTAATATTTTAACTGTGGCATCTCAGTACATCTATGAAAACATTTTGTATGTTCATAAAAATAAAAATTTGTTTAAAAAATACAGTGATATTCACAACGTAAATACTAGGAATAAACACAAATTAGTGGTTCCGGTAACAAGGCTCAAAAAAATAGGAGGCACATTTAGATGCCAATGTATACGCTTTTATAATAAGCTTCCCAGTCCTATTCAAGAACTTAGCCTTAATAAATTTAAATCATTTGTAAAACATAAACTTTGTCAGAAGGCTTTTTATACTGTAAAAGAGTATCTTGAGGACAAAACAGCTTGGGATTGACCTGCTCCAGTAATCACTGTAATTGATGTAATTTCATTTCTTATTTTCTGATTTTTTTTTTTTGGTATCATTATTATATATATATTATATATATTTTATTATTATTATTTTTAACTGACGATTATTGTTATTTTACAATTATGACATATTTCTCTTTTTTTTTTTGCAACTATTAAATTTAGCATTTAAATTTGAAATTGACAATTGTATCTTTTTTTTTTTTTTTAATTTGCAATATTAATGGGTAAAATTACATTTTTGTAAATTTTTATTATTGTGAATGTGGGGACTATGTGGATTACTTTTCGTTTTTCCTTAATTTTAACTTTTAATTAACTTATCATGTCTGGCAGTTATGAGTACTTTTTGCGGCCTACCCAAATGTCCTTTCTTTGGTATTGTTCGTCAAATCGTTGAGCTCCTTGGTGGTCCTGAGTTGAGCTACACGAGAACTGACAAATGCTTGCACTGACTGGACAGGTCCACTCAGAACTGTGTGGTTCTTTCTTCAAAAGACCATCTCAGACTCCAATCTGCATGGTTCTCATATTATTTGACCATTACATGTTTGTGTATGGACTTTAAAACAGACTTTGACCCCTGAGTTTGTTTCGGTGTTTCTTCTCAGGGTAGTCAGCTAGGAAACACCGGCCTCATCTAGTATAAAAAAAAAACGAAAAAAAAAAAAATTGACGTGTAAAAGAGTTTGTAAAAACCTATTTGCAAAATAAAAAATAAAAATCATAAAATAAAAATCATAAAATGACCTGGTGAGGGCTATAGAAATTCGAAAGATGAACAGGATTGAACGTTGTGGCGACGCCTAGGGGAAGCATATGTTCAGCTGTGGACGTCATTCGACTGAAATAATGATAAAAATGTATAGCGGGATTACAATATCACTAACGAAGTAACGTAACTTGCAATGCGTTCCAAATCATTCACGTTCATATGATCGATTGGCATTTGGTGACGTCACGATTTACAGTTAAATCAAAATTGAATTTATTTAAGAACTGTGAACGAAAAATGTTTAATCAGAATCCAGTTCTTCAATTTTAATCACCTCTCAGTATTTTTTTGGCAAAATTTATTCAATTTGACAGTACAGCGTGACGTCACATTCTGGCATCCGATCCTATCCTCATTGGAACACATAGTACAATCTTCGGTTCTATCGTATTTTACTTATTCCTTCAACATTTTTCTGACTCGCTTCCTCCCCCGTTCATGTCTCTAGTCGCAACCTAACCGAGGACTGTCGACGAGAGGTTATTACACGCCTGCAGCGACGCCATGGAATTACTAAGTACCCTCATTGCAACACTTAGTGCCATTAATGTTCCAAATTCAAACATTTCTGCTTCTTGTTCTCTATATGGTGCTTATGAGTACTGGCAGGTACTTAAGCATTATATAGCTTGTAAAGTGTCAAGCTCATTTCAGACTACTCTTTCATCATCATTTCAGCCGAAAGACTTTCCACTGCTGGCCACAAAGACCGGTCCTGTGCATCTAGCATCCATCGGATTCCAGCAACCCTGACCACTCCTGGAGCCGAGGGTTGGTGCATAAGTGTTACCGGGGCTCTGAAAATAAGGCAAGGGAGGAACGGGTTAGGTTGTTTAGTCAGTAGTGTCAGACGCTTACGTCATGTCGACTCTTAATCGTTTTCCCGCCCCGCCCAAGAGCGGGACTCGTCATTGGATGATTTTTACCTACCATAAAAACAAACCCTGACCAGGTCATCGGTCCACCTTGTGGGAGGCCTTCCAATGCTACGTCTTCCGGTACGCGGTCGCCACTCCAAAACTTTTCGGCTGCCCTCTGCTGTCTGTTCTGCGTGCAATGTGTCCTGCCCATTGCCGCTTTAGTTTGGCGGTTCTTTTCGCTATGTCGGCAACTTTAATTCTCCTGCGGATATATTCATTTTTTATTCGATCACGCATGGAAACTCCGATCATAGCTCTTTCCATTACCTGAGAGATAATGCCAGACTTTTACTGACTAAAAAACCTACACCGTTCGTTCCTAACCCTTCATACCGACCTTCCTTTCAGAAGCTGGTCCATAGCCACAGTAGGCTTCGGCCCTGTTGGGCCCCAACTTGACACGGTAAAGAATGAACGTTCATCGACCACTAACTAATTTATTTAACAAGAATCTGATATTTTTTGAAGAGTTTGCAAAATTATATTTTTAAATTGTATGTTTTCCACCCCTCTCCCTCAATTTTTGAAGTAAATTATACATTTTATTAATATTATTTCTATGAATTATTATTATTATTATACCTAGCCTGTGCTGTCCCACTGCTGGGCAAAGGCCTCCCTCCATTCTTTCCAATCATCTCGGTCACATGCTTTGCCGCTCCAATTCTCAAGGAAGACATCCAGGTCGTCCCGCCATCTCCTTCGTGGCCTGCCGCGGCCCCGCGTCGCTGTGTCTGGGCACCAATCATGTGTTTTACGGGCCCACAGCTCGCTAGACATGCGGCAAACATGTCCTGCCCAGTCCCATTTAAGTTGGGCAGCCTTTTGAGCCACATCCATTATTTGTGTTTTGGAGCGCAGTGTAGTGTTTGGAACGTGGTCTGTTAATTTAACACATAGTATGCTGCGCTCCATAGCACGCTGGCAAACCTTGAGCCTGGACTTTTGGATGTTAGTCAAAGACCAAGTCTGTGCACCATATGTCAGAATAGGGAGAATACACATGTCCATCAGCTTACGCTTCAGTGACATGGGCAAAGTGCCCTTGAATACATCCTTCATGGACCAAAAGCTCTTCCAGGCATTTTCTGTTCGGCGCATTATTTCTTTTTCTTGCCTTGCCTGGAAAGAGACTACTTGGCCCAAGTAGATGTACTCTTGGACGTATTGTATATTCTCCCCGCCAACATGAATGCTCCTTTTGGAGCTGTTGGTCATGACTTTGGTCTTCGACATGTTCATCTTCAGTCCAATCTCAAGGCTAGCATCGCTAATTCTATGAATTTATAATTTAAAATTTATGTATTATATAAACTATAAACTGCAAGAGATTGTTCTTGGTAATGCGGCTGAATGCCCCATCAAAAGAATCATAATGTTGAATTTTGAGCGCCATATTGTAATTTAAATTTCACATATTTCTTTTAGTTATATGTATAACGTATGAATAAACAACCCTGTCAAGCAGGGTTGTTTATTCATACGTTATACGGTTGTATTTAGTGTCTGAATTCTATGAAAATCTGATTTTGAGAGAAATTCAGTATGATTCCAATTCCAAGGAAAAATATTCTACAACATATAAATTTTTAATTCACTACCACGAAATAAAAAGAAAGAGATACCAATTTCATTGTCAGAAGCACGTTCTATAAATCAAACAAAAGGTATGTACAACTTGTTTTTTTTATTGATAGAAACTAATGCTTGATTGTGATACCACAGTGAAGCGTACTAGTTTATTAACTTACTAGCTTTTGCCCGCGGCTTCGCCCGCGTACATAAAATATAGCCTATGTCACTCAGGAGTAAAGCAGCTTTCTATTGTTGCTAAAATTTTTCCAATCGGACCAGTAGTTCCAGAGATTACCTCCTACAAACAAAAAAACAAACTTTACCTCTTTATTATATTAGTGTAGATGTAGATTTACTAAAGCCTTGAAGTCACCCAAATAATAATCGGATGGGAAGGCCGCAGTAGGCAAATTATTGGTGCTGGTGGTATGCATGACGGCGCGCATTGTTTCCACGCGCCTCAAGGAGTGGTCAGCAATCGTATATGTATGGGCCCAGCAGGATCGAAGCCTTCTGGGACCAAGAGATGATGCGAAAGCGGAACACCGGGGCCCTGGAACTAAGGCAGGAAGGAACGGTGGGTCGTTTAGTCAGAAGAAGTCTGACAATGTCTTCCGCTCCGCCCAAGGGCGAGATTTTTGATGATTTTTCCCACCAAAAAAAAAACCTAAAAACATAATGCAATCATTGATGATGAGGCGCACTAGTTTATCAAGTGCTTATTTACTCTAGCCTTGAAGACACCTAAATGATAATCGGACTTAAATCAATTCTTCCAATTTTCCAGCATCGACATCGAATTGCTAGCTTGTCGTTTTCCTACCGATTTAATTTCGGGAAATATGCGTCAAAATTGCATAGCAAATTCCACCAAGCCCGTTCTATCATCGTACTACGAGACTTATGGCGATATACCACCGGTACACCGCCATAAGTCTCGTCTGTGCTTATAGGTGGGATGTCCCCACCTATCCGCACAAAACATTTTAGGAACACATTAATTGTGCATACAACTAAGGAGTGGAATTCCTTGCCGGAGTCTGTGTTTCCTGATGGCTACAACCTAGGGATCTTTAAGGCAATAAGTTACTTCTAGATAACTGCGCTCCATCGTCGACCACATCGTCGCTTTCCATCAGGTGAGATAGAAGTCAGGCACGAGCTTCATCATCAGCCTTTTTAATGTTCCCACAGCTGGGACACAGGCCTCCTTTCTAAGAGAGGGAATGCGCCATATCCATCACGCGAGCCCAGTGCGGATTGGTAGATGTTTGTGTGATTGTGATGTGATTCTAGGACATAACAGTTTCCTCACGCTGTTTTTCTTCACCGATTTGAGAGCAGTGGTGATGAAATAAACTACACAAAGTAATGCGCCTGGCAGGGTTTGAATTCGCGACCTACAACTCGTAAGTCGGGGCCTTTACCACTGCTCTCTTACGCACGAACTTATCAACAATAAAAAAAAGAATTCGATTAAAAAGACGTACTTTATTGTTTTTATCTTTCATATCACCATCTGTAAGTATCAGAAGCTCTCATAAAAACAACATATTATTTTCTAAATATTACAACAAACTTCTTTATCTCAAAGAACAACAACAAACATTCTCCGAAAAGGTGAACGCACACATATCCGAGCCGAACACGTTGAACGAATAAAAGACAAGAATTTTAAAATTCTTTGTATAAAATCCTATGAAAATCCGCACACTTAATTACGTCGAAGTGACCGGAAGGACTCTAGATATCCTAGATGAATACGAATGACAAAGCACTGTCTTTTTAAGTTAAAGTTATGTTTTCCTTTTATGAGAAAAAAAAATGGTCATATAAAGAGGGGTTTTTGGAACATGCGTTTCAATGTTCCAAAAAAAAAACCATGAATATACAGGTACAGTACAGGTAGGATACAGGTAGATGGTTGGAGAGGGAGAAAAAAATAAAATAAAAATATGAAGTGAATTATGATGTGAAAAGTGATATGAAAGAAAGAGGAGTTACGCGTATTATAGCGTGACTTGTGACAGGACAGAATGGAAGAAAAAAACATGTAACCCAAATAAAACGGGACAAGGGCAGGAAGATGATGATGATTTTGATTTATCTTTTATGTATTTCACTTTTATATCTTCTATTATTTAAAACATTGACAATAATTGAAACCTAATCTAGATCTATCAAAATTCATATGTAATTTCAGTGCGATAGATGCAAAAGAAAAATAAAAAAATCTTCGGCATGTTCCGTTCTTTCTTTCGGTGCGGTTAAGTGAGGCTTTCTCGACTTCGATTCGTTCGTCGCGTTCAGCTCGCATAAGTTTGTTTTTTATACAAAGATTACAGGATTATTTAGGTTATATAGCAACCAAAAAACCACTAAGGTTTAAACTTGTGCAATCATGATTCAATCTCAATATCGAAACAAATTTAGTTTACAGTTTTATATGTGTACGTTATTGTCGATATTAATTTATACAATCTTTCTGTAAATCAGTAAGTGTGCGTTCACCTTAACACAGCGAGGTGTAGCGACACGATATCAAAACACGCCTCCTGCCATTTTCACACGATCTCGCTGTAGCCCTCTTGTGTCGGCGAAAATTAAATGTTGAAACCCGTTGTGTCGCAAACACTTGTAACATAACGTTAGGGTTCGCTTACACGGGCAACTTAAGTGGCTTGGGGTAATGTTGATAAGATGAAAATAAGTTGCTGCAAAAATATTTATCGTGTCCCTAGTGGGGCCTGAAGTCTTTCTGGAGATATCTATGAGCCACTATGAGGTGTGTGTAGAATTCTATTTCGGACGGTTTCAGCAACTCTACGACTATTTGAATTCTAACTGTGCGCGTATTTTGCATAGGGATGTAATAAATCTGTTAGTTAAACCATCCCAGTTCCTCAAAGAACGTTCATGGTGTTAGTAGACGTTTTCTATACAAAGATGATACAACAGATGGGCTTTCCTTAAAAAGGATAATTCTAGACACCAATATGAACAACTTTTACTATGAGACCAATACAAAAATCACGAAAATAAAACCTGCAGCTCCATAGATTTATATTCACATAACTTGACAAAATGTATGGAGTCGCTCTCTGTCTTATCAGCTTTGTATATTTATGCATGCTAGTTGCTACCAGCGCTTTCGGCGTCACAAAAATAACCTACAACCTATTCTCAGACAACAGATACAAAAAAAAAATATAATAAAAATCGGTCATCTCGTTTTGGAGGAGTTTTGTTATACTTAACATTTCGTGTCATTGTTTAATGACACGAAATGTTAAGTATAAAGTAATCGTTTGAGCTATGAAAGTCCTCAAAGGCTGGGAATAAATAAATCGCATTCATGACACTATACACAACTGGGAAAAAGGGAAGAGAGTCAAACTTTTACTGATTAAAACCAGTAAAACCCACCGAAATCTAGAGCAATCTTGCTCTGCTGTCGTTGGCAACTGTTGCTGAACAATCGCCCGTTTAACTGTACCTCTACCGCGCTGCTACGAAGCCAGTTATTGTTCGACGTAACTACAGGTTAAGTGCTGTTAAACGCTGCGTTACTTTGTTTGTAATTGTTAACTGTGCACTGGTAACAAGGTGTAATAGTTGGTTGTTGCGGTGAGTAAACTAAACTAAATTAAGGTGCATAGTGTAGTAGTCTAGTAGCATTATGTAATGTAATGTTGTTTCTTGATTATAGCATCAGTCTTGTTTCCTCTATTGGGAGTCATGCCTTTTCTCTAGTTGAGGGACTTTGCCGTAATCCACTACGCAGGCCTAATGTGGGTTGATAGATGTCACATGTCTACAAACAACATGACATAAAAACAACAACACATCATAATTTATTTATTTATTACATGCATTATTGTCCATTACACATACAAAAAGAAATGAAAACTAAAACATATATACAATGGGCGGCGTTATCACATTCCGCGATCTCTTCCAGGCTACCTGGAATAGACAGTAATTATCTGGACAAGTGAAGGGGCTGTCATTGTCATAAATACTCGTACAATAATTTGACAATCATGTACAAAGGCAAGCTTAACTCAACAATGATCAAAGGATAGGTATTCATATTTGTAGCAATCTTGCATCCAAATATGGATAACCTATCCGTATGGTGAATTAAAGTCCATTCCCTCTCCTAGAGAGATAGCCTGTGTCTCAGCAGTTTGAACATTAAAATGATGATGATTTTTTTTTTTAATTGCAATAAACTAGAGCTTGACTGCCCGCCTGATGGTAAGCAGTGATGCAATCGTTGATGGTAAGGCGCACTAGTTTATTAAGAGAAACTTAAATTATGTTAAGTTTTGTGTACAATAAAGAATTAAGTAAGAAAGAGACATATCAAAATATATGTTACTAGCTTCTGCCCGCGACTTCGTCCGCGGAAAATTTGTGAGACAAAAGTTGTGATAGCTCGGTTAATATCCATGTTATATAAATTATTTATAGCCTATGTCACTCAGGAGTAAAGCAGCTTTCTATTATAGCTTCAATTTTTCCAATCGAACCATTAGTTCCAGAGATTACCTCCTACAAACAAAAAAATAAAAAAACAAAAAAACAAACTTTACCTCTTTATTATATTAGTGTAGATAAAAAAAATTAAATATATGTTTCTATCAAACATTGAGACTTAAGTTTTTTAGCACGAACAAAAAGATTCTTTACTAAAAAGATTTTATCATCGACATTGTTAGACTAAGACTACATAAGTTGCTGTAGATAACAGCTAGCTCCTCAGACAAAGGCGAGAGGGCCTCCGGTGGGTCCCTGTTTAAACAAAGGCAGTCGCCGGCGGCCGCGGTCGGGGCCCCCAATCCCTATTGTGGAGAGAACTCTGCGACTATTTCCAGTATGACAGATGAAAAATTATGTTCCACTGAACTTACGTAACAGTTCGTTGAACTCAATCCTAAGTTTTTGATTTGATTCGGTTCCGTTTGCTGACGTTTGATTTAAAGTTTAAATATGTAAGGGTATGTGATTGAAACTTAAAATAGACTGAAGTGTGTGTGTGTTTTTTTATTATGGGTGAAAATAATCCAATGACAATTCGCAGCAGGAGATGATTACATACACATGAGAGTGTCAGACTTTTACTGACTACTTTACTCTTAATAAACAACCCAAGCCGTTGCAACATTGCCTTTGCCAGGGTCGAGCATTCCTTCTGCAGGACAAGACTGCACGGAAACAGCGCGTGCCGTCAACGGCTTGAGCTAAATCCAGTTGATCCAGACGATCGGACGGTGAGCTAACCATTGCTCGCCGTCCGAAAATCCGCTATTACGGTGACTGAAGTGTGTTCAGAGTTCTGCTCTAAATAATAGAAATGGATAAATTAGTAATACAACCGGCTCTTAATAAATAAAGAAAACCAGCAAGACATGTCCAAACCTCTCCTGAAAATTATCAAATAAATCTTCTTTAGTAAGGGACAAAAGAAAATCCTAATAAAAAATATTTCTATCAAAAGTTATATGGCAGTACAATAAACAGTTCATATGAATATAAAAAGAGCTATTAACCTAGATATCAACTATCATTTTAATTGAGAACACAAAGCAAATGGCATAACCGACTCCACAAAGCAACCATTAGCAGAAGCCACGTTATATTACGTCACAAAGCATATTTAGAGAGCCTTTATACTCAGTTTATAACGGTTTTAATTTCGAGATATAATTAAATGTGCATAATATCATATTATTGAGCAGATAATATATATATCGAGCAGTGGTGGCCGAGTAGTAACGGCCGTGACTTACGTGTTGTAGGTCGCTGGTTCAAACCCAGCCAGGCGCATTACTTTATGTAATTTATTTCATCACCACTGCTCTCAAAACGGTGAAGGAAAACATCGTGAGGAAACCGGCGTGTCCTAGAACCAAAAATTCGAAGACATGTGACATTTACCAATCCGCACTGGGCCCGCGTGGTGGATTACAGCCCATTCCCTCTCTTAGAGAGGAGGCCTGTGTCCCTGTAGTGGGAACATTAAAAAGGCTGATGATGATGCTCAGTGACCTCAGTGTCTCAAGACGAAAGTCTATGACCAATGTGTGTTGCCAGTTGATGACATATGGCTCCGAAACGTGGTCGCTTACAATGGGCCCCATAAGAAGACTCAAAGTCACCCAAAGGGCAATAAAAATGCTCTATAATTTAAAATCATACGAAATTACAACAAAAAGTCACTTTCCAAAGGTTACCCAAAAAAAAAACAATAACATCAATCAAAATTAAACCAAAAACATTCTACAATTAAAATTAAAACCTCATAACTCCATGCTGTCACTTTCAACCAGCGGCCATTTTAAAAACGAAAAATAAAATTGGATTCGAATTTTAAATTCCAATAATAAAAGTACACAAAGAAGGAAATTTTACGAGCTTTACGCAATGCAAAATAACAAGCGATTATGGTAAAAAAAATAAACTGTTATTGGCATTTTTTTTAATCTTCATTTTTGTACGAGTTTTTAAGCGCTAAAATTAATTAAAGAGCCTAACTTCAGACACGCCAAGATTCAACGGTCGTATTGTATATTTTAAACTGCTTTTAACAACGAGGCAATTCATTTGACATTCTCTATAATTTAAATCAGACTAAATTACAACACAAAGTCACCTTCCAAAGGTTACCTCAGAAAAATAATAACATCAATCAAAATTAAACCAAAAAACATTCTACAATTAAAATTAAAACCTCATAACTCCATGCTGTCACTTTCAAGCAGCGGCCATTTTGAAAACGAAAAATAAAATTGGATTCGAATTTTAAATTCCAATAATAAAAGTACACAAAGAAGGGAATTTTACGAGCTTTACGCGATGCAAAATAACAAGCGATTATGGTAATCGGATGCCGTTGTTTTAATGTAAGGGTTATATGCTACTTTGGAAGGTAAAGCCAGTTAAGTCGGAGTATGTATTTTTTTTTATTGATTATAGGTTTGCGCTTGACCGCTATCTCACCTGATGGAAAGTGACGATGAGGTCGACGATGGAGCGCGCTTACCTAGAAGTAACCTATTCACTATTTCGCCCTTTTATCTCTAGTTGCCTTAATAATGCTAGCAAAAGAGGAGGCTGACCGTATCAGGCAAAGGCAACGGCGCTCAAGCCACAGCCGCCGCCGTGTCTCCCATCCCGATTTCCAGCCACCGTAGGCGCGGGCTTGCGGACGGTGAGCAATGGGTATCTCGCTGTCCGCCTATCCGGTAAGCGTTCGGACCGAGCCCAAGTCGTCGACGGCACGCACTGTTCTTTACCGAAGTCCTGGAACTAAGGCAGGTGAATGGTGAATCGTTTAATCAGTAGAAGTCTGACACTGTCTTCCGCTCCGCCCAAGGGTGGGATTCGTCATTCGATGATTTTTCCCACCATAAAAAAATAGTATTTTTCCTAGGTAATTCGGTACCTATTTGGAAAAGTTATGTATACTGAAATTAACTTAATTTTACCATCGGACATCCCGGCGTACGGCAAATATCCACTCTTACGTTGTTGAGACATGTACGGTCCGGACTAAGCATTTTCCCTCGTCGTTTATACCGCGTACATCAAGGGACTGGAACAGTTTGCCGGCTACAGAGTTTCCGTCCGATTATAATTTAGGTGTATTCAAGGCTAGAGTGAATAGGCTCTTAATAAACTAGTGCGCTTCACCATCAACGATTGCATCACTGCTTAACGTCAGGTGGGATCGCAGTCAAGCACTAGTTTATAGCAATTTAAAAAAATATGCCCTTAAACGCTTAGTCCGGGCCGCTGGTGTCTCAACAACGTAAGGGTGGATATTTGCCGTACGCCGGGATGTCCGAAGGTAAAATTGGGATGGCGGAATCAAATCGTGCAATTCCTACGCACACTCTCCAAAATGCATCCTGTAGAAAATTGCAAGGCTGGCTACTCTGCGCCTGTGCTCGAGGCTTTGAAGATTGGACTCAACCAAATCTGGATCACCAATCAGCCTCTTTGCACGCCTTTCCACCAATCCAAAGCCGCTAGGTACATTTTGCAGCACCAGCCCATATGTGGCTGCAGTACTCCACACACGATCGGACCTGTGCTTTACATACAGCATTAGAAGCTGACTCGGTGTGAAGTACCGTCAGACTTTTGCAAGAACGCCGAATTTCCTTTCCAGAGTTGAGGTCTGAAGAAATGTCCATTCCCAAGAGCTGAAGGCGGTCGGTGCAGTCCAGGGATACATCCCGCAGGAGCCAAGGTGAACGGGCTCCTTTTGGCGGTGAATCTCCCCTACTTACTACAAAAATTACACATCCTAATTGCGTTACTTCATTTATCATATACCTATTGCTATGACGTGGTCTGAATATGAACTAAAGTTGATGTAAAATGTGTGTAAATTAATTACAATCGAATTATGTTGAAAGTGCATTTACGTAATGTGCGGTTGCATCGCACTGTGACACTAACTAGATTTCAAGCTTCCCATTTAGTGCCATAAAAAAGTAACTTTCTGAAGCCTACTCCACGGTCGTAGGGTCCCTGCAGAAGGGTCAAAGCCAACTGGGGCCAAGGATTCGCGTCTGAAAGGAAGTCTCTTTTTTTATGGTATCCACGAAGTAGGCTTTTTATGCTGATGGCAGATCCCGCTCTTAGGCGGAGCGGGAAACAGTGTCAGACTCTTACTGACTAAACAACCCCGCTCCTTCCTTGCCTTAGTCCCAGAGCCCCGGTGTAACGCTTTCGCATCATCCCTCGGCCCCAGGAGGCTTCGACCCTGTTGGGCCCATACAGTTTGCTGACTACTCCTTGAGGCGCGCGGGAACGGTGCGCGCCGAAGAAAGGCTCTGGCACTGGTAGAAAACAATGTAGGAATGGAGTGGGTCGTTTAGTCAGTAAGAGTCTGAAACTATTTCCCGTTCCTGCCAAGGCTGGGATTTCTCATTGGATAAGTTTTACCCAGCATAAAAAAACCTACTCCTCGGTAACAGCTGGGTTAATAGATTTGAAAAAATATATATCCATATATACAAAAATCAATGCTACTTTCCGTTGTAATTTTATAACTCAAGAACGGGCCCATCATCATCATTACCCAAACCAAATGTTTAGGCTTTGTTTGAACTATTTAGTACATGATTTATGTGAAGTTTACACAAATTGGTCGAGCGGTTCTTCATGTATCACATTTTTCTGTTGCTAGGAGTGAAGCCACGGGCAAAAATTAGTTTATTATGAATTCATAGGCATGTGTAACATTTACAACATATTTTTTTGCTTGCTTTCCTCACTTCTTTGATCTTTAGAATTATATTTACTCAATAAAATTACTGGTTTAATGTTTTTCAAATGTCCATAGCATTTATTTAATTTAAACAGAACGACCGAAGCCAATTACACCACTTAAACAAACACAGAAGTAGAAAGAAAACAAAACAACAAAATATAAAACAGCAATTATAATTAATAACAGACAATTCACAAGCCGCGCAGAACATTCAGGGGTTATTAATTTAACAAGTATACCTATACACAGTCATATATTTAATTCACAGAATTCATACATTCTGATAGTATCGTCTTCCTTTCTTCCCCAAACATATCATTTCTGCCCCCTCGCCAAGTTACAATCGTATCGTTTAGAGTTAGCGCTTGTAGATATCGACGCCCCCAATTCCTTTGTGGAGATGACGTCCGAATAGGGGAATTGGGAGCGTGGCCAACCCTTCCTGGGTTGGCTCCAGGAAGTAGGAGTTGATTTGAAAGCAGAAAAACCAGGATCCTGGAACAAAGCCAAGAAGGAACGGGGTGGGTTGTTTAGTCAGTGAGACACTGTTTCCCGCTCCACCCAAGGGTGGAATTCGTCAACAGATGATTTTTCCCATTCCCACCACAAAAAAAAAGAACACATTTCACATTAGCACAAGTTTCATAAATGCGAATAATTGTTGGTAGTAGCTTTGCGGGCGCGGTGCGGGTACAATCTGGGAGTGATGCCAAACTGGGCACCCAGCCAACAGGCACTACTCCAGGCGCCACTTACTGACTCCCAGCTCGCGTCAAGACTTTTATAACGAAGTATTAATCAAGTGGCTGCTTGTTAACTACGCATAATGCTGTAGGATAATTGGAAACGGTTGGATTTTTGTTCGATAGACCAACTTTTTTATTAATATTGGTTGGAGAAGCATAATCTTCTCTTCTCTCTGATTAAAAATAAATACACGCACTCACGCTCCGCCCTAGCGTAAAAAAAAATGGAACTGCGATAAGGGTTCCCTTAAAAAGGATCGTTACAGTGTCAAAAGTGCCAAAGGTTGACTGGTAGTGAATGCCTTGTTGCAATATGTCCGCTTATGTACCACTATTGCACATGAAGATTAAATAAATAAATAAAGCTAGGGAGATGAAAACTTAGAAAATAATAGCAATCATGCTAGTAGCGACACACATGAATCACAAATCCTCCTACATTCCAATCAGCCAATTATACCAAGTATTAAATTCCAAAACAGAAGAATGTGGCCCCTAACAAGATTGTGTGCGCACAATTTAATATCAATTCATCGGCCGATCGTGTCAGAAATGTGCGCAGAATAAACAGAAAAAGCACCCTCGTCAAATGGAACGCAAATATTGTGACGCCATGTTATAGACAAATGAGATGTGGAACAAAATATATGTTGAACTAGCTCCTCCCCGCTGCTTCACCCATGTTACAGTACCGCTGTCGGATCTCGGTGAGTCTGAAGTTAGGCTGTGCGAATTTCATGTAAAAATAAATGGTTTAAACAAATAAATGCCAATAACAGTTTTTAACAGCAATAACAACTGCAAATAGCATGTTTTTGTTTAAACCATTTTTTTTATGGTAGGTAAAAATCATCCAATGACGAGTCCCGCTCTTGGGTGGAGCGGAAAACAAGTGTCAGACTCTTACTGACTAAACAACCTACCCCGTTCCTACATCGCCATACATACCAGGGCCAGAGCCTTCCTTTTTAGACGCAAATCCATGGTTCTAATTGGCTTCGAACCTTCTGCAGGGTCCCTACGGTTGCTGACAACTCCTTGAGGCGCGCGGGAACAGTGCGCGCCGTCGTTGTTTAAACCATTTATTGACGTGACAACGTCTTAAATTAGGTTGCGGCTGGGAGTCACTTATGAAAAAGTGTAACGCTCGGTAACGTTACGATGAGTCACCGAACGAGAGAGAGGCCCGCCGAATGCCTTGCGTCTCTCTCCCACTCAACTATGATCGGTCTGCCGCGCGCGCAGCACTAGAGAATTAGGACGTTGTCACGTAAAATCTTCGCCCGTAAAACCGACTTTACAGGCAACCATTTTTTTTACCCGAGTTTTCAAGCGCTGAAATTCGCAGGGTCTAACTTCAGACTTGCAAAGATCCGACTGTCGTACTGTATAAGGCTCTTGAGGGATTGCCGGAAAGAGTTGACTGGTAGAGAATGCCTTGTTGCATTAAGTCCGCCTATGTACCACTACCGTACATGAAGATTAAATAAATAAATCAATAACAATAACGAGAACCTCGTGAAAGCCGAGAAAGATAAACAAGTCAAGTATATTGACTTGACTTGCGAGTTTATCGACATGTGGGATGTGGATTCGGCAATAATTGTTCTAGATTTTAAAAATAGGAATTACCAGTAGAATGCTACTTTATCACTGAGTGATAAAAGATTATTATTAGTTTAGTAGACAGTACCGCCCATTCTCTCTCCTAGAGAGGAGGTCTTTGTCCCAGCTGTGGCAACATTGAAAAGGCTATGCTTTTTAATTTCTTTTGGAATGTAAAATTGTGGATGCAATTGATTCAATTTTTTTGCATTATCAACAGCAAATGTTACGAGACAACCTTCGTGGCAAACATCTCTTAGGTGCTGGGATAGTAAATCAATAAAATTCTGACATAATTTGTTCACAAACGTCCAAACCCGGTACAACTATCTCTATCTCAAACAAAAATTAGTTCCGTGAGGCACACCACAGCATCCAATCGCTGAACCACTGCTCCACACCATGCGTGCGTACAATATTATAAACAGAATACCATTTTCGGGATAGCTAAATGAATTTATATTCTGCAAAATTATTGCTCACGGATCAAAAGCCCAGCATTTTAATTAAAATGTAAAACACCCCACAGGAAACATATGAAAATCTTTTATTCAATTCACCCCAAATAAGCTTGTTTTCCCGTTTGACATTTCCCCAGTAGCACCCTATTTTATACCCTCCTGTTTCTTAACAATGGTGACGAAAATGTATTATTTTAAAAATATCACCCTCCTGATGGGGAGGAAACATATTCCTACGTACCATTACTGTAATGACCGGTGACACAATCGAAGAAAAGGATTTCTAATAAAAAGTAATATTAGTATTTGTCCTGAAATACTGTAAGCATATTTAGGCCTGTCAAAATCATTGTGATATGGCCTCTCTTTGAGGAGTGGCTAGAGATGCGTCCAAAACCATGTTTTTTTTTTTTTATAGTAGGTAAAAATCATCCAATGACGAATCCCGTTCTTGGGCGGAGCGGGAGACAGTGTCAGACTGTTACTGACTAAACCACCTACCCCATGCCATCCTTGCCTAATTTCTAGAGCCCCGGTATAACGCTTTCGCACCAACCCTCGGCCCCGGGAGGCTTCGACCTTGTTGGGCTCCTACAGTTTGCTGACAACTCATGGTGGTAAGTCCCCCTCTTTCAGTGTCTGGAAAGACGTCACGGGGTCCTCACCTTCTGTAAGACGCAAGTCCTCACCGTAGGTATATGGTAAGTTTGGGAGCTTCTTGCATCGGATAGGTTCTGGCGGAAGAAATATCCGGGTGTCAGTCTACATTGTGCGAACTGTCTAGAGGACACAGTAGAGGTGTACCTCGCTTGACCGAAACTTACTTTATTTTAAAAAGGTACAAGAGATCTTTGATGAAAAGAAAGAGCGTCCTCTACAAAAACATTCAAAAGAATTTCTTCTTTAACCAAATATCTAGACATACAATTAATTGAAACTACGTACTTGAAACACTCACAATAAACTCTAGATAAGAATACCTCAACAATTCTCTAGAGCAACTTCTTTTTTATGAGATTATTTTTATTAATAAACTAACCTTCTGCCAGTGGCTTTGCCCGCGTGAAAGTAGAGTTCTCCATACAAACTTTAGACCCCCATTACATCCCTTTAGGATCGAAATTTTGAAAAACCCTTTCTTAGTGTTCGCCTACGTCATAAAAGGATGCCTTGTGCAAAATTGCACGCTCCTAGTCCCAATACTTTTGTCTGTGCGTTGATACGTCAGTCAGTAAGTTTCTCCTTGTATATATATAGATAAAACCAATTAAAACTATACATTAAAGACTCCAGGCTAAAATATGACGTCATAAAACTTCTCCGCATCGCTGTCGACTGGAAGTGTGCCCAAAAGGCTGGCGGCATTGCCACGTTGTATGGCAATCATTGATCTATTAAAAATCTCACGATACATAATATTCAACGTCTCAAAAACGTCCGCAAAAAAGAGCGCAACATTCGAAAAAGTGTTTCCTTTTTAATGTCACAGCACGCTCTTTAAAAATGTCGAAGTGTTCGTTGGGAAAATATTACGCCAATAACGTTAAAAAAGCAACTTATTCGTGGGCTTGCAGACGGCGAGCAATGGGTAGCTCGCCGTCCGCAAGCTCCCCGTCTGGCAACAGTTCGGACCAAGCCTAAGTCGTCGACGCCACGTTCAGTTCCCGCACGCCACAAGGATTTTTCAACAAACGTAGAGGTCCAGCTGCAGGGCTAAACCCACTGGAACCTTGGACTAGTTTCTGAAAGGAAGGATCGACTCCGGTATGAAGGCTAAGAAGGAATAGGGTGGATTGTTTAGTCAGTAAGAGTCTGACACTATTTCCTGATCTGCCCAAGGGATTTGCCATTAAATGATTTTTCTCACGATAAAAAACTAGCAACTTCTTTACTTACCTACATTCCTTAACAATTCTAGATAGACCCCCAAATATAACCAACCCTTTGAACGTCGCTACACACTTCATAAAGGGTTCTATTTTCACGGCGCGACCCGTAACACTTGGGGCGAATTGATTCTCTGTAGCCAGCGAGTTTGACACCCCTAGGTCGCGACACCCTCGGCTGACACCCTCGGATAATAACCCCTGGAACGAGTGGCTTGTGCGAGGAGTAGTTATACCTACGCTACGCCACGCCACTGTTACTGAAATCACTGCGGATTACTTGTGGTCTAAGAAGGGAAATTTCAGCGTATTATACTAGCGACCCGCCCCAGCTTCACACGGGTACTGATATTTAATATATTATGCATGTATTATACAAACGTAAACCTTCCTCTTAAATCACTCTATCTAATAATGTTTATGTATAAAAAAACTGACACAGACGAGAGATAATATCACTGAGCTACTACTACTTTCTAATTGTTAACTTTGGAAGTAATAATTGCTCAGTGGTAACGGTCCCGACTTTCATGTTTTTCGCCATGTTCCAACCCAGGCAGGTACATTACTTTGTGTAATTTATTCCATCACTACCGCTCTTAAAACGTTGACGGAAAACATCGTGAAGAATTCGGCGTGTCCTAGAACTAACACTTTGACAATAATGTGACATCCACCAATTTGCACTGAGCCCGCGTATTGGATTATGGCCCATTTCCTCTCGTAGAGAGAAGGCCTACAACCCAGCAGTGGAAACATTTTAAGGCTTACTCCAAGGCAAGCGTGTTCCATAGTCCGCCACATCATCGCTGATTAGCAGGTGAGACTGTGGTCAAACGCGAGCCTAACTAGAATAAAAACTAGGCTTATCATCGTATAATTATACTAATGAAACTGAAATGTTGCAAAATATTAATGTGAAAAAAGAGACATTTACTCATCAAGTACGGAAATTATGCCAAATTCGAACATATGCTGTTTCAGGAAATGAAAACTCGGGAAGGGCTCACGAGATTTATATTGAGCCCGTCAGTGTGGAAATTATGAAACCCTCGAAAGCTTAATTAAGACAAAAAATCACAAATGAAATGTAAGGAAAGGATATGAGGACGCCAGCATCATTACCTCGACCTCATAATAGGCAAGCAGATGCTGGTGATGAGACGAGATTTCTTTTAGGAAAAAATCATGCAATGACAGCTTCCGCCCGCCTGCCTTGGGTGGAGTGAGAGGTCGTGTCAGAATTTTACTAACTAGAACCCAATTCTATATTTCTTCGGCTTCTGACAAAAAAAACACGGGGGTTTTCCTTTCAGAAGCGAACACATGACCCCAGAGGCTTGGAACCCGCTGGGCCCCTACGGTTTTGCTGAAATCTCCTTGAGGCTCGCTACCTATTGCTCACCGTCCGCATGCCAGCGTCTGCGGTGGCTGGAAATCGGTATCGGAGTCCCGGCGGGTAGGGCGTGAGAGTTCCTTCACGCTTACGCCATATCATCTATGATATAAAATGTCAAATGCAAGCCTAAATTCATAAAAAAAAAATCAACTAAGCACTGGAACACATTTTTTTTTTACTTATTATAACTAAGGCGTTCATATATCTATAACTTTTGCTATGCGTACTAGACAACTGACAAACATACTTATGTATTTCTAACTAACTACACACTTATTAATATGTATAAAAGGAGAAACGGACTGACTGACATATCAACGCACAACCGAAAATACTGGGACTAGGAGCTCGAAATTTTGAATAAGGATTTCTTTTAGACCGAAGGCGAGGATTTCGCAAAATTTGCCCCTTAGAGGATGAACCGGGGCTTAAAGGTTTGTATGGGGATACTTATTTACATGGGTGAAGCCTCTGGCAGAATGCTAGTTTATTGATAAACTAGCTTCTGCCCGCGACTTCGTCCGCGGAAAATTTTGTGAGACAAAAGGTGTGATAGCTCGGTTAATATCCATGTTATATAAACAATTTATAGCCTATGTCACTCAGGTGTAAAGCAGCTTTCTATTATAACTTCAATTTTTCCAATCGAACCATTAATTCCAGAGATTACCCCCTACAAACAAAAAAACAAACTTTACCTCTTTATTATATTAGTGTAGATAGTGTAGATGACCAACAGGGTACAAAACTTTCATCTTTCTTTTCTTTCATTTTTCATCCACCAATTCATTTGCATTGGGCCCGCATGGTGTATAATCCACCGTGATGTGATGATGATACAAAACTTTACAGTTGCAATATTGCTTTTTCTTTCTTTTTATTGCACCTGCCATCATGATTCTCTGCATCACCCAAAGGTTGAATGGTAGAAAATGCCTTTGGCATTAAGTCCGCCTTTGTATTATTATGTGCATGAAGTATTAATTACTCGAAAATAAATATTGCTAACTTTTCTCGATCTCGATTAGATCCCCGCTGACGCTTCTACCGTGCACCTCAGCCTACTTTTCCGCGGGCAATCTTTCCATTCTCGACAGTAGCGTCAGTGCAACTGATTGCGTCCCCATAACGAGTTTTAACATTGGCCCAACTTCACTAGTTAGGGAACCACTGTAAACTGGTAATTTACCTACTTGTACCAGTGAACTGTACTTACCTATGTGATAGCAAGTTTTGTTCAGAGTTGGTATGAGTTGGCCGAAGTTGGCGATGTTGGTAGATTGCGTGTGAAACTGTGAACAGTTTGTTATGTAATTGGGACCAATATTTGAGATGCGGCTGGCCCTCAATTTGCGGAGGATGGTAAGGGTCAAGTTGCCTGATGAAGACCTCCGTTCTACACTCATTTTGTTTTGGAGTGGGAAGACATGAAACAGTTTCTATTCATTTTATTTTTGGTGTGCAATAAAGAATATATCTATCTATCTATCTAGGTGAAGTGAGAAAAAGTTTTCATTGCAAAAAAAAAGTACTAGAACGGAAACGTTCTAGTATTTTTTTTTTAATTAAGTTAGATAATCACCAATGATTTTTTCCCCGCTCTAGGACAAAGCGTGGACGTGACAGACTTTTACTGATGAAATCTACAAATATGTCACATCGTTGCCTTGCATTTAAGGACCCCGGGTCAACCAATTTCAATTTGTTTCTGAAGCTCAGCAGAGCCGAAGCGTGTAGGGGCCATGGGTCAACGCTTCGGCTCTGCTGAGCTCCTTTGATTTTGCGGACATCTCATCGAGGTGCGCGTGGAACTCTTTGTGCATCATCGAAGACTAGGGTTCTTATTAGAGTTCCGTAGTCAACTAGGAACCCTCATAGTTTCGCCAAGTCTGTCTGTCCATCCGCGGATAATCTTACTAGCCGTTAGCACTAGAAAGCTGGGTACGAATATGTAAATCAAGCACGGCGACAAGAAAAAAATATTTTTTGGTTAATCCTGTAGATGTAAAGTGGAGAGTGTTTTGTTTCATTAGCATTAGTAGCATATTGTTGCATAGATATTTAAAAATGTTTAGGAGTCCCGGAAAAAAATCGTTTGATAATATTAATATTTTCGAAAATAATCGCTCCAGAAGAATAAAAACTTTTGAACCATAACTTTAGAAAATATGAAAAAAAATCTCAAAAATAGAACTTTATAAATACTTTCAAGGATTTTAAGAAACTTTGTTTACATATTTTATAATGATGAACGTATCTTCTTTAAAATAAAACAAAAAAAAACGGTTAAGAGCGATTCGAGCGGGCCACGCTCACCGTAGGGCTCCGTAGTTTCCTGTCTTTATTCGTTACAAATATTAGAAAATTAATATAATAAATATTCGTTTCCTTCTTTATAATAAACTCCGTACCAAAATACACTCAGTCCTATTAACAATACAAAAACCACAACGACCGTAAATCTTGGAACACTGAATAAATAGCTAAAGGTTGGCAGCCCTATTCACCAACTGAGTTTCAGAGTCATTCTGTTGGCCATACGATTCATAAAGTGTTGTAACATATAGTTCAAGAGTGGTAGAAAAAGCTGATATGAGAGCCAACAATTTGTCTGAAGAGGTTGTGGAAGAAAATACTTAGTCGAGAAACACAACGCAGTTGGCATTGAGCCAAGATTTACACGTCAGTAGTGTCTGTGTTACTTCAGAGATGTGTAGTAGCGCAAATGTGTTAGAGACATTACTTTTATGTGGGGGTAAGCTCTAGGTGTATAGTATGGAGACGAGAACTGTCTCAGCCAGTAAGAGCAATAGGATTTTTTTATGGTAGGTAAAAATCATCCAATGACGAACCCCACCCTTAAGCGGAGTGGGAAACAGTGTCAGACTCTTACTGACTAAACAACCTACTCCATTCCTACGTTGCCATATATACCAGGGCCAGAGCCTTCCTTTCAGACGCGAACCCTTGGCCCCAATTGGCTTCGACCCTTCTGCAGGGTCCCTACGGTTTGCAGAGCAATAGGGGTAAAGAAAACTGGGTAAAATGGCCTTCTGTAAGGCCATAGTCACGGATCAGGATTAGTAGGACGACTAGTAGCCTGAAGTGAGAAAGGTTTTCAAATAAACAATTTGCACTTTTGAATTGTCAAAGTGTCGGTTAAAGAACAGCTGAGCGGGTTCAATTGCCGTAGGTAGTAAGTACTCATCGATCGATAAGTACCTACGGTATTGAATCAGCTCAGCTGTTCTTTACTTAAAGATATGAATTACATATACGCGTAAATTTATTTTAGTTTTAGAAAAAAAAGTACTTTATTATTTTATTTTTAGAAATCGATAATGTTTCATGTACCAGATCGACCCTCCACGGGATTAAAACGACCCAAATTAAACGTTGTAAATAACATTTTATCCATTGCCGTTCAGCTCTTCGAATATGAACAATAAGAAACAAATGTAATAGACACACGATCACAAACATTCCAATTTAAGTGTAATAATTATGATATTAGTACGATTATCCTAAAACTAGTCCTTGATTATTTTTTTAACTCTAACCAATAAATCTTACACCACAAACTGACCTAAAAATATCACCAAGCCCTCACGTGTCCGGTCTAAAAATAGAATTGAAACAGAATGCAAAATGAAAGGTGAACTCGTCAGAAAGTATTTTGCATACGAGATGAAAGAAGTACAAAAATAGCCAGCAGCCTACTTCTCAATTGTTAGGGTCTGAATGTAGGTAATTACTTATTTGCAAGTCCATTTCTGGACAAGCAGAATACTTGAGTACTGTCAATTCAAAGAATTCTTCTTGCTCGCCAAGTATATTTATTTATTAAAACTTTATGCACTGGTTAGAGACCGACTTCGCACAAAGTTGGACTTTTTTTATGGTAGTTAAAAATCATCCAATGACGAATCCCGGCTTTGTGTGGAGCGGGAAACAGTGTCAGACTCTTACTGACTAAAGAACCTACCCCAACCTTCTTTGCCTTATTCCCAGAGCTCCGGTGTAACGCACCAACCCTCAGCTCCAGGAGACTGGGCTCGCGTAGTGGATTACGGCTCGTCCCCTGTCCTAGAGCAGGCCTGTGTCCCAGCAGTGGGAACATTAAAAAGGCTGATGATGGTGATATAGCATTAAAATACACTAGTCAACAGACATACGCATAGTCACGATTAACCAAAATTATAACACAATAATAAAATATCCGGAACCATCACACGTCAGATGCAAATGTGATAACATAATCACATAAAAACCGCGACCTTCCGCCCATTAAATCCTCACAAAAACATCAGCTCAACAGCTACATACACAGAAATATTTATTGTTTACAGTTTTTTTTAGAATAAATCTCACGAAAAACGAAAGGCTTACACCGTCAGTGGGGTTCGCGAAGAAAACACATAAATATGTATGTGGGGATCGTGGCAAACAACGCCTTACAACAATCACAAAGGAACATTGTACGGAGCACTGCTTACTTGTGTGAGCAAATTGGTTCAGCCGGTTTGAGATTAAGCTGAGCTGGGTACTTGCTTTCAAAGATTTGGATCGGAAACAGACTTAGATTTTGTGAGAGCGAAATTCGATAGTACTACTGTTTTAAGTGTATTTTTTTGTTTTTGATAATTCGGTTTTCTTTTACATGAATATTGACTAAATTATTTTTTTTATTCTTATAAACTACTGCTTAACTGCGATCCCACCTGCGCATAAGCTGATAAGCAGTGATGCAATCGTTGATGGTGAGGCGTACTAGTCTATTAAGAGCCTATTCACTCTAGCCTTGAAGACACCCAGATTATAATCAGATGGAAAGACCGCATCACCGCCAGTCCCTCAATGTACACGGTATAAACGTCGTGGCAAAACGCTTAGTCCGGACCGTAGATGTCCCAACAACGACAGAGTGGACATTTGCCGTATACCAGGATGTCCGATGGTAAAATATGATATATTTTTTATCGTATCATCATCAACCTCAACATTTTAGCCAAAAGAGTCAACTGCTGCAGACGAGAGAGCATAGGCTTCCTACAATCGTTGCCACAATGACCAGTTCTGTGCGTCTCACATCCATTGGATTCCTACGACTCTCGTTTAGGAGACCTTTTGATCGCTAATAGTTTCTTTTTCTTTCTTATTTTCGCGAAAACGCTTAGCCTTAATATTTCAATAACAAAGATTGAATACTGATAGTAACTTTTAAATTCTGTTTTTTTTTTTTCAATTATATCGAATACTAGCTTTTGTCCGCGGCTTCGTCCGCGTACATAAAATATAGCCTATGTCACTCAGGAGTAAAGCAGCTTTCTATTGTTGCTAAAATTTTTCCAATCGGACCAGTAGTTCCAGAGATTACCTTCTACAAACAAAAAAACAAAAATACAAAAAAACAAACTTTACCTCTTTATTATATTAGTGTAGATTAGTGTAGATGTAGATATCACAAAAAACTTTTAATTTACCTGCACTACTTGATTTGCTTTTTGGAATACAGTACCGCAGTTGTGCCAATTCGTAAAGCGTGTCCTAAGTAAAATTATTATTTACTAAGGGTTATCAACCCTTTTAAATATCCCTTACAAAATAAATTGTTACTTCGTCTAATAAACTTAGTAAATAATAATTTATTCTCGCTCCAAACCCTTACTAACCGCTCCTTTGCGTAACGCCATCAGGATGAAATCTCATTAAAATGATTTGGGACCTCTCGAGGCAGGCGACGTCGCGCGACGAAACGAGTCTCTTAATAGATATTAGATGTGACGTAATTACTCTCAATCGAACTCAATTATAACGGTGTCTTATCGATTGTTCGTAGCTTTGTAAGTTCATCTCCGAAACTACTGAATCGAATTTGATCAGTGAGGACAAGTTTTAGTTTTAAGTTCATATTCTGCTGACAGAGCTACGGCTCTCACTTCTCGCTCAGTTCAAAAGAGTTACCGCGTTCCTGGATCGCAAAGAAAAACTAAATACTGATTGAACAGACCGGACGACGAGCAATAGGTAGCTCACCGTCCGGTTGTCAGGTAACAGTCCGGACCAAGCCCAAGTCGACGACAGCGCGCGTCAATGAGTGGTCAGCAAAATCGTAGGCACTCTGCAAAAGAGTCGAAGCCTACTGGGGCGTAAGGTCTCTTTCTGAAATGAAGGCTTGGTTCCAGTGTGAAGGAACGGGGTGAGGTGTTTAGTCAGTAAGAGTTTGATACTGTTTTCCACTCCGCCCAAGAGCGGAATTCGTCATTGGATGATTTTTGCCCACCATAAAAAAAAACACTGAACAGACTTCTTCCTGCTCTAACAAAAGCGAGAGAAGTTACTAGATGATTTTTTTTTTTTTTTATTTCTTAAAAAATTAGGGACTTTTATAACGCACAGCGTATGTCAGTCCCATCGTACCCTAACACTCGTATCATCAAAAGAGATCAATGGATCTGGGCCATGAAGTCGAACAACTTTCTAGCGTCATCAGAAGTGGGTTTACTCAACACTTGGTGGAATGTACCTATATTGTTCTTGTTTAACTTCAAAGCCCTGAACAACTTATTCCTATCAGCCTCATATCGAACACATTCCAGTAACAAATGGTGCATATCTTCGACAACTCCACAAACCTACTAGATGATTTTCAAAATAAAAGAGAGGTAATTCTGAAACTTTTAACGAGCTTTCGTATTCCAAAGCAAGTTGTCCGTCCGGTACGACTTATGAAAAACTAGCTTTTGCCCGCGGCTTCGCCCGCGTGGTATTGGGCTTGGGGTTGGGGTTTCCGGGATTATAAGTAGCCCATGTCCTAATCCGGAGTGTATCCTATGCCTGTGCCAAATTTCATCCAGATCCATCCAGCCTGTTTGGTGTGATTGAGTAACAAACATCCAAACATCGTAACTTTCGCATTTGTAACATTAGTAATAAGTAATATAGTTCTTATTACCCACAATTTTATCAAGTTGACATTAATAGGAATCAAATACTATGATTTGAAATCAAACATTTTTCAATACGTTTTTATTATTTTTCTTTCAGTGTAAAAAAGTTCCATTGCTGAATATATTGAAAATGCCAAACCTTTCAATAATAACGATCAACAATTTCAAATGAAACTCGATTTTTCATTTCCATAAAAAAAATCTACGATGGAAAATTTATATTAACAACGGCAATGTTCAGAATTAAAATAAAAGTGTAATATAAAATTTCAGAGTATTGTATGACCCTTAACGTTCCCCGCTTTTTACCGTCTCTTCGTCTTTTATAACCTACGAACAAAATAATAATGGTCCGTAGCTCGCGACTTCGTAGTAATGACGTAGCACCGTTCGTAGCAACACTTTCGTAGCAACACTTTCGTAGCAACCTTTCGTAGCAACCTTTCGTAGCAACTGTTCGTCGCAACCGTAGCAAAATGTCGTAGTAAGAAAATCGCAAGCAAATCATTTCAAATACTTTATTATAGCTTTAAAATGTCAAGTTTTATGCTTTGTAAAGGGTTTGGAATGACAATAAAACGCTAGGACATTATTTAAATAGATGTCTGACAGAAATATTGGATTTGTTTTCGAGTTTATTGGAGCTTGAAAAATTGCAAATTATATTTGAATTTTATAGGGCTTAGATACAGCCAATAAGAAGATTAACATTTGCACGCAATGTTAGCAATATTCATTGTGAAATACCTTGATTTAGATTTGTGATTTTAATTGAACAAGCAAGGAATCCAAGATTGTTTGAAAGAGTTACTGCAGGCTGGAACGCGAAGGGCGAACGATTTATCCTTTTAGTTGCCATTTTCGTTCCAGTCTAGGTAGGTTTTACTCAGTAAAACTCTGTCACTCCACCCAGAGTCGTCATCGCGGGCTTGTGGACGGTGAGCAATGGCAGCTCGCGTGCCTCAAGAAGAGGTCAGCAAATCGTAGATACCCAGCACGGTCGAAGCTTACCGGATATGACTTCAGAAGGCTTCGACCATATTGGGCATAACTCATGGGGGTTAAGTAAAAATGAACCCTTGGAATGCAAGAAATCGATAGAACAAACGAGTGGGTTTTCATTACCAAAAATCGAAATCATCATCATCATTAGTATTTCAGCTGAAAGACGTCCACTGTTGGACATAGGCTTCCCCCAAGCGTCGCCACAATGACCGGTCCTATGTTCGTCCATCGGATGTGAAGAATCTGAATGCCATCAAATAATTTGGCCTGTCAGTCTAGTAGTTAGTGGCCCTGACTGCTATGCGGGAGGTCGTGGGTTCGATTCCCACCCAGGACAAATGTTTGTGTGATGAGCACGATCATTTGTTCTGTGTCTGGGTGTAATTTATCTATAATATATAATATGTATTTAGAAATATATAAGTATGTTTATCAGTTGTCTACTACCTATAACACAAGCTCTGCTTAGCTTGGGACTAGATGGCTTTGTGTGATAGTTGTGGACATATTATATATTATTATATTAATTTCTTAGTCTAAAAATATATATTTTTATAAATTTAGTTACATTGTTCTCACATCATAGCAGCGACAAATATATAAAATCAAGATACTTGTAATACATAGCATGATTAAAAAGAGTGGCCATGCAGTTTCTTGCACATTCTTCTCCATAGAGATCTACTCTTTGGAATGTGCAATTAACGTCGTTTTTTCTGATAAACCGATTTCTCTATTTTTCAGAAGTGCCTGTAAAGGTTTATTTGAAATAAATGCTTTGAATTTGAAAAACACTAAAACCTCAAATAAATAAATACCGAAGTTAGTTATAGTTAAAGTAGGGGTATCGGCGGACTAACTTTAGTACCATAGATAGTTTAGGAACTATGATAAACTTAATTTTATAATAACGATTTATTTAGTAATGGTTATAACCTAGTAATAATCCTAGTACTAAATTTAGATCGCGTTTTGGAATAAGACGGTCATCATCATCATCTTCCTGCCCTTGTCCCGTTTTATTTGGGGTCAGCGCAATATGTCTTTTTCTTCCACTCTGTCCTGTCACCCGTCTCGCTATCACTAACTCCTCTTTCTTTCATATCCCTTCTCACACAACCCATCCATATTTTCTTTGGTCTCCCTCTCCCTCTCCATCCATCCACATGTATACTTATGGAATAAAACCGTAAAGTTTCAAAATATTTTGTTATGTGTGCCAACACCCACTGACCACTTCATACCTTCCGTTCCACCATTTTGATCCCCTGCCTCTGTTATTGGATGTAACCGAGGATTTATAACCACATAATTGTACAGGATGTTACTTTCATGGCCGATCCCACCTTATACAGGGTTCCCATTTAAATATTCATAACGGCCGAACAAAATTCTCGGCCCCTATTGGATCCTCGTTTATTCTGCGGTGAGCACTACCTGGGCAAGTGTGTTATGGTATAATTTAGAGGAGTTTGTTGGCGTTTAATATTAAAATGGTGTTGTTGAAGCTTGGCTGGAAATAGCTTTGTATGAGTGGTTAAGACGTGGTAGCGTAATAGTCTATTTATGGTTTTTTTATTTTTATTTTTGACTAGCTTTTACCCGCGGCTTCGTCCGCGTGGTATTGGGTTTGGGGTTGGGGTTTCCGGGATAAAAAGCAGCATATGTCCTATTCCGGAGTGTATCCTATGCCTGTGCCAAATTTCATCCAGATCCGTCTAGCCGTTTTGGCGTGATTGAGTAACAAACATCCAAACATCGTAACTTTCGTATTTATAATATTAGTAAGATTGGCTCGCTCTTGACCGCTATCTCACCTCTCCGGTGGGATCTCATGATGGTGGAATGACGTCAGTGACTATCGTCAACGCCGCGTTTTGTTCTCGTGCCTCAAGGAGTTGTCAGCAAATGAAGAGGCCCAACTGCAGGGCCGAAGCCTACTGGGGCCCCGGTCCGGCTTAAGAGAGGAAGGTCCGACCCTGGTATGAAGACTAAGAAGGAATGAGGTGGGTCGTTTAGTCAGTAAGAGTCTGGCACTATTTCCCGCTCCATCCAAGGGCGGGATTCGTCATTAGATGATTATTCCCACCAAAAAAAAATAACCGCTATCTCACCTGATGGAAAGCGACGATGCGGTCTACGATGGAGCGCGCTTACCTAGAAGTAACCTATTCACTCTTGACTTAAAGATTCCCGTTGTAGCCATTAGGAAACACAGGCGGAGTAGAATTCCCTGGCGAGGCAGGGTACTCCATTCCTTAGCTGTACTCACAATAAATGTGTTCTTTAGTTTCTGAGTTTTTAATTTTTTCAAGAAACATCACCCGGTTCTGTAGCTTCATAATTCTAATCAAATGCAATTAAATATTTAATTTATCTCATAAAATTTTGTTTTTAATTGGGGTTGTAGGTGAAATACACCAGGCATGTCTTCTGTGCGGTTTGGTAAAAAATAACGTCCTTTTCTCTGCCATGTGGAGGCCGTAACTTTAATTTGGTATTTCATTTGGTAAAACAGATGGGTACGTAAATATAACTAAAATTATTAAAACAAAATGCAGTAGTTGTTCTACTTCATACGGGTCACTTTAACTTGTACCGCATATAGCTAAAAAAAGCTTGTAGTTTCTTATACGTTACGGGGTCTAATAAACCCCTTACCATCAAAATGTTAGTCTTCAAACGAGGTCTAAAACGCCCCGTACCGCGTAAATATAAATATGAAGTGATTGGCATTGTAAACGTTTTAACAAAGAAAATATATAACTAATTACCTATTCCCCCATCTGAAAAAACAATAGCGACCCTGCGATATCTAATAAAAAAAATATATTCTTTGGTTTTCACACCTCTCACTTTACATCAAAAAAATATGTATAGTATATCTTCACGACGTAATTAAAAGCGATATAAACAAAAGCTTAAATCAAATATTAATTTGGAAGCGTCGCTCCTCGTGTAATCCTAGGGAACGAGCAATTTAGCTAATGTCGTTCATCAGAAGGCTCTCAAAGGTAGAGCCTTTTTAAACGCCCTTTCAACATGGCCCTCTATTTTAATGCGAGTAACGTAAAATGATGAAGGTTTTTGGGCTTTGTCTGTATAGTAATTGGTTCGGTTCCTGTATTAATTATTTTATTATTGAGTCATCGGAGAAGCTATAGGTTAACAGTTTCGGTATAGGACCCAGCATGTACCCTAGGGTGGGTGTGACGCATAATAGGAGTGGATTTTAGGTGCTAAAATCGTCCTATGACATCCCCGTACACGTGGGTGGGGTGGAAGATAGTGCCAGATTTTCATCATCATCATCCTAGCGGTATTAGTCCCGGTTGCCAACATTGGCTTTCGCCTCGGTGCCCGGGGTCCGCTTTCTTGCTAAGACGCCTCCACTTCGCTCGGTCTTTCGCGTCCTTTGCCGTAAGCCCATTGGCACGCATATCGTCCCTTACGACGTCGATCCAACGCCTCTTAGGCCTTCCTCGTCTCCCGGGTCCCGGCGGAGGCGGCATGGCGAGGCATCTGTTACCCACGTAGTCTGCCGGTTTTCGTAAAACGTGGCCATACCAACGTAAGCGACCCTCCTGCAGTTTATCCGCTATGTCACGGACCTGAAGGCTGCCCCGGATGCGGGAGTTTTTAATGCGGTCTTTCCGCGAGACTCCAGACATCCAGCGCAGCATATTCATTTCCGTGACACGCAGGCTTTGCTTATGCCGCTCAAGTACAGGCCACGCTTCACTGCCATACAAAAGGACAGGCCTAATTATGGTCTTATAGACCTGTCCCTTGAGCCTAACCGGCATTTTGGGGTCACAGATAACCCCCGCCACCTCACGCCATTTCGCCCAGGCCGCCGAGATACGAGACTCGACGTCGCAATCGACGTCCCCGGACTCGTGGAGCACCGATCCCAAGTACCTGACCTGTTCCGTGCGCTCGACTGTGTCTTCGCCAATGCGAACAGGAGCAGCGTTTGTTGTGTTACAGGCCAAGTACTCGGTCTTCGCCGCATTAATCTTCAGACCGCCGTTTTCCAGCGATTCCTTCCACGCTGTCACACGTCGAACCAAGCGCCCACTGTCCGAGTCCGCCAGCGCGATGTCGTCTGCATACATGAGCAGCCATGGCGGCTGCTCATGTAAGTCCCTGATGTTAGAGGCCAGCACGTCCAGCACCACGCTGAACAGAAACGGACTAAGGACAGAGCCCTGATGAACTCCAACGGTGATGGGGAAGGGATTCGTATCGCCAACAGCGGTCCGAACCACAGAACCGGAGTCTCGGTACATGTCTCGGATGATGTCAACATAGGTCTCGGGCACTCCTTTGGATCTCAGCGCCCACCAGATCACATCACGGGGGACACAGTCGAAGGCCTTCTGCATGTCTAGGAACAAGAGGTGCAGAGGCGTATTCTTCGATCTGTATCCCTCCATGGTAACCCTTAGGGCAAAGATGGGGTCCATGGCGCCATGGCCTGGTCGAAACCCATATTGACATCCCGAGACGGTGCACTCCTGTCGGTTCCGAGAGTCAATCACCCGCTCGAAGAGCTTCATGGTGTGGGACATAACCTTAATCCCACGGTAGTCGCCACACTCCTGCACCGAACCCTTGCCTTTGAAGACTGGAGTGATAATACTCAGTCTCCATTGACTCGGGATCTTTCCGGTGAGGAGCATGCGGTTAAATAGGTGGGTTAAGATGCCCACACCACGAGGTCCCATCGCCTTCCAGGCTTCAATAGGGACTCCATCGGCACCGACAGCTTTCCGGTTCTTCATGCGGCGAAGAGCCAAATGCACCTCTTCAGGCGTAACCGGGGGCACAAGTCCCTGATTTGGAGGGAGAACCGGAGACAGCACCTCTTTGTGCTGCTTGTTCAGCAGCTCGTGGAAGTACGAGCGCCATCTCTCCTTCACCGCGAGGTCCTCGCATAACAGATTGCCGTCAGGGTCTCTTACACAGCGGCACTTAGTGATATCCAGTGCCGCTTTGACCCTGGAACGTGCCAACTTATAAATGAGCTTTTGCCCCTCAGACGATTCCAACTTATCATAAAGTGGCTGTAAGTGGTCTCGTCTGGCTCTGGCTACGGCCCTCTTGGCGGCACGTTTTGCAGCTCTGTATGCGTCGCGGTCTTCGGGAGATTTGGAAGCTTGCCAAGTTTCGAAGAGAGCTTCCTTCTCTCTGATCTCCCTCTGGACTGTGTCATCCCACCACCAAGTTTCCTTGTCACAGTTGCGGCCGCCCCTGGACAAGCCGAGCACCGACTTTGCCGCTTTAGTGATGGCAACCTGAATCCTGTCCCAGTGGCTTTGCACCGGTTTGCCATCGGTTCCATCGCACTTATCGCCGATGGCCGACGCGAACGACTGGGACGTGGCTTCATCCAGTCGCCACCACCGTATTCGGCGTTGTTGGCGCTCAACAAACTTGACCTTAGGCTTGACGCGCAAGTCCATGACAAGGAGATGGTGTTGTGCAGTGAGACTCTCGCCGGGTATGACCTTGCAGTTGGCTACCTTACTGATATGGTGCCTCCGTGTGAGTAAGAAATCGATTTGGGTAGCGTACCTCCCGCTCTTGTAGGTAATCAGGTGTTCGGGTTTCTTTTTGAAGAACGTGTTCACGATGGCAAGGCCGGCAGCCGCACACGTTTGGAGGATATTCTCCCCCTCCGCGTTACGGCTACCGTATCCAAAGCCACCGTGAACATGCTCAAACTCCTTGCACCTGTCACCCACATGACCGTTCAGATCACCACCCAAGACGATTCCCTGTGACAACGGGATGCCACGAAGCAACCCACCGAGTTGATCCCAGAACGCAGCCTTTTCATTGTCGCTGCAACCGACCTGAGGTGCGTAGGCACTTATCAAGTGGGTTACAACCCCGTCAATAAGCACACCTACGACCATAAGCCAATCACTGTAGCGTTTCACCTCCAGGACTGCGTCTTGAAACTCCTCGGAGAGTACAACGGCCACCCCGTTCTCCCCACCGGCTGCACCCGTGTAGATCAGCTTGTAGCCATTCCCGACGAGCCGGGACCTGCGGCCTTTCCACCGAGTCTCCTGCAGGAATGCCACGGCCACCTTTCGCCTAAGAAGTACATCGGCTAACTCTCTCGCGCGTCCGGTCAGCGTGCCAATGTTGAGGCTGGCGAAGCGGATTTTCCGGGTAGGGGCTCGCGTCTTTGGCCGTGTTCGCCCCATACACGGTAGCCCTTGCCCACTTGCCACAGGAGTCGGGCGAATCTCCTGCGCGCCGTTTTGCGGCGGCGCCCTATCCGTGGCAACATTCTTTCTTATCTTGACCATTGTTTAGTGGCTATTTGTGGCCTTTACAGGAGCGACTGCCGTCTGACCTCCCAACCCTGAAAAGGAAAGCCAGCGCCAGAGCCTCATCTGCTGTTCGGCAGGTGCCCCAACTTGCAGGGGAGGTTGACTTGGGCCCCGAAGATCGTGGTGGGGCCCCATATGCACCCAAATAGTGATAGTGCCAGATTTTACTTACTAAAAACCCCAATCCTATTCCTTCTTTGCCTTCGTTCCAGAGCCCCGGGTCAATTTTTCACATAGCTCCATGCTGAATGGAGCTAAATAAGATGACGGGACTTTTTCCGTAATAAAAATCACTTTTTGATTTATATACTGCAAAAACAGTACGATATTGTCATGGCAGACCACAAAGGAGGTAGCGGGACGAACTTAACATATTTCGCACGAACTGGCAAAAGGAAGTGCGGACCCGCGAATTATAGAATGAGTGGAAAGAGGGAATAAACAGACTAAGAAATAAATTCACGTCAAAAAATTAAATAACGGATCATAATGGATTGCTCCCAAGATGAATTAAGTTATAAACTTCTGGCTGTTTACTTAAAAACATTGTTGAACCTTCTTAAAACTAAATTAAAGAATACAGAATTACTCGTATTATAAACGAAAGCCAAACTTTTTCCTACAGAGATCTTTCTCGAAAATGTTAGCGAGCTAAAACTGGAAATGATTGCTAATGCTCTAAAATTCTGCGAGCAATTTTTCTACGAAACACGAAAATGAATTTGTTTTAGGTAATTTCAGTTCTCCACGATATTCGCAAGCGGATTGTCCGGACTTTGTTTCAGACCAGATGGTATGAAACTTCGGAATTAAAAATATACTTCCAAGCTTTGCACAACATTTTGTGAAAGAGATATATGAGATTATTTGAGGTTCTACTCTTTCTTTGAAGACGAAAATGTATTTGATAATCCGGGTTGAAGGGTTCTGAAAAATCGGGCAAGGGCGTCTTGGACTCGTATTTGAAGGATTCCATACCATTGTCAATAGAAGCGGCAAAAAATATCACTTGTGTTGTGCTCCTGTGGACTCCCATTTAAACATTTATTTGATTTTGTTGTTATAGCGACAAAAGAAATGAATCATCAGCGAAAATTTAAACTGTCTAACTAACCCTTTTTTCAATCAATTATATTCTTCATCATTTAATCAATCATTAATTTATTATTGTGTTATTTTTCATACTTTTTTTCATATTGTGTTTTTTTTTTAATTACATCAAAATCATTTGTTTTATTTTTAAATCTGTATTGACTTTTAACCTTTTTTTCTAACTATCCGAAATACAACATGAAACAAGGCAAGAAGGAGGATGTTGATAACTATCACAGTTCATGAAATACAGCGTGCTGACAGACGGAGAGACAATCAGACTTAGTCTTAGTAATAAAGTCCATTTTACCCCAACAAACTATCTTTTACACATGAAACCAGCGCACTACAAGTACCTCCACGTTATTTCCTCGAAAAACAAACATAATATGGAAGGATTTAGTAGTCAACCGAGGAAAAAATGGCATTTCACGAATGTAAAGCCAACCTTTGATGGACGACCTTTGTATGCCTTCATAAAAGAAACGTCATGTGGCAAATTTAAAAAAAGATCTCCGAACGAATCCTTGCCAGGGTTTGTGTCAAAAGTAAATATTTGTGATGGCAGCACCAACAAATTTTTTGATGTAAATCCTTCTTTTTACGCTGTCATGTAAAAAGAGTTATTTCGTTGACACATTCCTGGTTGTCTGTGAAAAGGTTAGTATGTAAGTCTTGCCGTTTGTAGAAAGAGTTAGAGGGCAAACCAAAGTGGGGGTCCGCTAGTCTGTGAGTCCTGGATAACTGGTGACAGAGTGATCACGTCTTGCCGAACACAAAGAGGGTCAAAGAAGACCCCACACTCTAGACATCACCAGAACTAGTTAACATAATTATTGTTTAAGTTTTACTAGACGTAGCTGTTACGTAACTATTTCATGAAAATAAATAAAGAATTATTTCGTTTATTAATTAAATAACATATAAATTACATTTTATTATAGATATCATAGCAGTCAGGGCCGCTAACCAACAGGCCAGTAAAAAAATAAATAATTGCAGATCAGTTCATTTTCTTAATAAACCGTTACAGAATTCCCAATTCAGAAGAAAAGTATTCAGTACCTACCCTTTTCGATTTATTGACGTTTGAAAGAATCACTATACACAATCACCAACGGTTGGGTCCGATCTATTCAAAAGTATTTGAAAAAGAGGCTTTTTCCTATAGTTAACTAAACTTGAAACTGTCTATTGTAGATCTTGTTTTCAGGTAAAGAAATCAAACCATTTTGACGCTTTAACTGGCTTATCTGTCTATTAGTTAGTGACCCTGATAGATAGCTATCAGGGTCCAGCCAGAACAAAATGTCTGTGTGATGAGTGTTTGAGATTGCTGACGGTGTTGGTGAGAAACACTTTTAATACACTGTTTATTTTTCTTACTATTAGACACTTCGCAATGTTATTATACGTTGGTTATTTCTACTGTTCTTTAAATTATTGTTCAGAGCACATGTATCGTTAGTATTATATAAATTACTAGCTTTTGCCCGCGGCTTCGCCCGCGTATCTATACTAATATTATAAAGCTGAAGAGTTTGTTTGTTTGTTTGTTTGTTTGTTTGTTTGTTTGAACGCGCTAATCTCAGGAACTACTGGTTCTGGTTCTTTTTGCGTTGAATAGATCATTTATTGAGGAAGGCTTTAGGCTATATAACATCACGCTGCGACTAATAGAAGCGAAGAAACAACGGAAAATGTGGAAAAAACGGAGAAAATTATTCATCTTTGAGGGCTTCCGTTGCGTGCGCTGCCAAAACGGTTTAAGATACCAAAAAAATATGTACGAAAGAATTATTCCTCTTAAAATGATCTAAAAAAATGTCCGCAACAGTATGTCTATCTTTTAAGATTAACTTACTAGAACCGTTTTTATGCGAATCAAATTTAGCCAATTTTTACCGATTATTTGTTAGAGTTGTATCATCATATTAATATAATCTTTATCCAAATAAATGTGTTATTGATTAAGAGTAAGTAATTATAAACAAAATTGTCTTTGACATCATTTAATTTCAATGAACATCTTAGAAGATATTACAATTTTAAAATAACTCCGATACAAAATTCACACGCGATGCATGATGTGCAAAACTTGACGCTGCGCCTGGCCGCTGGAGAGGGGTTGCTTGCGGGCGGCGCGGATGGGTTTTTTTTTATGGTGGGTAAAAATCATCCAATGACGAATCCCGCTCTTGAGCGGAGCGGGAAACAGTGTCAGACTCTTACTGACTAAATAACCTACCCCGTTCCTCCGTTGCCTTATTCCCAGAGCCCCGGTATAACGCTTTCGCACCAACCCTCAGTTGCAGGAGGCTTCGCCCCTGAAGGGCCCCACAGTTTGCTGACAACACCTTGAGGCGCGCGGGAGCAGTGCACGCCGTCGACGACTTGGTCTCGATCTGGAGTGTTACCAGACAACCGGACGGCGAGCTACCCATTGCTCACCGTCCACAAGTCAGCGTCTACGGAGACCGGATATCGGCGGGATCGCGGCGGTGACGGCTACGGCGAGGGCGCTGTTGCCTTTGCCTTATGCGGTCGGCCTCCTCCTTTACGAGCATTACTGCTTTGCAGAAGGAGGCGACCACTCGCCATTCTTCTTCGCTGCGAACTATGGCCTGAACCAAGGCCCGGCGCGAGAGGTCGCCGCCGCTGATCACCCCCACGAGGACACGGCGATGCTCTTCTCAAGCGGGGCACACCTCCACCGTGTGCTCCACCGTATCCTCCGGGCTGACCGAATCTCCTGAACTTCCCATGTCCGGTGAGAACCTGCGTCATGCGGAAGGTGAGGATGACGTGATAGACATCACGCTTCAAAGAGGGGACTTACCGCCGAGATTATGGCGTGCCCAAGCGCGGACGAAGTCGCGGGCACAGCTAGTATAATAAACTAGCTGTGCCCGCGACTTCGTCCGCGTGGAATAGTTATTTTGGGCATCATATTTATTTTTGCAAACAACCTCCTCAGCTTTATAAATTATGGCTGTTACCCACGACTTTGCCCGTGTCAATTTCTGTTATTATTTTAGACAATTTAGTTTTTAAAAGAACATAATTATCTAAAAGTACTTCATAGAGCTACACCCCAACTTGGGCACGCCATAATCTCGGCGGTAAGTCCCCTCTTTGAAGCGTGATGTCTATCACGTCATCCTCACCTTCCGCATGACGCAGGTTCTCACCGGACATGGGAAGTTCAGGAGATTCGGTCAGCCCGGAGGATACGGTGGAGCACACGGTGGAGGTGTGCCCCGCTTGAGAAGAGCATCGCCGTGTCCTCGTGGGGGTGATCAGCGGCGGCGACCTCTCGCGCCGGGCCTTGGTTCAGGCCATAGTTCGCAGCGAAGAAGAATGGCGAGTGGTCGCCTCCTTCTGCAAAGCAGTAATGCTCGTAAAGGAGGAGGCCGACCGCATAAGGCAAAGGCAACAGCGCCCTCGCCGTAGCCGTCACCGCCGCGATCCCGCCGATATCCAGTCTCCGTAGACGCTGACTTGTGGACGGTGAGCAATGGGTAGCTCGCCGTCCGGTTGTCTGGTAACACTCCAGATCGAGACCAAGTCGTCGACGGCGTGCACTGCTCCCGCGCGCCTCAAGGTGTTGTCAGCAAACTGTGGGGCCCTTCAGGGGCGAAGCCTCCTGCAACTGAGGGTTGGTGCGAAAGCGTTATACCGGGGCTCTGGGAATAAGGCAACGGAGGAACGGGGTAGGTTATTTAGTCAGTAAGAGTCTGACACTGTTTCCCGCTCCGCCCAAGAGCGGGATTCGTCATTGGATGATTTTTACCCACCATAAAAAAAAACCCATCCGCGCCGCCCGCAAGCAACCCCTCTCCAGCGGCCAGGCGCAGCGTCAAGTTTTGCACATCATGCATCGCGTGTGAATTTTGTATCGGAGTTATTTTAAAATTGTAATATCTTCTAAGATGTTCATTGAAATTAAATGATGTCAAAGACAATTTTGTTTATAATTACTTACTCTTAATCAATAACACATTTATTTGGATAAAGATTATATTAATATGATGATACAACTCTAACAAATAATCGGTAAAAATTGGCTAAATTTGATTCGCATAAAAACGGTTCTAGTAAGTTAATCTTAAAAGATAGACATATACTGTTGCGGACATTTTTTTAGATCATTTTAAGAGGAATAATTCTTTCCTACATATTTTTTTGGTATCTTGAACCGTTTACGCAGCGCACGCAACGGAAGCCCTCAAAGATGAATAATTTTCCCCGTTTTTTTCACATTTTCCGTTATTTCTTCGCTTCTATTAGTCGCAGCGTGATGTTATATAGCCTAAAGCCTTCCTCGATAAATGATCTATTCAACACAAAAAGAATTTTTCAAATCGAACCAGTAGTTCCTGAGATTAGCGCGTTCAAACAAACAAACAAACAAACAAACTCTTCAGCTTTATAATATTAGTATAGATTATTATATACTTTGGACGAAGACTACGTTACAGGAAAATTACTTAAAAAATATTGATGTTTTATGAAGAATCATTTCTAAGCGAAGTGACCTTAAATAGGCTTATATTGAAACGGGACAGTAAGAGTAGCTGAAACTTGAATATTGAGAAAATCCTTCGCAAAATTTTTCCTCGAATTGAAACCTTTTTGATGTCTTTGCAATGAAGAGAAGATATTGGTAAGTTATTATTGTTTTTATTTATTTTATTCGTTACTAGCGACCTGCCCCAGCTTCGCACGGGTGCAATGCTGATATTAAATATATTATACATGTATTATACACATAAACCTCCCCTTGAATCACTCTATCTATTAAAAAAACCGCATCAAAATCGGTTGCGTACTTTTTAAGATATAAGCATACATATGGACGCGCAATACTATGTAATAATTGTACACCACATTAACTAACTAATATAAGATAAACATTATTAATAACAAAGGTGCAATGGGCAATATCGGACCGGGCAATCTCTTACACCTACCTATGGATCTGGGATCCAAGGCAAAGAAGAAACACAAATGAGGTTTTAGTCAGTAAAAGCCTGATAGGCCTTCGATGTCCACCCTACAGCGAAAGAAATTAATAGTTTTTTAAGGTGGGTAATTATACCCGACCGAACGGCGAGCAATGGGTAACCCGCCCTCCGGTCGTCTAGTAACAATCCGGACCGAGCCCAAATCGTCGTCGACGCGCACATGTTCCCGCGCGCCTCAAGGAGTTGTCAGCAAACTGTAGGGGCCTTACAGGTTCGAAGCCTCCTGGGCCAAGGGTTGATGCGAAAACGTAACAGTAGGGCTCTGGGACTTTGGCAAGGAAGCAACGGGGTAGGTTGTTTAGTCAGTAAGAGTCTGACACTGTTTCCCACTCCTTCCAAGGGCGGGATTCGTCATTGGATGATATTTACCTACCATAAAAAAAGAAAACATGCGTAATTGAGCAGGCTCAATAAATATAACTATGTGTATGTATATGTTTACAATAGTATATCTTTGTTTACATTTTATATTATATAGATAATTGTCAATTATTGTCTGTGGACAAATTTTACCTTTTACTTTTACACACAGGGTCTACATCACTTTTTTTTCTAACTCTCCTTCCTCAGGTATACTGGAAGAGATTTCTTTAGAAATAAGCATCACATCTGTACCTATTTTTCTATTTCCTTTTTCTTTTATTATTATGTGTGTACAAAATTGTTAAATAAATAACACAACAGTATTTCATAGCGTAACAGACATCATCATCATCATCATCCTACCCTTATCCCATTTTATTTGGGGTCGGCGTAACAGACATGCCGTAAAAAATATGGCAGCCCAGCCCTATGTCCCGGTATATTTCATGAAACTGTCAAATGTAACATGTGTACCACACGGCAACAAATGATGGCGTTGTTTTAACAGACATTGAAAGATTGATGTTTATTTTTTTTACAATAGGTGTCTTTTTACCCAACTACATCGGTGAAAATGAAGGGTCATTGATGTCATGATTACAAGTACAAGTTACAGTATAAAACAAAGTCGCTTCTCGCTGTCCCTATGTATGTTTAGATCTTTAAAATTACGCAACGGATTTTAGTGTGGTTTTTTTTTAATAGATAGGGTGATTCAAGAGGAAGGGTTTGCACCCGTGCAAAGCTGGAGTCGGTCGCTAGTTCGGTATATAATATAAAAGGTATGAAAACTCGTAAAAAATAAATGGTTTGTTGGTTAATGATTATTTGGTGAATTAAAATATCACCAGCACATTTTTTTCGCTGCCGCACCACGTGGACCTACTGCTGCTTTTTTTTATTATGGATAGGCTTGTGTTTGGCCACTATCTCACCTAACCACCACCAAAGCTTAGGTTCAAAGTAGGACATTTTCTCACGATACTTTTCTTCACCCCTTCAAGAACAGTCCTAAAGAATTGAATTAAAATTACACAAAGTATCCTGCCTGGGGTTGAAGCCAAAAGCCTTCGTATCTTCATCAAGTCAAATAAGATGGTCAACCACGGCACCATCTCCCTCAAAGCAATATGGGTACCCTAGAGCCGTCAAATTAAACATTTTGATGAATAATAATATAATCTACACTAATATAATAAAGAGGTAAAGTTTGTTTTTTTTTTTATTTTTTTGTTTTTTTGTTTGTAGGAAGTAATCTCTAGAACTACTGGTCCGATTGGAGAAATTTTAGCAATAATAGGAAGCTGTTTTACTCTTTCTTCTTTTTCTTTCGGCGAAGCCGCTGACAAAAGCTAGTATTAATAATATTCGACAACCATCACACAACGCCGTCTAGTCTCAAGCTAAGCAGAGCTTGTGTTATGAGTACTAGACAACTGATAACATACTTATATATTTCAAAATAAATATATATTGTAAATAAATTACACCCAGACACAGAACAAATGATCATGCTCATCACACAAACATTTGTCCTGGGTGGGAATCGAACCCACGGCCTCCGGCATAGCAGTCAGGGCCACTAACCACTAGACCAACAGGCCAGTCAAAACTTTCCTTCACTGTTTCAAGAGCAGCCCTAAAAATCGAATTAAAATTACACAAAGTATCCTGCCTGAAGTTAAAGCCAAAAGCTTTCGTATCTTCATCAAGTCAAATAAGATGGTCAACCACGGTACCATCTCCCTCAAAGCATTATGGGTGCCCTAGAGCCGTCAAATTAAACATTTTGATGAATAATAATATAATATTAATAATATTCAACAACCATCACACAACGCCGTCTAGTCTCAAGCTAAGCAGAGCTTGTGTTATGAGTACTAGACAACTGATACACATACTTATATATTTCTAAATAAATATATCATCATCATCATCATCCTACCCTTATCCCATTTATTTGGGGTCGGTGCAACATGTTTTTTTCTTCCACTCTGTCCTGTCACCCGTCACACTATCAGTAACTCCCTTTTCTTTCATATCACTCCTCACACAATCCATCCATCTCTTCTTTAGCCTCCCCCTTCCTCTCCATCCATCTACGTGTAAACTCAAAACTCTTTTTGTGACATGCGTTTCATCTCTCCTCTTCACATAAATAAATATATATTATAGATAAATTACACCCAGACACGATAAAATGGTCAAGCACAGTGCCATCTCCCTGGAAGCAATATGGGTGCCCTAGAGCCGTCAAATTAAACATTTTGATGAATCTCCCCGCTTTGCAATATGAAAGCATTTTATTTTAGATTGCATGAATAATATTTCATTCTTTATATCCATTTCGTGCAGGAACGTATTTTGTCGTTTTAATCTCGAATATTTTTCTTTCATTTATTGTATTTTACTGCAGTTTAAAATGCTCGCTTCAGGGTGAATTTTTCAGGAGCTTTTGAAATATTGTGTGAAACTGTTGTATGATGTTCTTTCATCAGAGAGTATTTATTTAAAATAAAAATGTATTTGCTTTATCTTCTCGAATGTTTAATTTTTTACACCAAACGCAAAAAGCAAGGTATTTTGAACTTACTGCTTATGAACATACGGTGCTGCAGAGGTAACTGGTTAATATTTCAAACGTTTTATCCTATGAACTAATGACAGAAAACCATAATTTAAAAACAACATACTTCATACTAAAATTACAAAAGTAAAAGTTTGTATGTATATGTGTATTTAACTCATTTAAGGCGTGAATGAGTTACAAAAAAAGGTAAATTTTATCTAAATCTTTAATCTGTTCAGGTGTTTAGCACGCTAACGCTAAACCATAAATCCTGGAATACTTTTTTATTTCAGTAGTATGTTCCTTTCGCTTGATTTTCCACTTTTACGCGAGTGGAGTCGCTGGCAGAAGTTAGTAGTTAGTAAATGATAAATGAAGATGGAACTAGAATCTTTGAGTTAAACTCGCACACATAAGAATCGTATCAATCACGCGTAGCAGTCCAGTTTGATTTGCTACGAATGCGTAGCGTTTGCTACGTACGTACGCTACGGCGTAGGCGACGTAGCAAACGCTACGTTTTCGCATGGGCAAACTTTACGTACACAATGTAATTGAAGTAAACACTTCAATTACATTGTGTACGTAAAGTTTGCCCATTAGACTTTTTCTTTTAAAAGACTAATTTAAACAAATTCGTATTTTTCCCATTTTCGGAATTTAATTTCGACTTATTCTCACTTATTTACATGGACTAACTTCCTTTCTGATCTACATAGCAGAATTACTGGATAATGGGGCATTCATTAACTAATTTTTATCCCCCCTATAATAAGTAGTGAGATTTTAGTCACCCCTTTATTTTACTCACCCCTTTCTTTCTAAGAAATACAGGAATATTTCTTCAGGACTACAGTACTCTTCCGAATAATCCCGTAGATAATTATAGCTCCCTCTAAAGCCACAATGAGCGTCATAGCGTGAAATCACTAACCGTGATTGGCCAATCGGAACGTGTGGGAAACACACCGACAGCGGGACACTGATTCTAACCGCAAACACCTATTTTGGAGTTCGATACGATATTCGGTAGTTCGTCCATTCCTATGGACGAACTACCGAATATTACAATCAACCGATTCATGTTACAATCAACTTGAATTTTGTTGGCTCTTCAGTGTCATTCCAGTCAGCTATATTGATTAGACTATTAGTCTAGTTGTTAATGGTCCTAATTGCTATGCCAGATGTTATGGGTACGATTCCCACCCAGGACAAACTACTACTTCGTACTTTTTTATTATTGTGTTTTTAGTTTATACGATTATGTGAGGCACAAATAGACGTTTTTCTTTCTTTCTTTTCTTTTTTTCTTCCCAAGAAGAAGAATCGCTAAACTAAGTGGGGGGCGGGGCACATTGTTCACTGGAGCTAGTGTACAGTAAAGTAATTTCTATCCGTCTAGCTCTTCGGTATACCTCAAAATTAACTCTCAAGACCTCACGTTCCACAATTTACGACCAATGACGTAAGTCTCAAGCAATATTGCCCCAATTATAATCTTATAGTACACGCTAGTTCAAAGTTGAGACAGTTTTGAACGATGGAGGGGAGATAACAGCTCTCGTTTGGAGTGCGTAGGTACTGGGCTTCAGTGGCGTAGCGTGGACTAATTAAGATGTAGGCGAAGGTGCTTTAGCGAGGCCTTTTCGTTTAAAAAATTCGTTTGACTACATCGTCGCTTATCATCAAGTGAAAAAGATGTCAAAACAAATAAATAATAAAAATAATATAATAGATATCACTGTCAACGATAAGATCGCCATGTACCCATAGATTTAAGTTTTATATAAGGTCTCTTACTTTTTAATGTAAAATAAAGTTTAATCTAATGTATTATTAAAAAAAAAACCGAGCAAGTGCAATAAGAACTCGAACACATTGAGGGTTCTATACAAACGTATGGAGGACTTCAAACAAACGTATGAAACTCTAAGAAACCCTCGTTTTAAATAACCAAGGGTTTGTGCGAGGCCCCTTTAGGTGTGAGGCCAAGGTCAAAGTCCCACATCGCCCACGCCTAGCTACGCTACCAGCTTGTGCCGGAGATTGTCACAATCAATTAGTGCCGCCTGTCTGCTCACCCCAGGAAGTCAAGGACGTCGGCGTTATATTTATGTGTAAAGTGATGATATGTCTGGGGTCTTATGACGTTGATTAGCTATTTAATTTGCTAATAAAGCAACTTTTCAGGACTCCGTACCTAAAAGGAAAAATTAGAACCCTTATTGGTTTAATGTAGTGAACATTAATGAATAATGAAACAATAATGAATTTGGGTAATGAAAAGAAACAAGCTCTAACCTTAAAACTACGTAAATATACTCATAAATTAAAAAAGAAAAAACCTAATGATCTTAACTAAAATCCATATAGGATTACTTTCTGGTCCATCTGGCCTGTCTGTCAACACCATTTAACTACAGAACGCGTGGAAGTATCATGTTGAAATTTAAACCATGTACTGAACGAATTCTGCGGGCCCTTGACATTGAAAAATCAAATTCTAAGTAAAAAAAAAATACGGTCGCTTATGTCCATTTAGTTTTGACACTCTCAAAGGAATCACAGTTCACGAATGCCATTGCCGTAGACTTAGAACCATGAATTTTGGCATGAAACAAGGTTTTATAATACAAGTATAGAAATATGAAAACTGAAAATTTGTGATTACGTCACAAATTTTCAGTTTTCAGATTTGTTTCTATACTTGTCAGTTTGATGAGTAAAGACAAGGTAAGCGCTTTCCATCGTCGACCGCATCGTCGCTTTCCATCAGGTGAGATAGCGGTCAAGCGCAAACCTATCAATAATAAAAAAGGTATGTTCTGCAGTAGAGGTCTTTCGCCTGAAATGATGGTGATGACAAAATTTTACAAAAAAAAACGTAACAAATTAGTCACAGAAACTTACTTATTATTTATAATATAAGTGTGTTAAAAAAGAAAATGGTAAGCTATTATAGAATGCAAAGCAATGCCAGCTTTGTTATACCGAACACCGTTATTACCCGATCCAAGTCCATTATTATAAGGATACCATAATTTACTAAGAAATGATAAGGTATCTTCAACAAGATTACAAATACCTGGCACTACGACATTATCTGTTTTTATAATCATTACATAGTATAAAACAAAGTTGCTTTCCGCTGTCCCTATGTATGCTTAGATCTTTAAAAGTACGCTACGGATTTTGATGCGGTTTTTTTAATAGATAGAGTGATTCAAGAGGAAGGTTTATGTGTATAATACATGCAGAATATATTGAATATCAGTACTCGTGCGAAACTGGGGCGGGTCGCTAGTCTTAGGTATATATAAAAATGATTAGCTGTTCGTTAGTCTCGCTAAAACTCGACAATGGCTGGATCGATTTGGCTAATTTTGGTCATGAAATATTCGTAATAGTCCAGGGAAGGTTTCAAACATGAGAACGTGAAAAATTCGGCTTCATGAAGTTTAATTTCAGCTAGTACATAATATAATATTCCACAATTATTACACAACGCCTTCTAGTCTTAATTAAGAAAGATTTTTGTTACATGTACTACTAAATAAAAAACACCGGCCTCATCTCTAAACGAGGCTATTTAAGTACGTTCTATTTTAAGTATATTATATACTAGCTGCTGCCCGCGACGTTGTCTGCGTGAAAGCTTTACAGCACCAAAAATACCTAATATGGCAGTGTCGGTATAGCATTATAAGTAAATAACTTTTAAAATAGCATTGCATCAGCCTTATAAAGTTCCCGTTGCTGGGACACAGACCTCCTTTCTAGGAGAGGAAATGGGCCATAATGGATTATCAATTACCAATCCGTATTGAACTTGGATTGGTGGATGACACAATATGTCTTCGATTTTTGGTTCTAAGACATTCACAATCACAGTTTCCTCATGATGTTTTCCTTCACCGTTGAGCAGTGGTTATGAAATAAATTACACAAAGTAATGCGCCTGGCTGGGTTTGAACCCCCGACCTACAACTTGTAAGTCAGAGCCTTTACTACTTCGCTATCACTGAGTCGGAGCCTTTACCACTCCGCCACCATACTACGATGGTAGTTATGCAACCAGAAGCTAAAATGTAAAGAGAGTTAGGACTGGTGACGCGGGAGCAAGCGACATACAGTTGCCCGCGTAAGAGACAACTCGTTCTGAAGTTGACACCCGCTGCACTCAGTGTCTGCCCTTGCGACTTATTGATGGTCATCTCGAAGCAAACACTCACGGGGAACTGTACGCGCTTGAAGTGGAACGGGAAGTTATGAGGTACAAATACTGCCTCGCTTACTCCACAAACCGTAAGAATTTTTGCTTCAATGGTGTGTCTGTGCAGCGAGATGACTTTAAGATGGGGCTCGTTAAACCACTTTGGAGAAGATAGGTACCGAAGATGCATAATCGGGACTCCGACTTTCAGCTTGATGGTATGCGCTGGAAGTCCACTTGCTGGCTGGGAGTTCAAAAATTCCACGGGATAATGTGTGGCGTCATCTTGCTCGACGACAGTGTTTATCGAGGTATAGACCACTGCATTTCCCTCAATTTCCTAGAGAATGCATTCGTTAATTGCTGCAGCCTGATCATTTTTGGACGTCAAAATGACCCGCTCACACACCCAAGAATTCTACTGGTGCGGTAAACGACCGATGTCCCCGTACACACAGCACATGAATTCTTCTAAGCTGGCTAACGCTGTATCGACAGACTCTTGAAGTACCTCCTGTCCACCTATCTCGCAGTGGGCTTTGACTTGCAGCGGACTTTGGCAGAGGCCATGATCCGGAGCGAAGAAGAGTGGCAGGCGGGCGCCTCCTTCTGCGAAGCAGTAATGCTAGCGGCTAAAAAAGGGCAAAGGCAAAAGCAAAGGCGCTCTAGCTGCAGCCACCGCAGCCGTATCTCCTTTCCCGAATTCTGGCCACAGTAGGAGCGGGCTTGCGACCGCCGAGCAATGGGTAGCTCTCTGTCCACCCATTCGATAACCGTCCGGACTGGGCCTAAGTCGTCGACGGCGCGCACTGTTCCCTGCGCCTCAAGCAGTCATCAGCAACTGTAGAAGCCCAGCAGGGCCGAAGCCTTCTGGGGGTAAGGGTAGACGTTAAAGCGGAACACCGGGGCCTTGGAACTAAGGCAAGAAGGAACGGTGGGTTGTTTAGTCAGTACGAGTTTGTGCATTGCTGCCGAACCGAGCTCTCATATTATTGGTCAAGCGCAGCGCACAAACTCGTGACTACAACGAAGATTGTATCAACGTAGCAATCGGGATGCGTTTGCCCGAAATCGCCACTGAACAAACTGTGACAGCACCCATCAAATGTTCGTTCCCGCGGATGTCCTGCAAGGTTCTGTCCTCGGCCTCAACTGCCTTCCTGGTGGCCATTGTAAGCTCATCCCAAACGATCAGAGAGCAAACCTTAAGCACGTGTCCCTTATCGCTGTTACGTGACACACCACAAACAGGCGATTTGCGCTCTCTAAATCGATAGGAATTTAAACATGGCATGTGCTGTCTTGCCTTGCCACCTGGAAGCAGTATGGCAGTGATTCCCGACGACGCGACAGCAATGGCAATATTGCCTTGCCTCCTGACCTCTGCAAGTATGCTATGTTTTTCCTGTTCTAACAGGAGCAACCCAAGAAAAACATTTTACCCTGGTTTTGCACAACGCTTTCAAGGTTTTTGCTCTGAAGAAAACTCTGTCTCAGCGTTCTACTCTCGATTTCCATACTCTTGATGCGGTGATGATTGGGGAGCTGGTAATCCATATTCAATCAGTGGATTGCCGCCGATAGAAATGTCTACATCTTGAAGTGAACTGAGACAGGTGTTCAGCACATGATCATCAGTTACATCGACTTCGTCTCCAGTAGCACGCCTCAAAGCTCGCAGAAAATCTTCAGAAAGATGATGGCGATATTTCAATGAACATAACTTTTTTGTAATACTGAACACCGCATTTTTTTTAATAGTCTTGCTCAACTCTGTTCAAGATTTTGAGGGTTTTTTGGGACTTGAATTTTTCAAAACGAACTATACCCTGCCCTATATATTGCCCTGTGCGATAAGACTGCCCATTGTACACTTAATTTTTGTATTTGTATATCCTGTCCACATTATGAGGTGTACTAAAATAAAAAATAAATAAATAATATACGATACCACTTTTAAGGAAGAAATATGCATTACCATCTATGAATTTTAAGAATAACTAACTACTAACCTTGCCAACATGATCAAATTTAAATTATTAATGTAGGTACAAAAATTGTTGACATGTAATTTGATTTGATTTTTATGAAATTAAATAGATGGCGCTGTTTTAAAAATTTCTTTATACTACTACATTAAAATATGTTTCTCTGCCCAAGTTACTTAAATGGCGTAGTTTTTAAAGTGTAAAGCCAGATAATAGCATTACTTACTCAAAAACAACATTTAAGTAAATATGTGTCGTTAGATTAAACACTGCCACAGAATGCGTATGAAAAATAAATATTCACAACTCCTCCCCATAAGTGATAGCGTGATAATATGAAGTCCCAAGAGGACACAAATTTCCGTTGTCGTTTTTGTGTCTGTATTTGCGGTAGACAGAAGGTAAAAATAATATTATTTTGTTAATGTAATGTTTTCGTTTGTACTTATTTGAGTCAGTAGATGTCGTTGTACGTATATAAATAACATTGAAACGTTATTTAAGATTAGGTTGCGTTGTAAAATAAATCCGTTAGACCGTTGGAATAAGAATAAGATATTTCATATAAACATGGAGAACGCCGTTTCACCATTAAAGAGATAGGTAACCCACATTTTTTAGTAAAACGAACCAACCACTACCTAAGATATTTCCCTAAAAATAAATAAGTAACATTTGCTCTGTTTGGACTTGTTTTTTTTTTTCATTTCTAATTCCCAGTTCTGAGTATATTCGACCGCGCAGTAAGACTAAAAAAATGCACATCATTACCATCTATGAATTTTAAGTATAACTATCTGCTAACCTTGCCAACATGTTCAAATTTAAATTATTAATTTCCAAAAAGTGTTAACATGTAACTTGATTTGATTTTTGTGTAATCTCATAGATGGCGCTGTTTTAAAATTGTCTTTATACTACTAATATTCATTAAACTATGTTTCTTTGCCCAAATTACGTTGTTTTGAAAAATTAATAATAGGAATTTTTATTATTTACCTAAATAAGTTTACGTGCCAAGTTTCAAATTAATTTACCCAAGGAATAAGATTCTCCCATACAAACTTTAACATCCCCTAAATCTTGCACTGAGGGTACTACTGAAAAAACAAATATGCCGTCCTTGATAACTTATTTAGGGTAATATTTGTGCTAAGTTTTGAGTCGATCGGCCCACGGAAAAAAAAGTTACACCCTTGCCACCCTTTAAATTCAATATTGCTTACCTCCCATAACTTACGGCGTGATAATATGTAGCTTAAAGCCTTCCTTGGTTTACAAGGAACATTTTTGCTTAATTTCAAATCAATCTATCCAGTAGTTTTGGCGCCAACCCGTACCATAGGCACAGAAAAACAGACAAACAGACAAACAGACAAAAATTCTAAAAAGTCACTTTTTGTCATCAGTTACGTTTTTCTAACAAAACCCACTCATTTTTTCCAGAAAATTCTCAATGTACAGTTTTTCTTTCGTTACTGTTTTATTATATGTATAGATTTTAGTATGATCTATTAAACTGACGAAAAAAAAGTTCTTTTGAAACTTTCTTACAAAATAAACATCATTTAATATATTTGAAATTCATACTTATCATAGATAAAAAGCTGAAAGTAAATTTTCCTTCAAGCGTTACCTTAGTTTGAGTCTTTGTCATAATAATAGTCATATTTTAAGTTCTGTTAATTATACTTATTTGATATTTATCATAGTACTACAGTTTATAATATGAGAATATAGTATACGTATTTTATTATTATAAGTCACTTTATATTACAAACTATTTAAATTATCTGTTATTTATAACAAACTATCGTGCTCTCTCACATTTGTCACACACAAACATTTGTCCCGGGTAGGAATTGAACTTCCGAGATAGCAGACAGGGTCAATATCTACCAGATCAACTAGCCAATCGATTCGAAATGATTCCCTAGATATCACGAACCCGTACATACTGGTAAAAAAATACCCTTATAAATAACCACTATTCTAGAACGATCATTTTTGAATTCTCTCAATTCTCCTCTCAGTTGCTTTTACCATTGAGTTTCCAATTTCGATTTTATTTTTCGCCGTGAGTTACGTTTCCAAATAATCGCATCATCGAAGCACGAGAGCTCGCATATAAAATGAAGTAAATTCATGATAACTGTGCGAACGAATGCTGGAGTTTTGTTGAAATATTCGTGAACATGGTGCTGCTGAGTGCATCGTGTTAAAATGTAAAACAGACTGTTAACGAGGGCCGTGGAATAAATTTAATTAGTCGCGATACGGTGGGAATATTTCTGACAGTATGATGTGAGAATGATGACGTCACTATCCGCTTCAAGCATAAGGGATCCGGCATAGGATTTTTTATGGTAGGTAAAAATCATCCAATGACTAATCCCGCCCTTATGCTTAAAGGGAAACAGTATCAGACTCTTACTGACTAAACAACCCACCTCGTTGCTACCTTGCCTTTATACTAACGCCCGAGCCTTGCTTACACACCCTTGGCCCCAGCCTTCGACCCTGCAGAGTCCTTACGGTTTCCTGACAACCTTTAAATCACGTGGGAACAGCACGCTCCATCGACGACTTTCGCTCAGTCCGGATATCGGACGGCAAGCTACCCAATGCTCTTCTCAGTCCACTGGGTATGATGGATTCTTCAGCTACATATATTATGTATTTATAAACGTAACTACTCAGTTTCGTCTAGGATGCTTTGCTTATACACTGATACATTGCAATATAGTTTTGTGTAGAAGCCCTACTCCTGCTTTACTGGAAAAGGATTAAGAAGAACAAAACAAGTGAATTCTGTTACTTTTTGGTGTACAATAAAGTTTTTTTCTATCTACGAGTATCTATCTTTTCTCTAAAAGAAATTACTCATACCACTCAGCTTTGCATAAACTCCTCACACCGCTTAGCAAGAAACAATCACACAGTACACGATACATGTGTTTTCTTTGCTTTACGTTCCATGGCCCTGGGGTTAATTTCACTTAACCTTCTATTACCTAAGCCTACCCTAGTAGGCTTCAAGCCTGCTGGGCCCCTATGCACGCTATCACAGTTGTCCCACCACCGCTACATATCCTACATATCCCTCACCATCTCAGTTGCAAAACCATTCTTAAGCCGAGCTCAGAAAGGGAGAGTTAGACGCGTTTTGCTGATCCCTTGTTGAATAGACTTTTTTTTTTTTTTTTTTATGGTAGGTGAAAATCATCCAATGACGAAACCCGCTCTTGGGTGGAGCGGGAGACTAGTGTCAGACTCTTACTGACTAAAAAACCTACCCCGTACCTTCCTTGCCCTATTCCTGGAGTCGAGGTAACAGTTTCCCACCACCCTCTAGACTCCGGGAGGCTTCGACCCTGAAGGGCCCCTGCAGGCTGAAGGGCCCCTGCAGTGTTGAATAGACTTAGATCGGTCCTCGAATGAATTTCAACAAACGATAGCTGAATACGCACAATAGCAGAATGTTTCGGTAAATTCAGATTGGTTTACTCAATTTGTAGTTAGAGTTAGTTTTGCGACGCGGCAGAAAACAACTAAATGATGCTAGCGAAAAAGTTCTTTGTATGTTATGTACAACTAGAAATCCACTCCGTCTTTACTTGTGTACAAATTATACACACAAACCTAACCTTTAACCTTTTATCTACCTTAATTACAAACACAATTAAAGAACAATAGTTTTTCGAGCGCCGGCGCTCGCTTGGGGCTTAATACTCTAATGGTCTTTCTACTAGTGAAATCTGTTTTAAAATCCGTTGCGTGGTTTAGATGAAAACGAAACGAAAGATGTAAAGACCCCTAAATGTAGCTAATAGGAGACACAGACTCTGGCTGGAAATTCTATTTCTCAAAGTATTTTTAATAACATGTGAATTTCATCACGCATGCTCCGTAAGCAGAAAATTTCAAAAGGTAATTGCAATAAAAATATGGCAAAAGGCAATTAGCAATTGAAAAAAAAAATGCTATTTGCAGTTGTTATTGCTGTTAAAAACTGCGATTGGCATTTATTTTTAAAGACCTTTATTTTTTAAGTGCTATTTATTTGCAGAGTATAACTTTAGACTTGCCAAAATCCGACGACGGTACTGCAATAATTGATTGTATCGATTACCCCATAAATAAAACTTTCGATTCCTAAAATCCTAAGTCTAAAACGAGCGTAATGGAATTATTGGAAAATGAACATAGAATTAGTTTACATTTAATTAAGAGACCGCGTTCCGAGAATATTGTATAGTCATTAACGTTTATAAATAGTGGAAGTTGGGAACCCTTTTCAACGCCGGCTACATAACCGCAAAGTTTCACTACAACATAAATTAGTGTTTGTTAACTAGTAACCATATTTATTTAGGTATTTAACATTTTGCAACTATATTATGCTCTTATTACGTGGATACTTAAAATGTTTAATCCAAACAATCGTACTTAAAAAATGCATCTTACCGGCTTTTTTATGGTAGGTAAAAAACATCCAATGACCAATCCCACCGTTAGGTGGAGCGGGAAACAGTGTCAGACTCTTACTGACTAAACAACCTACCCCATTCCTACGTTGCCATATATACCAGTGCCAGAGCCTTCCTTTCAGACGCGAACCTTTGTCCCAGTTGGCTTCGACCCTTTTGCAGGGTCTCTACGGTTTGCTGACAATTCCTTGAGAGTCTTACCGGCTTATATTCAGTTCTAATATTCAGTCAGCATGGCGAGATGAACAAAACTGTATAATCTTCGTCATGGTGACAAAAATACGTGATTCCAAATTTGATAATGGTCTCATCATTACATAGTATAAAACAAAGTTGTAAAGTCCCTATATATGCTTAGATCTTTAAAAGTAAGCAACGGATTTTGATGTGGTTTTTTTAATAGATAGAGTGAATCAAGAGGAAGGTTTATGTGTATAATATATTCAATATCAGTACTTGTGCGAAGCTGGGGCGGGTCGCTAGTATGTAATAAATTGCTTGCCTATAAAAACTACATTCGTTTCTTTTCTAACACCGGTAATCGTATCGTGTAACCCTTTCGCTTCCTCCCATTCAAAACTGGAGCGTGAGTCAGACTTCTACTGACTAAAATCACACCTTTGCATCCTTGAAGGTTGATGCGAAAGCATAACACCAGAGCTCTGAGATTAAGAGTCTGACACAGTTTCCCGCTCCTCCCAAGGGCGGGATTCGTCATTGGATGATTTTTACCTACCATAAAAAAACCACCCTGCACTAAAGATAAAGCCGGCTCTATCCTTTATTATCAAAACAAAACACACTAGACTTGTTTTAACAAAACAATGTAATCCAAAATACCAAAATAGACCTTTTCACAAAATAAAAACTATACAAAAAAAACTTTCGTCTATTTTTCTACGCTTGCTAACAAGCTCAAAAAACTCCACTCTGTTTCCGACCGTACCATTGTTCGCTTTATGATGAAGCGGATAGGGAAAAATGAAATGACCCTCGATTAAATTGGCTGGCCTGTCAGTCTAGTAGTTAGTAACCCCGACTGCCGTGCTGGAGGTCGTGGGTTCGATTCCCATCAAGGACAATTTTTTGTGTGATGAGCACTATGAGCACTTGTAAGACAGATAAGGACAATTTTATTACTAAGAAATTATTTTATTTATTCTAATTTGATTTAAATGTCTATTTATTAATGAGGTTTTGTGCGTGTATGTATTAAATTGTTTGTTTTTGACGATTATTTTTGAATTTGTTTTGTTTTAATTTGTTTTGTTTTGTTTTCAATGTGTTTTATTATATAATTTTTAATTCAATAGCATTTTATAATAATTGAAATTTGTGGCTGATGGCAAGACATAGTGTTCTTTTTATATTGACATCACATCTGTATTTTGTTTACCTACCTATGTTCTACAAATAAAATATCTGATTCTGATTCTGATTCTGACTTGTTGTGTGTGTGGGTGTAATTTTTCTATAATTTGTATGTATTTAAAAATATATAAGTACACTTATCAGTTATCTAGTACTCCTAACACAAGCTGTGCTTAGTTTGAGACTAGACAGCGTTGTCATATAGTTGTCGAAAATAATCATAAGTATAAAAAAACCGTTTTCGTATATGTTGTGGCCAGAACAAAAAAAGAAAAGCTCATGTTCGCATAATCCGTTTCCCAAATTTGTGACCGTAGGAGGAGGCACACACTCTCACTCTTTTCTCACCATAATTTTTGACACTCAGACAGGGAATACTTAGTCTAATTCTCTACGACTAAACAATTGTAATTTTTCGCTTCAACAAAATTGAACTATATTAAAATTGTCGTTGCATTTCAACTCCAAACAGAATAATTCATTTCAATTTCATTTATTTGCATACTGCAACATTAAGAGACAGCTAAAATGGGCAGCCAATACCTGTTTCTTTTCTGTAGGTAACGAAAGTTACATTGAAGGTCTGTGATGTGGACCAAAGAGAATTTTAAGAAAAGCACATGTTCGCTTCCTTTCCACAAATTTCTACCCGTAGTTTCAACCGTAGGAGGAGACAATATGGACTTTTATAGCCATATATAGACATATTTGCTCGCCAGAACGTGGCGAGCAATTATGTCAGTGATGTCAATTATTCTAAATTGCAAATTACATTTCCTATTGACTTATCGTATATATTATATATAGTGTGCGAGGTGAGAGGTTATACACATTATATACCTCTCACACTTTTCTCACCGCATTCACTTGACACTCAGTCAGGGAATACTTAGTCTAATTCTCTACGACTATACAATTGTAATTTTTCGCTTGAACAAAATTGAACTATATTAAAATAGTCGTTTCGTTTCAACTTCAAACGAAATGATTAACGTTGCCAACAATAGAATATTCGAAATGTCGCCATATTCTCTGAAATTGGAAACGTGTATCTTTGATGTTTCGAAGCAAATTGAGTTCGTGTGATTTCGGAAAATCTTCGTCTAGTGTTGGTAAAGTCGGGGAAATCAGACAAGTCTATCACTTCTAAATTGAAACTTCATTAATTTTAGATCTATGGAACTTGCCACGCGTAAATAAACTTTAGGCTCTAGACAAAGAGATACCTACTCAATTATATTTTTACTTTTTAAAATGTTTTTCTTTTTTTATTGTTGACAGGCTTTCAAAGAAAGAAAGCAAGAAAAAAAATCTTTTATTTGACATATGACACACACAATTTCGAAACAAAACAACATATAGACACATAAAATTTAAAAAAAAGGCGAAAACTAACTTGCGTCTCTCGATTGCGCCAAATTAGTCCAGTTCAACTAAAATACCAGGCACTTACGAGGTAGTTGCCTGCCGCTGTGGTTGAACTTGACTATTACGATAGAACGTAACTGTCCATCAGGTGAGATACCATCCATCAGGTGAGGTGAAGACGATAGAACGTAATTACTTAGAGTAAAACTAACCTGTTCACTCTTGACTTAAATATTCCCAGACAGTAACCTGAATTTCACTTTCTTTATATTCTTTTTTGTACACATATAACATTAACATATACTAGCTTTCTGCCAGCGGCTTCGCTCGCGTAAAAATAAGTTTTCGCACAAACTGTGGACACGCGTTTTATCCCTTTAGGGGGTAAATTTCGGAAAATCCTTTCTTAGTGTTCGCCTACTTCATAAAATGAAGCCCTGTGCAAATTTCCACGTTCCTAGTCCCAGTAGTTTTGGCTATGCTTTGATATGTCAGTCAGTCAGTTTCTCCTTTTATATAAATAGATAAAAGAACACTCCACTCCTATAGCTGTACGCATGATGACGCAATAACGTTAACTATCTAAAATCGAAAATAAAAAACGTTTTGAAATCCGTTCAAAACTAATTAAATTAAACCTTTCAAATCTGATAAGAGGAAAGACTCTCAAGTAACGGAAAAAGGATGTAGAAATTAGAATGAGAAGTGAACGCTATTAAGTCGCCCACTCCATACAGATTTTTTTTAATTGAAATAAGACTAGTAATTGACTCCGACCCCACATGTTGATAAGCAGTGATGGAATCGCTGATGGTGAGGCGCGCTAGTTTATTAAGAGCCTATTCACTCTAGCCTTGAAGACACCTACATTGTATTACTGTAGACGCCCTTCAGGGTCGAAGCCTCCTGGAGCCGAGGGTTGGTGCGAAAGCGTTATACCGGGGCTCTGGCAATAAGGCAAGGGAAGAACGGGGTAGGTTGTTTAGTCAGTAGGAGTCTGACACTGTTTCCCGCTCCGCCCACGAGCGGGATTCGTCATTGGATGATTTTTACCTACCATAAAAAAAACCTACTACTATTTGGATGAGAAGACCACAGCAGGCAAATTGTCCTCGTAAAAAAACAAACTTTACCTCTTTATGATATTAGTGTAGATTTCTGTAATCGGTAGCACCAGTCAATCCCATACAATTCAGACTCAAAGAATGACACGGCATTGTTTTTTTATGGCAGGTAAAAATTATCCAATAATGAACCTCATCCTTGGGCGGAGCGCAAAACAGTGTCAGACTCTTACTGACTTAACAACCTACCCCTTTCCTACGTCACCAACTATACCAGGGCTAGAATCTTCCTTTCAGAGACTAGAGACTTCCTTTAAGATGTCACGGCATGTCATGATTTGTCTTGGCCTCTTTTATACTTTTGTGATGTAAATAAATAATTACCATGATCTTTACAAACTACAATCAGCGGAAAAACCCGAACAAATAAAATGCGACTGATCCAATAAGGAAGAGATAGGATAAGTGCGTCAACCTATTATGATTCAATAAAAACGAGAATGTAAATCGATTTCATTTCGTTTTTATTTCTCAATTTTCTTCTTTTCCGATAGAACCGTTGACCGTGGTCGTATTTCGAATTGATCGTTCGATAAAATGAATGTCGAAGAAAAGGTCGGTTCGATCAAGTTGGACGTCGGAGTTATGAATCGAAAGCAAACATTCAAGTTTTACATATGCAATCGAAGTAATGAAAGTGTAATTTACACTGAGTTTCTGGGAACTAAAGCAAGAAAAAACGGTGGGTCGTTTAGTCAGTAGTAGTCTGACACTGTCCCCCGCTCAGGGCGGGATTTGTCGTTCGATGATTTTTCTCACCTTAAAAAAACAGATCAGCTCTATTTGATATCGCTCCTCCATCCGTGGATAATCCTTAAGACGCTTATTACAGATATGGGATACGATTGAATATCCATCCATCTCTTTTTGGGCCTCCCTCTTTCTTTCCATCCATCTACGTGTAGTAGTTTAAACTGACGAAAAGAAAAATCACGTGTAAAAGTGTTCTTTTAAAACCTATTTACAAAATAAATATCATCTTACTAATATTATAAATGCGAAAGTTACGATGTTTGGATGTTTGTTACTCAATCACGCCAAAACGGCTGGACGGATCTGGATGAAATTTGGCACAGGCATAGGATACACTCTGGAATAGGACATAGGCTACTTTTTATCCCGGAAACCCCAATACCACGCGGGCGAAGCCACGGGCAAAAGCTAGTTTATCATAACTAGTTAAATCCGTAATATATACCTGTTTCCACTTTCCACTAACTAGTCGAACCCGTAATATGTTCGCTCGTTTAGCGGATCAGCTCCATTCGATATCGCTCCTCTATCCGTGGATAATCCTTAAGTCGCTTATTACAGATATGGAATACGATTGAATATCCATTTATCTGTTTTTGGTCCTCCCTCTTCCTCTCCATCCATCTACGTGTACTAGCTTAAACCGACGAAAAGATAAGAAAATGATGGGTAAAAGTGTTCTTATAAAACCTATTTACAAAAATATTTATCGCTAGCTTTTGTCAGCGGCTTCGCCCGTGTACATAAAATATAGCCTGTACCGTCATTCAGGAGTAAAGCAGCTTTCTGTTGTTGCAAATTTTTTTCCAATCGGACCAGTAGTTCCAGAGATTACCCCCTACAAGCAAAAAAACAAACTTTACATCTTTATTATATTAGTGTAGATGTAGATTAGTGTAGATAAACCTTTGCAGGCACTTTTGAAATGACATAAAGTCAATCTGTCACGAAAAAAATGACGCTAATTGCACATTCCAAAAAGTAGGTCTCAATGGAGAAGAATGTGCAAGAAACTCCATGGACACTCTTTTCAAAAGTGTTCTTTTAAAACCTATTTACAGAATAAATATCATTTATCATAACTAGTTGAACCCGTAACATATACTTGTTTCCACTAACTAGTCGAACCCGTAATATGTCCGCTCGTTTAGCGGATCAGCTCCGTTTGATATCGTTCCTCCATCCGTGGATAATCCTTAAGTCGCTTATTACAGATATGGCATACGATTGAATATCCATCCAACTCTTCTTCGGCCTCCCTCTTCCTCTCCATCCATCTACGTGTACTAGTTTAAACCGAGGAAAAGAAAAAAAATGACGTGTAAAAGACCACTTTTACACGTCAAAAGACCACTTTTACACGTCAAAAGACCACTTTTACACGTCAAAAGACCACTTTTAAAACCTATTTACAGATTATATATCATTTATCATAACTAGTTGAACCCGTAATATACCTGTTTCCACTAACTAGTCGAACCCGTAATATGTTCGCTCGTTTAGCGGATCAGCTCCGTTTGATATCGCTCCTCCATCCGTGGATAATCCTTAAGTCGCTTATTACCAGATACGGGATACGATTGAGTATCGTTTTATGTGAGTACTGAATTACTCCATGTAGTTTTGTATTATGGAGATGGTTTTATTGGAAAAGGAAAATTTATTAAGTTGAACTTAGTCGTTTTAAAGTTTAATTAATACCTTTTGAATACTGTAATTAGAGACATAATAGAAAGACAAAAGGTGTGCGAACGTCGGCATTTGCTTAGGGCTCAAGAGTTTAAATTACTGTTATATTTTTGTTAATCTTTTGAATATGATAGAAGCTTAGAAATATTTTTTTGTTAAGAATGCGATTTACTGTCGATTTTGGAAACCTTTGTCGCTTGAAATTCGTGAAGAAGTAGTATATAATACGTCCCAACTTACTAAGTCCAAATTGCATAAGATTTTTTATAAAAATTTAAAAGCATTTGCTTTTAAGTTTTGGTAAGTAAACATAATCACCCACCCTTTATTAAAAAAAGTCGGTATTTTATTTTATTCTAGATAGGCTCAAGTTTGACCACTATCTCACCTGATGGTAAGCGATGATGTGATGATTCATAAAACTCAGTAAAAATTGGGAGATAATTACTCGTGGATTCTAAATTCAAATTTATCAATAAACAATTTTAATATAAAATATATAATAATAAAATAATACCTCCCAATGTTTACTTTTTGATTACAAAGTTTATTTTGTTTTAATATAAATAAGGTGTAATATTTAAAACGGTAGTACCTACATGTAAATCAATTATTTAAAAGTCATGTTTAATTGTTCGATTAATCAAAAACAGATCTACAACGGCATCGAGTTTGCCCAAAAAGTCTCTACTTAAAAAAAAAAACCAAAAGACCCTTACGTTAAAATAAAGTCTTAAAAAATCCAACGCTTAAAAAACATTTGCTCTTAAAAAAATCACCAACAACGCATCGTAGTAATTAAAAGCAAAATTCGCGCTACAATCCTTTCGCAAGACCGGACTCCTTTTGACAAAAAAACAAAAGAAAACCCGTGACTCATACAGTCAGAGATTTTTTTTTTCTTTAGCCCCGTCTAGACGTGTCGAGTTGTAATAAAACACGTCTAGCCTAAGTCTGGCTTACTTCTATAGAAGGCGAGTTTCACAATATAATGCGTGCAGTGTGTAGATGTCAACGGAGAGCCTTGTAATCTGTGGACGTGAGACGCGCGTCTTAGTGCTTGTTCACGTTGACTCGCGGGCGCGGTGGCGGGCGCGGTCACGAAATATCAAACATATGGCGCAACATCCAAGTGTTCACGTAGGAATCGCACGTGCGGGCTAAGTAGCGGGCAAGCTAGCGAGTAGCGCGCGCGCCGCTCGCGGCAATATCAAACCCGTGAGATGTTTGTGTGTGCAGCTAGCAGCGGAGCGCGCAATTCAACCAGTTTAAACTTGTCGCTAGAAACGTTATCGCGTCACACCCGCGCAAACGCCTGGCGGCCAATGTGAACACAAACCCGCCACGTCTTCGCGACCGCACCCGCCACCGCGCCCGCGCGTTCCAACGTGAACAAGCACTTACAAGTCTGAACCTAGCTTTAGACTTACAATAATGAAAATGTGTATTCTAGAACAATGTCTGAGAAGTCACCGCGAACATTTAGGTCAGGGTGACTTTACAACTAATCGATACAATCCGCGATTTATTTTTTACTAGCAAGATTTTGTGATATCTATCAATTATAAAATCGAAAGTAAGTCCTGTGAGATCAACCAAAAAAAAAAAATTAAACCGGTCATGTGCGAGTCGGACTCGCGCACGAAGAGTTCCTTGTTGTCTCTAGTAAAAAAAAATACACCAAAATATTTATTCCATTTGTTGTTATAGCGGCAACAGAAACACATCATCTGTAAAAATCTATCCATCCGAAAAATAAAAAATCAAATCAAATCAAAATCGTTTATTTCAAAGACACCAACTGCAAGTCAAAATGTCGGTCAGTCAAAAAAAAAAGAAAGTGAAGCTAAATTACTTCCCAATATTAATATCTTTCCATCCCAGGTTGTCTGGAAGAAATCGCAGAATGCGATAAGGCAGACCATTGTATGTCTCGGCTCATTTGTAAAATTATCTTAATGTACAATATTCTTTATTGTACATTAAGATATACAATTAATATATCTTAATTTTATTTATATATAAATAAATAAATAAAATTTCAACTGTCCAGCTATTATGGTTCACGAGATGAGTAAACCGAGTTAAAACTTGAGCAACCTACAATTTCAAAACGTTCGATTTTCTTTTGACAAACACGAAATTACAGGGCGACAAGATAATAGGTTGTAGTAGGACTGAATAGCTAGCTTTGTACCGACTTACGTCAAAGACCTCTGAGCCGAAAGTAAATACTTTACTGCGAAGATACGTCGATCGTAATCGGCCGGTTGTCCACCCCTGACTTACAAGTCGGTACTTTCGAACGACTCCTATAGTTCGTTTTTTAATCCTAGACTACGATTTGACAACTCAAAATGTCACACTCTAGAAATATGTTCCCCATTTTCTGAGTTTGACATTTTAAGTTGTCAAATCGTAGTCTAGGATTAAAAAACGAACTGTACGTACAAAGCGACATGTCAAAAAGTTTAAGGTTTAGTTTTTAAGTTTCAAACTGATCTATAATATGTTATAATTACAAGCTTTTTGATTTTTATTACTCAATATCGGCTACTTATAATGATGTAACAACGATTATTTTGAATTTTTCTGTAAATTTTATTTTGAATTATCCTCAATTTTCCTGTAAAAATTGTAAAGATACCGTTTCTACGTCGACTTTGAAAAATATCCAAAACGGGTTAGTCTTATATGTCCGTTTGTACGTAATATTGTATTCATATTGCGATATCAACCGTCGATATTATTATCTGACGGAAAGTAAGCAAAGCGTATCATGCTTGTATTCTCGACGATTAACGCATCATCGGTTGAGTGTGAAAGGTTGAATATTTTATTATTTATTTATATATCGTTTATTTCAGGCATTAATTAACTCATAGTTATATTTTTTAATTATATAAAATAGTTATGGGACAATAAATGAATTAAATTAAATACATTAGAACACATAAATTAATTTTCAAATTATAAATTATTGAAACATTGATAAAATTATTTAATTACATTAATAAATTCGATAAAAATATTGTAAATTATTGAATTGCATATTAATAAATTAATAAAATTAAAGAAAAAACCTAATTAACTAAACAAAGCAGGTACACAGCATGGAACACTTCAGACAATAATAATAAAATAAATAATTTGTCTGTTCTGCGTTATACGTTACGCGACCGATAATACGCGACGCATTTTCCGTCAGACATAGAACAGCCATTGGGCGAAGCGAGCTATCAATATCAGTATAAGGTGGGTTGATAGCTTACTTCAAACCTAGAACTGGTTTAAATCTCAATTTTAAAAAACTAACCGTATTACTTTTAATAAAATTGATGTTTTGAATAAATTCGAAATTTATATAATACTGGTCGTAGACAAAATTGTTTGTTTTACTTCTTTTTTAATCTTATTTTTTTTTTTAGAATTTTGTTCAGATATATTTATGTCACTTCCATAAAGTTAATAGTTCGTTTTTTTAATTGTAGTCTACTATTTGACAGCTCAGAATGTCACACTCTAGAAATATGTTCCCAATTATCTGGAGTTTGACATTTTAAGTCGTCAAGTCGTAGTCTAGAATTAAAAAACGAACTATAGAGTCATCTTCAATAGCTATCCCAGCTATTATTTGTAATGCCTTTTTTTAACATCAAATGATGATGGAACATTTTAATCTTTGAATACTCTGTCAATGATAGTTTCAATCTGCTGAATAATTAAAATAATTAAATTATTAGTGGGTAGATTGATAGGATACTCACCTTGCAATTAAATAATATTTAAACATACCTTTATGGCCGTCCATTGACTTTTATGACACAGGCATACCTACCCTAGTTTAGGAGTCAGGGAAAACTAAATTGTAAATAGATATTGTATTAATATCAAATTATATTCTACCATAAATTATAATTAATCAATCTGGTATATTAATTGAACCTGTATCAAATTGATTAGAAACTTAAATATCCCAATCTAAGGCAAAAATCCCAGTAGTGAAATAGTCTACGTAAAAAAAAAACAAATTTCAATAGAATGTCAAACGCGTGTTCGCTTTAAAAAAAAGTGGTAGGTAGGTAAATACGAAAAGCATTATTAAATTTTCCCCAAATTCTCGGATCGCTTCCCATTTACCAATTATAAACTACTTACTAATAAGAATTATACTTATAATTAGAATTTTATAAAATTTGAAAAGTGTAGTTTTTAATTAATGTACCTAACAAATCAATATGTTCAATGGGTCGTCTACAAAATATATTCAATATAAACTTGAATAGTTAACTATCTTACATCGTCGTATCGTTTAAATCACAAACAAACAGTTTTCGAACAACGTACAATCTCTAATTTACACGCTATAAATTACGGCAGACAGGCACCGTACAAATTAAGAACGATAATTTGTAGTTTCAACGTCTTGCCGAAACTAATTAATAGCAAGCACCCAAGGGAAAAATATACGCCCCTAAAAACTGTCGAGGCGTGTACGAGCTAAAACTTTCCAAAATCAATAAACTGTATAAACATTCTAAGCAGACATTAATGTTTCTTTCGACGTTACACACACACACACGCACGCGTTTACGTTCATTCGAAAATCGTATAAACGTACACCAACACATCGGTAAAGCACGTACGAATGAAAGGCGCGCTATCTGAAATGTAATCATCCCTTCCTACCTCCAAAACTACTTATTTCTATTAGTTTACTTAACAATCTAGTACTCACAATCTGCTGATAACTGGTGTTATCCAGAAAAATCCGGTTTTCGCGTACTCTTCGCGTCCACCGCGTATTAAAAGAAAAACACAGCGACAACACGCGACGTAAATTATTTAACCGTCACAATATCACTTTAACACAGATTCGAAATAAAATGTATATTGTTCTTTAATTTTTAAGGGTGTTCGGAAAACGGTAACTGCGAGGCGAGGAAGATACGCGCGGCTTGGCGGCGTCGATACGCGGACTGGGCGGCCATGACAGTTTCGGCTGGGGTGCGCTGCGCCTGCGCGCTGCGACCGCTACCTTAAGGTCATTCCCCATTGTTCACCTCGTGATGAGGGTACGAAATTGATGCCAGCTTCAATTCCAACTGAAGAAACCTTTTTAAGTTTCCAAATCCTGTTTCAAAATGGCTGATTTAAAATGGCGGGCCTCGTTATGGACTCTAATCTGTTACTTTTATGATGTCAAATCGTTTCAAATGTCATCGTTGCATGTAAAAGCCGAGTAATGAGTGTTATTAGATTGTGTCGGTCATTGACTTGGGGTTGTTTAATTTTCTGATACTTCAGAACATTTTCTATGAGCTGTAAAGTATTTGTGCTTATGCTGGCGTGGCTTGAAAAATTTTCACTCGCAGGGAGTTGAAGTTTAAGTGGCATTAATGCTTAATGCCCTTGTTCTTGAAGCTACAAGTAGCAGTTTTATGTTGGGATTAAAATATAAACGAACTTGAGTGATATATTACGCTGATCTTTTAGCACTACCTTATTAAGATTTGATATTAAATCCTATAAACAGCCTAGCTTCTAGCAGTGACGTCGTCCAAATGATAATTGGTTTCTCCATTCAATCTTTAGACCCCATATCAACCCTTTAGGGAGTGAATTTTGGAAAATTTTTTCTTTGCTCCCCTAAGTCACGAAAGGAAATCTTGTGTAAATTTTCACGCTTCTATTCACAGTAGTTTCGACTGAGAGTTGATATGTCAATAATTTTATTTACAGCTAGCGACATGTCCTAGCTTCGCATGTATGCAATGGTGAAATTAAATATACCTATTTAATTTCACCATTGCATACATTGAATTTGCATACATTATTATTCATGTATTATACACACAAATGTTTCTCTTGAATCACTTTACCATTAAAGAAATGCCATCAAAATTTGTCGCGTAGTTTTAAAGATCTAAGCTGCTTTATTTTATACTTTGTAGTGAAATACTAGGTTCTGTCAGCGGCTTCACTCGTGTGAAAGTAGAAAAGAGGCTGTATATTTTACTCATGTGATACTCATTGACGATGTAGCCTCATCATCAGCCTTTTTAAGGTCTCCATTGCTGGGACACAGGTCTTCTCTCTAAGAGGGAATGGGCTATAATCCACAACGCAGCCCCAGCGTGGATTGATGGATGTCACATGTCTTCGAATTTTGGTCTCCTTACGAAGTTTTCCTTCTCTGTTTTGAGAGCAGTGGTGATGAAATAAACCTCACAAAATAATGCGCCTGGCTTGGTTTGAACCCGCGACCTGAAACTCGTAAGTCGGGGCCGTTATCACTTGGCCACAACTGCTCTCAACGATGTAGTTTGCAAATGAAAAAAAATCGATTCAGTAGTTTTTATTTAAATCGTAACATACAATCAAATTACTTTAGAATCAGGTACAGAAGATTATAAATCTCAATAGATTTAAATCGCTTAACACAATCTTCTTCTCAATCTTGTTTCAAAGATTTAGCATCAAGAAAGAAATAGATTTTAATTTTTTTTTTATTGATTTATAGGCTAGCGCTTGACCGCTATCTCACCTGATGGAAAGCGACGATGCGGTCGACGATGGAGCGCGCTTACCTAGAACCTAGAACCTTTTCCTATTCACTCTTGACTTACCTACTCTTGACTTCTCCCGGATGAAGCCATCAGGAAACACAGACAAGGAATTCCATTCCTTGGGTGAACGCCCAATGAAACTGTAAAAATATTCTTTCAATCAACTTTAAAACCTATATTCAGGGCTCGAAAGCAAACAAACTCTCCCACAACTCTTAAACCTTAACATTTTACACGTCCAATGGCTCTTGTGAAAAATAGTACAAGAAAAGATCCAAAAAGAGACGTAACAGCGATCCGCATAACTGCTATAAGTCATGGCGTGACAAATAACGAGCTAGCCGAAGACGGGTGAAGATAATCAATCAAACTCGGGTTGCTACCAGCCTTGTATTGGAGTAACTATGCTACTGGCATACAAGTCTATATATATAGCGATAGATATGTTACCGGCCATCTATATTATCCGGTATGCTATACAATACCTAGGCTACGTATAGGATACTTAAAATGAAATGTAAGAAATATTATTTAATTTATACTTTGCTTATTATTCTATATAATACCAAATGCGCAGCCAGCAATGTGTATAAAAACCGTAAGTGAAGGAGGTGACGTAATGTTAGGGTTCTCCGACACGGGCAGGTTAGCTTATAAAGCTAAGTACTTGTAAGAAAAATACATTAAGTAGCTTCTTAGTTTCACGTTAATTTTATTATGTTTTATTATGTAATCAGGTTCTATTTTATTTCTATCCGCAAAGCAATTAATTTATGCTAATACGAAATTCATATTTGTAAGTAAAGAACACCTGCATTAACCGACAACTGACATGTACCGGATCGACCCTCCACGGGATTAAAATGACAAAAATTTAACTAAGACAAAATTACCAGGACGACACTCTAGCAAGGACAACGTACTAAAATTACACATATCATATTTATAAACACATAGATTAATAATGTTTTGTGAGTAACCTCTAACAGGTCACCCAGTTCCAACCGCCCACGATACATAGGACACATGGAGACAGATACAATTGGAACATTCAATAGCCAAGATGAAGGTTATTGTCCCGGCAGGGCACGGCAGCGTAATTACACGGACTGTGGGTGGTGAAGTAATACTGCTGAGGGATCCTCGCCTTTCATAACGTTTATAAAATAAAATAAAAAATCCTGAGGACAGTTACCAGGGGCGTAGCTACTGCCGTATCAAGGGGCCCCTGGACTAGAGAGGCCCCGACATTCCGAAACAGGTGCCATAGAAGAAAAAAAAAATTTGACAAGTGCTGTAGACAATGACATTTCACTCGGACCAAGACAACTGTGTTCTGCCTAGTGTATACAGTAATACCCAGTTTTATTCGTGGCCGACATTGTTGTTGTATTTTGTGTGTCTATTTTGGGGCAATTTTAGGGTTCCGTAGCCAAAATGGCAAAAACGGAACCCTTATAGTTTCGTCATGTCCGTCTGTCCGTCTGTCCGTCTGTCCGTCTGTCACAGCCGATTTACTCGGAAACTATAAGTACTACAGTGATGAAATTTGATGGGAATATGTGTTGTATGAACCGCTACAAAATTATGACACTAAATAGTAAAAAAAAGAATTGGGGGTGGGGCCCCCCATACATGTAACTGAGGGATGAAAATTTTTTTTTCGATGTACATACCCGTGTGGGGTATCAATGGAAAGGTCTTTTAAAATGATATAAAGTTTTCTAAAAAACATTTTTCTTAAAGTGAACGGTTTTTGAGATATCAGCTCTCAAAGTCGTAAAAAGTATGTCCCCCCCCCTCTATTTTTATAACTACGGGGTATAAAATTCTAAAAAAAATAGAGGTGATGCATGCTAATTAACTCTTTCAACGATTTTTGGTTTGATCAAAGTATCTCTTATAGTTTTTGAGATAGGTTGATTTAACTGTAATTTTGGTTAAGTTATTGTGCTTACACTGAAAACGATGGCTGAACCTTATAAGATAGATCAAAAAATATACTACAGTATTGTACACCTTTAAAAATCCGCGATGATATAAAATCTTTATAATATATTTGCTGCTACGGAACCCTTTGTGCGCGAGCCCGACTCGCACTTGGCCGGTTTTTTTGTTCTTTTCGTCATTTTAGACCATAATTTAACGATGTCTAAAGACAAAATGATCGGGACGATACTCTAGCAAGGACAACGTTCTAAAATCACACATATCATATTTATAAACACATAGATTAATAATGTTTTGTGAATAACCCCTAACAGGTCACCCGGTTCCAACCACCCACGATACATAGGACACATGGAGACAGATACAATTGGAACATTCAATAGCCAAGACGAAGGTTATTGTCCCGGCAGGGCACGGCAGCGTAATTACACGGACTGTGGGTGGTGAAATAATACTGCTGAGCGATCCTCGCCTTTCATAATGTTTATAAAATAAAATAAAAAATCCCCAGGACAGTTACCAGGGGCGTAGCTACTGCCGTGTCAATTGTGTGGGGCCCCTGGACTAGAAGGGCCCCGACATTATAAAACCGGTGCTATAGAGGGAAAAAATATATGTGACCATAAGTAACATTTCACTCGGACCAAGGCAACTGTGTTCTGCCTAGTGTATACAGTAATACCCAGTTTTATTCGTGGCCGACATTGTTGTTGTATTTTGTGTGTCTATTTTGGGGCATTTTTTGTTTTTCTTTTCGTCATTTTATACCGTAATTTAACGATGTCTAAAGACAAAATTCGGATGATTAAAATAGAATAGATTAAAACAGAATACCACTTTATCGTACACCAAAGAAATTACACAATCTATTTATAACGTGTAACGATGAAATAAATTTAAATTTCCTCTAATTATTTACGATTCAACTCAATAATTACTGAACTGATTTAAAAAATACATTATCATTTGTAAATTACGTAAACAGTGTGGTGGCCGAGTGGTAACGGCCCCGACTTACGAATAGTTAGTTGCGGGTTCAAACCCAAACAGGTGTATTACTTTGTGTATTTTATTTCATTACCACTGCTCTCAAAACGGTGAAGGAAAACATCGTGCATCGTGAGGAAACCGACATGTCCTAGAACCAAAAGTTCGAAGACATGTGATATCCACCAACCCGCACTTGACTGACGACCACGTCATCCATCAATGAAATGGAGAGGAAACGGAGAGGAAATAGGCCGTAATCCTGGTGGATTACGGCCTATTTCCTCTCCTAAAGAGGAGGCCTGTATTCCAACAGTGGGAACATCATAAGGCTGAGGCTATGATATATAAAAACTTAAATCTCTGGATACAATGAACGTCTTATTGCTGATAGCGACATCTACCAGACATTTTCAACATAAGACGGCAATAAAAACCTATCTTAGTACAGAATGCTACAATAAATTAGATCATTTCCATATTAACGACCTATCGTGACTCGATCGAGCTGACTTAAGACACTAGCTAGTACTAGTATCTAAGTTGTAAAAAAATACAGGGCCCCTTTAGGACAACCTACGCCCCTGACAGCAACATTATTTTCTTTTGAATGATCAGAAAACAGAATTCGTATTTTACTTTTGTTACCCTCAAATAGATTTTTGGGAACGAAAACTTTTTATAATAGGACGTTCAATACAAATGAATTATTGAAATTGGACTCATTGTAAGTTTGAAGCCCAAAACCGAATCTTTTATTTAATATTCAAGCTATCAACGGGTTTGTAAGTAATTTTATATTGTTTTGACCTTCTCAACCTACGCTGCCCCGAGCAAATGTCAGTATCCGTAAGTTTCCATGTAATTTGTAAATATCACACATAATATAAAGGTTGAACTTTGTATATACTTACGAGTAATATGTATGTGTGTGGGAATGTCGACCGTCGAATCGTCGACAGTCGTTTCGGCTTATAGCCCTGGTAAAGATGGCGATGTAGGAACAGGGTAGGTTGTTTAGTCAGTAAGAGTCTGACACTGTTTCCCGCTCCGCCCAAGGGCGGGATTTGTCATTGGATGATTATACCCGACCGGTAGTCCGCCGTCCGGTCGTCCGGTAACAGTCTGGACCGAGCCCAAGTCGTCGAGGACACGCACTGTTCCCGCGCGCCTCAAGGAGTTGTCAGCGAACTGTAGGGGCCTTATAGGTTCGAAGCCTCCTGGGCCAAAGGTTGATGCGAAAGCGTAACACCAGAGCTCTGGGACTATGGCAATGAAGGAACGGGGCAGGTTGTTTAGTCAGTAAGAGTCTGACACTGTTTCCGCTCTGCGCAAGGGCGGGATTTGTCATTGGATGATTTTTACCTACCATAAAAAAAAATCCTTTTCGGCTGGGTTCAGGAAGCCGCGAGGTGTCTTCTCGTCCAATATACCACAGTGTCTCAAGACGAAAGTCTATGACCAGTGTGTGTTGCCAGTGATGACGTATGCCTCTGAAACGTGTTCGCTCACAATGGGCCTCATCAGACTTAAAAGTCACCCAAAGGGCAATGGAAAGGGCTATGCTCAGAGTTTCTTTGCGTGATCGTATCAGAAATGAAGATATCCGCAGGAAAACCCAGGTTGCCGACATAGCCCAAAGAATCGCCAAAGTTAAGTGGCAATGGGCAGGACACATTGTTCGCAGAATAGATGCCGTTGGGATCAAAAGGTTCTGGAATGAGGTTTCAGTCTCTCTCTCTCTCTCTTTGCCTTTTTCTTCCATCTCCCTCTTTGTTCGTCTCTTTGTTATTGTTTTCTTTTATTTTGTTCTCTTGGATTAATTTCCTACTATTACACAGACGTTGCTGGTAGGCTAATAATTTCATAAATCTACGGAATCCCCAGAGAAAGTTGTTCGTCCACTAAGTTTTTGTTCTATTCCGCTAACTTTTCAAGCCTGTGTTTTGTACTTTAAAGCAGAAATAATTAATGTTAAAACTTGCGCGGTACGGGCTGTTATCAGTGAAACACAACTTGTATAATGGTTCGGGCATGCCTAATACCTTGCTTAAGAGGTAAAGCCTCGTCTAGACCAGTGTTCCGCAAAGTTTGTACTACACTTTTTGGTTTTTCATATAGTACAGGGCCTGAAGACTGCTATTACAATAGTGTCAGAATAGTCTGCCATTGATTTCAAAATTGTTGATTTTGACAAGTTTTGTAATCTACTATTATAAAGTGGTCGTAGAGGCCCAGCAGGGTCGAAGCCTTCTGAGGCCATGGACCAGCTTCTGAAAGGACGATCCGATCCTAGTATGAAAGGCTATGAAAGAACAGGTTGGGTTTTTAGTCACTAAAAGTCTGACACTATCTCCCGCTTCGCAAAAGGGCGGGAGTTGTCTTTAGATGACTTTCACCCACTACAAAAGTTTTCGACCAGTCTTCCGCAATGGGTATTCTACGGCACACCCACACACGGATTTTTTGATGTATCACTGCTCTCACAATCCATTCATTTCGATTTTTCGCTTATTTTTTTTTTATGGACGGAAAAATCATATAATGACGAATCCCGTCCTTAAGCGGAGCGGGAAACAGTGTCAGACTCTTACTGACTAAACGACCCACCCCATTCCTTCTTAGCCCTCATACCGGAGTCGGACCTACCTCTCAGAAACCGGACCAGGACCAAAGTAGACTTCGGCTGATGCTTTTTTGCTGATGTACTTTCACAATTTTAAAATTTCCTAGATATTCCGGGAACACAAAAACTTTGCGAAACACTGGTTTAGACTGTGCTTCGACTCTCAGCCGGATAAAATTGTGCCTTCTGGGACCTTTTGTGCTAAAACAAAAGGTGGCGATGAGACCAGAAGGCATAGTTCCTTTTAAACTAGTTTAAGTATGTGAAATTACAAGTATCCAGGTAAACCTACGCCTAAGCTTGAGGTACTGTTATGCATTCTTGGCGTTTCTACTGAGGAAAGTTTAGGGATGTTGTTGTCTTAGCTGTATTCTCTGCCTCATTCCAAAACGGGATCTAAATATAGTTCCGGGACAATTACTAGGTTTAATACCAACTAAACACGAACTAATGTTTTTTTATTCGTTTTCAAAGTCAAATTATTTTTATTTCACATAGGCCTACATGGGCACTTATAAAACGTCAGAAGTTAGTGCACGGTTCCTATGGAGAAGAACCGAAAAGAAACTCCATGGTTTCTGGTTTTTGGTTTTGGAATACGACCTTTCCCATCCCGTTTGAGCTTAAGAGATACTAATAGTAAACTAACTTATAAACATATTTTACTTGGATTGCAGGTGAGTTTTAGTCAGTACAATATGTAGGTTGCCTGGAAGAAATCGCCGAGTGCGATAAGGCCGCCGATCGTATGTTTTTTATTATAAGTTTTCCTTTCAATATATTTTAGTCTTGGTTGGCTAAGAAAGTGTAAAATAAACAAATATGCAACTTAGAAGTTGAACCAAAATGGCGCTCGACCTTAAATGCGGAGTAGTAGTGCCTCTTTTCTGTACCAATAAATTTTATTTCTTTCTTTCTTTTCAGGTCTCATCTTAGAAGCAGAGGATAGCGCGTAACCATAGCACATACTATACCAATCTAATACTCTCGCTCTAACAAAAACAGGAAAAGCCATTTTATAATCCGCCAGGAAAACAAAAAGTTAGGCCTGTTACTTCCAGATTTCTTTTAATTTCCTAAAATTTATTAGCAGTAATATTTCTTCAGCAAACCGGCGGTTAAGTAAGACACGAGAATATCTCATAAATATGGAAATATCTAGCTGTTAGCCTGATACAATCCGATGTTCACGGAATTTGAGCACGCAACGAAATCTGCACTCCATCGATTTTCACGTAAAATAGTTAATATACAGGCTGTCATTGACATCTTAACCCAAACGAATACCAATCCAGTACATGAATTTGGACCCCCCAGTGGTGGAATATTTCGTCGGCTTTTTCTTATTTTTTTTTTAATAAATTTTTAAATTCATTCCCTCTCCTAAAGAGAAGAGGCCTGTGTCCCTGCAGTGGGAACATTAAAAAGGGTGATGATGATGATGATGATGAAATTTTTAAAATTAAACTGTATAAAAACGTCATTTTAAGATTTTTTTGCGAAAAAATTGGTGAATTACGTTCCAAATTAAAAATGTCATCGGGTTTGATTAGAATAACGACTTTATTTGCCTCAATTATTGTTTTATTAATTATTTTTTCTTTTGTTTTCCAAATTTTTTTCTTTTTTTTTAACATCACATACATTATAATACATATAATTTGATCAATATAATGCTAGTGCTTCTAAAAATACTATTGTATTAGAATTACGACAAAAAAAATACAACTTTTTTTCCAAATATTTGAAAAAAAAACCGACGAAAATGTTCACCACTGGGAGGGCCAGAATCATGTAATAGATCTATCGTATTCGTTTGCGTTAACATGTCAATGACACCCTGTATACCGTAATTCGAGTAGCAAAACCAAAATCAGGAACGGTAATTGAATGTAAATTAATTAAGGGTAAATTGTATAGTGGACTGTAAGCCAAAGTATGATTGTTATCAAGGGTAGGTCAGTACTCAAGGGTGAGTTGAAACAAACGACGTCAGGGAAATGATGACCACTCAAAGATATTGTTAGGGGACCAATTGGGGGACACTTAACATCAGAACTTAGTGCGTCGTTGTATTCATCGACTTTTGTATTATGTAATAAATAAGTTAGTTTAGTTTCTGTTGGGGAAAAGTTGCCGGACGTTTTTGCAATGTCAGATCCAGTTGTTGAAGCTGTGAATTTTGCTTGGTTTAAAAAAAGGTTTATATAACTAATTTGACGGTGTATGGTCATAAAATTTTTACATAGGGACTGGTAATTAGTGACCGATACTTAATTAATTAAGCCCCGAACGCCGGCGTTCTTTAATTGTGTCTGTAATTACCAAAGTCAAAAGGTTAAACACGTGATTGTAGTCATGATAACAAACAATTTTGACTATATATACACCGTTAAATTTTAGTCCCGTTTTAATCCCGAAGAGGGTCGATCCAGTACATGAAACACTATCGATTTGTGAAGATAAAATAAAAAAATAAAGTAGGTACTTTTTTTCTAAATCTCTTATTGATATACGCATTTACGAAATTAATTTCTTTAAGTAAACGAGTCATTGACCTTGTAGGTAGTTGTCGGTCGTTGCGTACTAACTACCTACAGGTCATTGAACTCGCCCAGCTGACGTTTACTTAAAGAAATCAATTTAGAACATGCATAAATTAATTCGAGTTTAAAAAAAAGTACTTTGTTTTTTTATTCTAACTTTACCAATCGATAGTGTTTCATGTACTGAATCGATCCTCCAAGGGATTAAAACGATCAAGATTTAACGGTGTATTTATTTATTTTTACTATTTTTGCATCAATGTTTGCATGCCAAAATGGTAGAATGTATAAGGACACTTTAATATTATTTCTATCACTTATTGTGCAATTGAATTCTAAGCAAATAAATCAATATTCTATTCTATTCTATTCTATAGGACCAATGCTGAACCCGCGAAATAAAACAGCAAACTCAGTACATTTTGATCAGTTAGGCGAACATAAATTGACAGGCCTGTCAGTCTAGTAATCAGTGACCCTGACTGCTATGCGGGAGGTCGTGGCTTCGATTCCCACCCAGGACAAATGTTTGTGTGATGAGCACGATCATTTTGTTCTGTGTCTGGGTGTAATTTATCTATAATACGAGTATGTATGTATTGAGAAATATATAAGTATGTTTATCAGTTGTCTAGTACTCATAACACACGCTCTGCTTAGCTTGACTCTAAACGACGTTGTGTGATAGATAGATAGATATACACTTTATTGTAGGCACACCATAAACATGAACTGGTACATTAGAATACTTAAAATAGAAGTAAAGAAGTAGCTAGTTTAGGAGTGAAGTAGCTTCAGATAGTTGTCGAATAAAAAAAAAATGTACATCTTTCATTTACGAGGAAAATGATTAAATATTCCCGATTTAGGTACAACGGGAGGTATATCAGACTTTTACAGACAAAAACCCACAGTGTTCTTTCATTCACTTGCCCTTTTTTGTGAGGACCAACTCTTGAAGGGTAGCTCCGCAACCCTATCAGGCATCGGTCCTAACAGGTCTTGTCAACAACTGTGATACATATCTGGATAACAAATGAATGGGACGAAAGGGACGTAACCCCTTTTCGTTGATATGTCATCCCATTCATGACTAGAAAGCTTCATTTCTATTGGCACTATGTCAAAAACTTCAATGGAAAACTACACTACAATGACAGGAACTTCTTTGAAATACATTGAGCCCAATTGAATTTGTTATTTTAATAAATCGGAGTTCTGTCTTTGGTTAAAATATTAATAAATTTTCTGCGACAGTTTCAAAAATGTTTCTTTAGAAACTGACACTTTTGTAAAACCTATTTCATCAAGATTTTTTCGTTTATTGTACTCGCAACAACTATAATCAAGGAGGAAGTCAATCGCATAAGGCAATGGCGCTCACGCCCAGACGTCGCCGGGATTCCGATCCCTATTTCCGTCCACCGTAGACGTAGACTTGCGGACGGCGAGCAATGGATATCTCGCCGTACGATCGTCCGGACCAAGCCAAGTTTTCGACGGCGCGTTCCGTGTCCGTGCACCTCAAGGAGTTGTCAGCAAATATAGAGGCCCAACTTCAGGGCTGAAGCCTACTGGGGCCCAGGTCCGGTTTCTAAAAAGAAGGTCCGACCCCGGTATAAAGGCTAAGAAGGAATGGGGTGAGTCGTTTAGTCAGTAGGCATCTGACACTGTTTCCCGCTCCGCCCAAGGGCGGGATTATATGATCGTCATTAGATGATTTATCCCACCATAAAAATATATATACACCGTGAAATTTTAATGGTTGTTTTCCCGCAGCGAAATGGTTGTGTCTTGGTAATACAAACGTCTGATAAAAAAATAAAATATTAAAAACAAAAAATGGACCTGTAGAGTGCAAGCTAATTATGACGTGTCACAACGAGCGAGAGCTTATTTTGGTTTAAATATTTAATGAATCGGTTTCCTTTGACGGCGGGCTGCTCGTGCGACTCTAGTAGGACCTACAAATTACGTCTAATGTTACTATTGTTTTCGCTTTTTTGAGTTGATGAATATTTTTAATAATTATTTATAAAAAAAAAACTTTTTATTTTTTTATTTTTACTGTAAGTAATGCTTCAAAAGTACTCCTTATGGCAAGTCATTCTGCCGCGGGAAAACAACCATTTAAATTTCAAGGTGTATAAACTTAATTGTGAAATAATTATTTCCTAAATTAGAATATAATTTGACACGTGAATAAGAACAATTAATTAATATTAATTTGACGTACAAATATAACCTTTTGATAAAGGATTTGCTAAACTTAACCGAGTTCAATGTCGCTTGTCTACACGCCTACAGTTTCAGGATTATGCGCCTACACATTCCTAGGATTAACATAACAATAAAAATCTTAACTGTTTCTCATTTCTCAAGAATTAAAAGGCAGAGGATTATTTTTAAATATCGTGAGTTTTTTGACATTGGGTACTCTTCAATCTGTCCTGTAGCTGAAAATTTACTTTGAATTATTTCTTCAGAGCTCAATTACTATCATCTAGAGAAAATTTATTTATCATCATTACATAGTATAAAACAAAGTCGCTTCCTCCGCTTCCTCCTATGTATGTTTAAAACTACGCAACGGATTTTGATGCGGTTCTTTTAATAGATACAGTGATTCAAGAGGAAAGTTTATATGCATAATACATGCATAATATATTCTTATAAGTTTATTTATAAAAACTTTATGCACATAATAAGTACAAAGGAAGACTTAATGCCTTAGGCATTTTCTACCAGTCGACATTGGGGTGGTGCAGAAACAAAACACGGTAGGTGCAACTTAAATAAAAATAGACAAACAAATAAACAAATATATACATATAAATAAGCAATAATATCGTGAAAAAAGAAATACAAATCCAACTAATCAGTGCTTGTCAGCAAACTGCCCCTTCAGGGGCGAAGCCTTCTGGAGCTGCCGGTTTGTGTGCAACTGTTACCGCGGCTCTGGGAATAAGGCAAGGAAGGTACGGGGTAGGTTTTTTAGTCAGTAAGAGTCTGACACTGGTCTCCCGCTCCGCCCAAGACCGGGTTTCGTCATTCGATGATTTTCACCTACCATAAAAAAAAAACCAATCAGTGCTAAAAAATAATTAAAATTGATTCAAAGTTTTTTTTTTGTCGTTGAAATAGTTCATCTCAAATTAAAGATGCATTTATGGTATATTGTATAACAATACTGTCATTACCATGAGTGGGCAATGTGTTAAAATGACGAACGTGTACCAGAGAACAGAGCGTTGGAAGACCTTTCTCAAGGTAGAAGGTCCGATCGATGTGAGACGCTCAGGACCCGACGTTGTGGCAACACTTAGGAAAGGTTTATGTCCAGGGTCCCAAGTCCATTCCAACATAATCCTATTGCCATTTTGCTGAAAGTTCGTAATCTGTTAATTCAAAATGGCCGATCATTGGTCAGTAGTCTCGTAATAGAATTACGGTACGAGCGGTCTTGTAACGAATTAAAAGCAATGACTGCACAATGACGTTCTAATGGTAAGTTACTGGTCAAAGGAACTTGTAAAATTTTAGCAGATTACCGCATCCGTCTGACATTTATATGTCACTAGCTGTGCCCGCGACTTCGTCCGCGTGGAATAGTTATTTTGGGCATCATATTTATTTTTGCAAATAACCTCCTCAGCTTTATAAATTATAGCTGTTACCCACGACTTTGCCCGTGTCAATTTCTGTTATTATTTTAGACAATTTAGTTTTTAAAAGAACATAATTATCTAAAAGTACTTCATAGAGCTACACCCCAACTTGGACACGCCATAATCTCGGCGGTAAGTCCCCTCTTTGAGGCGTGATGTCTATCACGGCATCCTCACCTTCCGCACGACGCAGGTTCTCATCGGACATGGGAAGTTCAGGAGATTCCTGCGCGCCGGATTGGTGCGGAAGAGACGCCCGGGTGTCGCCACTGTATGGTCAGCCCGGAGGATACGGTGGAGCACACGGTGGAGGTGTGCCCCGCTTGAGAAGAGCATCGCCGTGTCCTCGTGGGGGTGATCAGCGGCGGCGACCTCTCGCGCCGGGCCTTGGTTCAGGCCATAGTTCGCAGCGAAGAAGAATGGCAAGCGGTCGCCTCCTTCTGCAAAGCAGTAATGCTCGTAAAGGAGGAGGCCGACCGCATAAGGCAAAGGCAACAGCGCCCTCGCCATAGCCGTCACCGCCGCGATCCCGCCGATATCCGGTCTCCGTAGACCTGTGCCGTAGACGCTGGCTTGTGGACGGTGAGCAATGGGTAGCTCGCCGTCCGGTTGTCTGGTAACAGTCCAGACTGAGACCAAGTCGTCGACGGCGTGCACTGCTCCCGCGCGCCTCAAGGTGTTGTCAGCAAACTGTGGGGCCCTTCAGGGGCGACGCCTCCTGCAACTGAGGGTTGGTGCGAAAGCGTTATACTGGGGCTCTGGGAATAAGGCAAGGGAGGAACGGGGTACGTTGTTTAGTCAGTAAGAGTCTGACACTGTTTCCCGCTCCGCCCAAGAGCGGGATTCGTCATTGGATGATTTTTACCTACCATAAAAAAAAACCCATCCGAGCCGCCCGCAAGCAACCCCTCTCCTCGCCCGCCGGCCTGCGCAGCGTCAAGTTTTGCACATCATGCATCGCGTGTGAATTTTATATCGGAGTTATTTTAAAATTGTAATATCTTCTAAGATGTTCATTGAAATTAAATGATGTCAAAGACAATTTTGTTTACAATTACATACTCTTAATCAACAACACATTTATTTGGATAAAGACTATATTATTATGTTGATACAACTCTAACAAATAATCGGTAAAAATTGGCTAAATTTGATTCGCATAAAAACGGTTCTAGTAAGTTAATCTTAAAAGATAGACATATACTGTCGCGGACAATTTTTTAGATCATTTTAAGAGGAATAATTCTTTCATACATATTTTTTGGGTATCTTAAACCGTTTTTGCAGCGCACGCAACGGAAGCCCTCAAAGATGAATAATTTTGCCCGTTTTTTCCACATTTTCCGTTGTTTCTTCGCTTCTATTAGTCGCAGCGTGATGTTATATAGCCTAAAGCCTTCCTCAATAAATGATCTATTCAACGCAAAAAGAATTTTTCAATTCGAACCAGTAGTTCCTGAGATTAGCGCGTTCAAACAAACAAACAAACAAACTCTTCAGCTTTATAATATTAGTATAGATTATGTACGAGATTACCTTTCAATGGAGTGTCAATGGCGCAAACTTCCAAATCAATGACACCCCATTCTGACACTATTGCAAATAGCCGACTTGAGGCTTACTTTATAAAAAACAGCTCTGCAAATGTCTCCAAACCGCCTTTTTGACTTACCTAATACTGTTCCGATTACCAATTAATCACGAAAACATAGCTATACGTAATACGTACCTCTGCGTAACACTTGGAGCAATGTAACAGTGCTATTACAATTCTAACTGACCACAGTCTTAACACTTGGTCGGTCCGCCCCTACGTACCTTAACTATTAAGTAAATTAACCACTAATACTGCCATAAATCTGTCTGTGCACTCCCTTTAATGGTGGGGAGGGGGACCCGACGTGAAGCCAAAAGTAGGTAGGTAGGTAGGTAGGTGGGACCCAGTAGGAGTTCTGTTATATTGTGAGAAATTTGTGACGGACGGCAAACCACGGAACCTTACACTGAGCGTGACCCGACACGCTCTTGGACGATTTTTTTACTTACAAAAAAAGGTTCCGCAAATTTCTCTAAACCGTCTTTTTGACTTAATACTCTCTCGATTACCAATTTATCACGAAAACATATCTATAGGTACCGCTGCGTAACACTTTGCGCAATGTAACCGTGCTATTACAATTCTAACTGACCACAGTCTTAACACTTGGTCGGTCCGCCCCTACGTACCTTAACTATTAAGTAAATTAACCACTAATACTGCCATAAATCTGTCTGTGGGGTGTCCCTTTAATGGTGGGGTGGGGGACCCGACGTGAACCTAATGGCACACCGTAGGTGGAACCCAGTATTGATTCTGTTACATTGTGAGAAATTTGTGACGGACGGCAAACTACGGTACCCTACACTGAGCGTGACCCGACAAGCTCTTGGACGATTTTTTTACTTACTAAAAAAGGTTCCGCAAATTTCTCTAAACCGCCTTTCTGACTTACTACTCTCTCGATTACCAATTAATCACGAAAACATAGCTACACGTACCTCTGCGTAACACTTGGAGCAATGTAACAGTGATATTACAATTCTAACTGACCACAGTCTTAACACTTGGTCGGTCCGCCCCTACGTACCTTAAATATTAAGTAAATTAACCACTAATACTGCCATAAATCTGTCTGTGCACTCCCTTTGATGGTGGGGTGGGGGACCCGACGTGAACCCAATAGCATACCATAGGTGGGACCCAGTAGGAGTTCTGTTATATTGTGAGAAATTTGTGACGGACGAGAAACTACGGAACTCTACACTGAGCGTGGCCCGACACGCTCTTGGCCTATTTTTTACTTACTAAAAAAAACTCCGCAAATTTCTCTAAACGGCCTTTGAGACTTAATATTCTCTCGATTATCAATTTATCACGAAAACATATCTATAGGTACCGCAGCGTAACACTTGGAGCAATGTAACCGTGCTATTACAATTCTAACTGACCACAGTCTTAACACTTGGTCGGTCCGCCCCTACGTACCTTAACTATTAAGTAAATTAACCACTAATACTGCCATAAATCTGTCTGTGCACTCCCTTTAATGGTGGGGTGAGGGACCCGACGTGAACCCGTAGGTGGGACGCAAGACTCCAGTAGCCTAATTCTCGTAATCAAAACCGTAGCGATATCGTAGCGAGTTTAACATTTTCGTTTTCACATCGATTAATCGAGTTTGAACGACACCGAATTTTAAACTCGTTCGAGACTCGTTGAAGCGTATTCAGCTATTTCAATCGTCTTTCAATCGTTGTCGGATAAGACATCAGGGTCAGGACCAAATTTTTGACGCGACGAAATATGTCACACTGGAAAATAAATGTAGCACAATAGAATTGTTGCGCTACATTTATTTTCCAATGTGACACATTTTGTTGTGATTTCCGTTGTGCGATTACGTCAAAAATTTGGTCCTGACCCATCAACGGCTAAACGTCAAATATTGTGGTTCAAATATCGTGAATTAGTGAATACCGATTTTGGATAGGACTACGATCGAACGACAATGGAATCGGGATTGTTTAATTTTACGTAAATTAGGGCACTGCAGTGTGATTCTGTAAGACTTCACTCTAAACTTCGAATCTGAATCCGCCGTGAGTTTCTTGTTTGGCATTCTGAAAACTCGATTGACAATTCGAATCTACACTAGCGCTACACTTGCGAGCGTGTTTGCGAGTTGAACTAAATTGAATGCGAGATTTTGACAGATAAAGTATGAGATGACGTTTTAAGTGGTATTCTATAAGGTAATTCCCCCGTCACTTCGACGCTCCCTTCGAACGCGAACCCGATTCAAAGTGTCAAATTATAAGCATCTATTTTACGAGTGAAAATAGAAGAAATCATAGTTAAATAGTGTTTAGATAAAGTTTTTAAAGTGAATAAGTGCCTACCTACTTAAGCGATAACGATGGCAAGAATGTTTTTATTTAAAGCATTATTAGAAGAAGCTCATACTTTGGATAAACTAGAAAAGCGTCGACAATCCACCAAAATTCGAAGTTTATCTTTATTAACCCGCGATGACGACTATGTGAGCGTGTATAGATTGTCAAAGGAGCTAATTGACCAACTGGAGTATGAGTTACTGCCTCTGATAAAGCCCACAAAACGTCGAGGCAAAGGACTTTCAACTCGCATAAAAGTAAGTGCTTCATTTTATTACTAAGTTAGTATAAAGTTAATTTTGTACGTATGTACACAGTTTAAAGGTAGCCGAAAGATTTGTAAACAAGCACACCATAATAAGAGAAACACTTCTTAATAAGGAGTATTTATTCCCTAGGTTCCCTAGATGGTTTCTCTGATGGACTCTGTATACTTATAATATTGGTATTCTATTAGTAAATAACCAAATTGATCCCTATTTTGTTTTGACTAGATCTAGATTAAGTAGGTTTTAATTTTCTTATTGTTTCACAGTTATTATGCACCTTGTCATTCTTGGCTAATGGCAGTTATCAGAAAATTATTAAAGAAAATATAAGAACATATTTATCACAATCATCTGCATCTCGTTGCATTAATGAAGTAGTGGAAGCTCTCAATAATCCGGCAATAGTAAAGAAATATATTAGGTTTCCTCAAAATATACAAGAAAGACAAATGTTAAAAGAAAGGTTAGTAGGTATATTATAATTAAAGTGATTGATTTTTACATTTTTTTATGACAGTTGATCATGTTACTGGTTACTGTAAATTACAGGTTCTACAAAAAATTTGGCTTTCCAGCAGCTCTTGGATGTATTGATGGCACTCTGGTGGCAATGCAAAAACCAGCAGAAAATGAAGAACGTTTTTACTGTCGCAAAGGCTACCATGCAAGAAATGTCCAATTGGTAAAATGGAATTCAATGTTGTAATTATTATCATACCTAATGATAATAATTACAACATTCAATTAGTCTTTTTTTTTCAGATCACTGATGCAGATTTAAATATTTTACATGTTGATCCAACATACGGTGGAGCTACTCATGATAGCTTCATTTTTAACTATGGTGTTATAAAAGACCACTTAGAAGCATTAACAAACGCTGGTGAAGAAGTTGTTTTGCTTGGTTAGTTAAACCCTCCCTGCACCTATTTTAGAAAATAAATCTAATTACTAGGTATAAAAACTACATAGTTGTTTTTTTTTTCAGGTGATTCAGGATATGCTCAGCGTGCCTACCTTATGACACCAATTAGTGGTGCTGAAGATAATTCCACAGAAGCTTATTACAATGACTGTCATCTAACTGCTCGCAATTCAGTTGAGAGGACAATTGGCCTCCTAAAAGGACGATTTAGGTGCTTGTTAGTACACAGAGTGCTCAACTATCATCCAGACGTAGTTGCGAAAATAGTTGTAGCATGTTGTGTTTTGCACAACATGTGCAACCGCGCAGGATTGCCAGCATTCACATTTTCAGAAGACGAGCGACTAGAAGAGCTCCAAACAATTGCTGAAGTACAAAGGAGGCAAACTAGGGATTTGCCATCTAACACCGATTTAGCTCTAGGGCAATTACGTAGGCGAAACATTGTAAATAGGCTTTGGCGTTCACGTCATAATTAATTGATCGATGGTGTCGTTTATTGTATGTATTCTGTGGTGTATGAGGCGGGTCTTTCAATAAAACTGCGCTAGTATTCGTTAAAAGTGTTTAATTTAAATATCAAAAAAATATTTCTTCTTTCATTCAAAAATAAGTTACACCCTATCTCTATTTATGGCCTGTGCCAACGTTTGCAGCCCATTCCCGACTGAAGCCACAGCATCAGCTAAAATTTTAACATTGTCAGCACTCCTCTCCAGAAAGGACTGCAAGATCTGTTGATTTGATCTCTGTAACTCCAGCTGCTGTTCTTCCACCCTCAGGAATCTGTCAGTGATGGTGGAGAATTCCGTTCGCCGTTGTGATGGTGGAGGAGCAGCAACTGAAGACGTGTGACGTGATGCTGAAAATAGAACATCTATTACTACGATGCGTTAAAATAATAACCTCTTAAATAAATAGCAGCTTTTCTTTTCTCATTTGTTTAAAAAATGAAGCCATTATTAGTTTAGGTATACTTACACACAGAACCACCTCGACTACCACGAACTGTCCTAGGGCGGCGAGAAGGTGAAGCAACTGAAGCTGCGTTACGTGATGCAACTGAAGCTGCATTACGTGAAGCAACTGAAGCTGCATTACGTGAAGCAACTGAAGCTGCGTTACGTGAAGCTAAAAAGATAAATGGATAATGGTTATTTAAGTTGGCAGCTGTGTTCCTAATAGTACCGTTAATTTAAAGTTTTTTTTCCTAAATCAAATACTTAGGTACAAAATAAAAGGATAAATCAACCCAAATATATTATGAACCGAGTTCATCATTGAGCATGAGCAAATCCACATAATATTGGGTTCCTATCTTTACTATGAAATTGGCGTTTTTGTTTCTCACAAATAGTCTTCACTTCTATGATTCAAAATATTCATCTTGCTTGATAATTATTATATCGAATAAAGACCATTAATGAAAGACAACTGCCAATAGTAAAAAAAACCTTATTACTTAGTTTTCTAAACATAAAATCTTTTGTGAGCAGAAATGACCATTATTTGTTTTACCTAGTCCAAAACTTATTTTTTTTACTTAATCTATATTATATAACAATCGTAATTAATAAATTTAGTAACAAATAAAAAAGAAAATTTTAGTATGAAAAATTCCATTTTCTTTTAAATTCTCGATCTAATAGTAGTGACAATTGGTTACTTACATGATGAAGCAGCAGTTCGATGAATCACTGGGGAGGCTACTTGGGTAGAACCACGGCGTGAAGGTGAAGGTGTGGGTGTGTGTGAGAGTGTTACAGTAGGAGGGGACAGGCTAGGATGATATACATGAGGATTTGGAGGAGGAGTGTGTTCTAACTGGTTATTCTGAAACAACAGAAAAAATCCTAAGATAAGGAAACCCACTTCCTAATATTATAATTAAATATTGAAAATTCCATGAAAAGTTGCTTAGTGACAAAGTAAATAATATTAAAGCACTTGAAATTTTAAAAAGAAAGTAAAAAAAAATACTCCTTAGGTTTAATTAGATAAATAAAAGTAAAAAAAAGCCCTATCTATGGCTTGAGTTAGTGTAGCAGCTCTAATCTCAAGGTGTGATTTGAATCATCACAGTCACACTTGCTGTGACAACTTAAATCTGTCTCTACTCAGGTACATACCCGTAAAATGCTTTGGCTTGTTCCAACAGTTGAGCTGGATGAGGAAGCAAACAGTCTTCTCCTCAAAATTGCACGATCTGGTGGTCTGTAATTATGCCTTTGTTCTTGATTATCCTCAATCAGGTTGGAATCCTGAAAAGTAAATTGGATGTTACTCCATATCTTCCTTGTGGGATAAAATTAGATAAAAATATTTTTACTGCAAATAGGTAACCTACAGATAAATTACTATTTGAATTATATTAGTAATGAATTTGAATCTAAACACATCAGATTTATAATAGTGGGTATATGTACCTACATAAATCTGATGTGACTAGGTACTACCTAGTGTTTAGTACAATATAGCTTACATAAAACACAATAGCTGATGATTCCTCTGAAGATGCCTGACTCTGTTGTTGTAGTGGTACATGAACCTATAATAGGTAAATATAAACAGATAAATGCTAGATAAGAGTATACAATTTTAATCCCATACAATTATTAACCAAATTTAAATATCTTACATTGTCAGTATCAGCATCTTCTATTTGTTGCACTTCATGTGATGGAGATGGAGTATTATTTTCCTGAAACAGGTAGGTAAATTTACCAAAAAAATCTAAGAAAAGTTAACTTTACATAAGAAAGGGTACAATTTCAAATTTACATTAGGCTGGGTCAAATCTACCAAAAAATTGGCACTATAAAAACAACAGTAAACCTTTCAGAGTGTTTCCATCATCATCAGCCTTTTTTAATGTTCCCACTGCAGGGACATAGGCCTCCTCTCTCTAGGAGAGGGAAAGGGCCATAATCCACCACGCGGGCCCAGTGCGGATTGGTGGATGTCACATGTCTTCGAATTTTTGGTTCTAGGACATGTCGGTTTCCTCACGATGTTTTCCTTCACCGTTTTGAGAGCAGTGGTAATGAAATAAATTACACAAAGTAATGCGCCTGGCTGGGCTTGACTTACCTGTTGCATTTCTAAATTTCTTACCGGAAATGGCTGTATGCCTAAATGTGCATCTCCTGTTGAAAAGCTTTCACCACCACATAAAGCAACAACTCTCTCTTCAAGCTCTGAAAGCTCCACTTCATCCTCCACCCCACCACCAGTCCTACGCCTAGCAGCAGAGCGTGCTGCTACTTTTTTTTTAATGGCACTTTTTTTGTCAGACCAATACTACAATCAGACATTTAGTTAAAGAAATTATTAAAAAATTGCTGTTATTATATATAGTATTATTCAAACTACAATTAAATAACTACAAACAAAAAAAATTAATACAAGCCCCAAGCGAACGCTAGCATTCGCACATCTATAGTTTTTTAATTGTTTCTGTAATTACAATATCGAAAGGTTAAAATCTCCATTTTCTTATTAGTAGTATAATATTAGTAATAGTTAAAAATTGAGCAAAATTAACGTCAAAATAAAAAAAAAAAACATTTATGAAATCAAGGAACACACTTCAAACCAAGGTTCATCGCACATTTTAAGTGGTTTTGCCTGCGTCCGCTTGGGGTTTAAGGGTAAGGAATGTTAAGTGGTTCAACATGTAAAAAAGAACTGCTAACCTTTGTCCACTGTTTATATGTTTTGATGGTGCCACCTATACTATTTAGGCGCACGGCTAGTTCCTCCCACTGACGCCGACTTCGCTCTCTGGCATTTTGAGTTCTCAAGAAACCCTTCGCCATGCCAGGGTTTCTTTCCATAAACTCTACCAGAGTTTCAACCTGAGCCGACGATGGGTGAGAGGAACGTGTCTCAATTGGACTGAAACATTATTGTTGGATTAGAAAACTAAATAAACACTTCCTTAATTAACATTATTCTAAAACTTTGCAACTAGAAATATAAACTTACTTCATGATTATTTCAAAATTTTTATCGGCACTGAACAATTAAAAAACAAACAAATCGTAAACAAAACAATGCAACGTCAAGTCAACTTCAACTGCAACGTCAAGTCAATGAAAATATTGTCGGTCCACAGATTACTAATGACGATTCACGACACGAATTTAGAGTTTTCTATTTTTTTATTTTACTAATTAGCTGCCCCAAATTCCATAAAATAAGATACTTTAATTTAAACATCATAATAGCTAAAATTCTGTGTCAAAAACTAGTAAAATAAAAAACCGATAAATCTCAACTTACATTTTGTTGAGTGTGGCAATCACTAGCACAGTAATGGCTGCCTCGAAACTCACTTCACTTCGCAAGCGCCTAGGTGATGCTTACAGAATGCAAAATCAAGGTCATTTTGAACCTTAACCGAAGTGAGAGTGAGTATCGAAGCGATATGCGAGTTGTTGTTCGAATTTTACAGAATCGACGTACAGGTCTACATGTACAGTGTGTTTGTATTTGCTAGCTTTGGAAATATAAACAATGGACTAATACAGTGTGCCCGTCTTTGGATGTTTGGTTTTGACTTGATTTTGGGTGAACAGATTTTGTAATGGTCTGCTTATTTTAGTTCCCCTCTTTTTATTAAAATGTGCTTTTAAAGTGTGAAGAGTACAGTGGCGTAGACACGGGTATCAATACAGCGCCCCCAGCCAATTTACAAAAATACGAACATTTCGTGTCGACTCTCTTTCTACTATCGAAACGCCTCAGCGTAGATATCATTAAATATCATAAAAATACAGGATGTAGCGATGATCATTGTAGAAACGATTACATTTTATTCTGTAATTTAGAACTTATGTGACTGGGCTACGAATTTTGTTGAAATAATGTAATTTCCATACATTTGATTAATTTTTTGGTAGCGTTAAAAATTGTAGATTATCAAATTGGCTAGGAGGGTAGGTGTTGAATGAAGTAAGTAATTTTTTATTCTAAAATAATTAAGAATTTATATTGGATAAAAATTACCAATTTTGATATATCTTGATTATTGTAGCGTGTCTGTTTGTGTGCACGCGTATTATTAATCCAAAATTAGGATAATTAATAAACAATTTCGTTTTTTACTAAATGTTAGTCATTTTAAAATAGTTTTAACTGGTGAAAAGTGTATTTCTGATCAATATCCTTGCGATTATCAATTTACTACTGAATATGATAATTAGCAGAATTTAAGATATAAACTAGTGCTTGACTGTAATCCCACCTGATTGATGGTAAGCAATGATGCAATCATTGATAGTGAAAAGCACTAGTTTATTAAGAACCTATTCACTCTAGCCTTGAAGACAGTTCAAAACATTCAGATTATTTTCCGATCCATCCCTTTGTTTACATATTCTACCTACAAAATAGAATCGCACTATACGCCCTACGTGGTGAGTTATGATGATCGCCTCACGGAACACCTGTGATAAAGCACGCGGCCCATTTGTTTCGTTATTTGAGAACCCCTGGCTGGCATCCTGTCATATGTGGGTAGCGGCCAAGGAAGCTTATGAGATGGTATATTGTATATATTCTTTATTGTACACAGATATTGTCAAAATTACAAAAATACAGAACAGGTGATGTACAATTGTACATAGGCGAGCTTAAGAGCGGTCAACCCGACGTACATTTTCATACAACCGCTCTTACGCGATTATGATGTTATTACACATCTTTTTTCAGATATTTTGGACACACAGTTATCTTGCGGATATTATCTAGCCTTCTATAGAAATCAAAACGTAAATTTGTGTAAGAGTAATCCAGTAAAGACCTCTGAAAATCTGCTATTTTACGTGAACTTTGATTCTCCATAAAGTAGGTACTTCTATATTAAAAATATAAAAAAGTACTTCTAAAGAAGCCTAGCGCATTTAATCGAGATTCTAAATGTTATAATTTGTTTTTCAAAAATCCTTAAGGGTTTAATAAAAACACGTACCTATTTCCTGGAACAAGTTTTGTGAAACATTCAAGTAAATCGTAGAATTACTGAATGCCAACAGAGTTTTCAGGTGTTATCTCTCTTTTTTCGCATTACTTTTGCATCAAACATCACATTGGATTGCTTTAGATGAGGCAACAAGCTTTTAAACCATGCTCGAGACGAGTCGGGAAGACCCACCTTAACCCTCAATTGGGTTTTCTTACAGCAAACCGTTAAACTAAATTTAAAGATATAAAAAAAAAAATGATGGTCTTGTAGCTTCGTAATAGCAAGCCAATATTATCTTATTGGATGGTTTTTTTTAGCTTTTGTAGTGTGTTGTAGTGTAAGTGAATGTAGGGTTAGTAAGAATGGTTAGTATGGATGAAGTCAAAATAGCAGTAAATGGTATGAAGAATGGTAAAGCCATTGGTCCAGATAGAATACCAGTTGAAGTGTGGAAGTTATTGCAAGTGGATGGATGGATGTGGTTAGCTTTGTTCTTCAATAAGTTGTTGCGGGAAGAAGCCATACCTGATGTGTGGTGCAACAGTTCTTTAGTGCCCATTTTTAAAAACAAAGGTGATGTGCTTGAGTGCAACAATTATAGAGGAATAAAGCTAATGTCACATACTATGAAAGCCTGGGAGAAAGTTATTGAGAGGCGGTTGAGAGAAGAGAGTGAAATTTCACAGAACCAATTCGGTTTTATGCCAGGTCGCGGTACAACGGATGCCATTTTCGCTATACGCCAGCTGTGTGAGAAATACAGAGGTGCACATAAAAACTTACACATGGTATTCATTGACCTCGAAAAGGCATACGACCGGGTACCTCGTGAGGTTCTGTGGTGGGCCCTTAAGGAGAAAGGTGTGCCTGGGAAGTATGTTCAGTTGATCCGAGCGATGTACAGTCGATGCAGTACCCAAGTCCGGTCTACAGCAGGCACCACTAGCAGCTTCAATGTGGCTGTTGGCTTACATCAAGGGTCGGCTCTCAGCCCTTACCTCTTCCTGATGATAATGGACGCTCTTACGTCGGACATTCAGGAAGAGGTTCCCTGGTGTATGTTATTCGCCGATGACATTGTGCTGGTTGCCGAGAGTGGTCAAGAGATCCAGAATAGATTGGAGGTGTGGTGGCACAGACTGGAGAGTGTTGGCCTGAAATTAAGTAGAACCAAAACGGAGTACTTGTTCTGTGATTTCGGCGGTCTCTCCGGTCCTGTGGCCTTAACTCTTGCCGGAACGCCCATACCAATCTGTTCCGACTTTCGGTATCTCGGGTCGCTCGTCCAAGGAGATGGTGAGATAAACCGAGACGTAACGCATCGGATCAACGCAGGATGGATGAAATGGCGACAGGTCACGGGAATAACTTGCGACCCACGGATGCCCCTCAAGTTCAACAACAAGACCTGTCCTACTGTATGGATCAGAATGTTGGGCTGTGAAAAAGACGGATGAAAAAAGACTGCATGTAGCGGAGATGAGAATGTTGAGATGGATGTGTGGTGTGACGAGAATGGATAAAGTGAGAAATGAGTATATTAGAGGAAGTCTGAAAGTGGCGCCAGTGACTGAAAAGTTGAAAGGAAATCGTTTGTCTTGGTATGGTCATGTGAAGAGGAGAGATGAAATGCATGTCACAAAAAGGGTTTTGAGTTTACACGTAGATGGTTGGAGAGGAAGGGGGAGACCAAAGAAGAGATGGATGGATTGTGTGAGGAGTGATATGAAAGGAAAGGGAGTTACTGATAGTGTGACGGGTGACAGGACAGAGTGGAAGAAAAAAACATGTTGCACCGACCCCAAATAAAATGGGATAAGGGTAGGATGATGATGATGATGAGTGTGTTGTAGTGTAAGGTTATAATACTGGCAGTACTATATAGAATAGAATTTATTTTATTTTTGACACAAAAAGTTCCATACAGTGTTAGTAACCTAATCAATAACTTGTTTTCTAGTGTTGGTCCAATTACCCATGGTGATGCAGAATGATTGGTGATTAATTTTTTTCAATAACATAAACAAAAAAATAGGAATTTCATACGCGCTTTCTATTCATATTCTCTTCATCATCATCATCATCATTTCAGCTGAGAGATTTCCACTGTTGGACATAGGCCTCTCCCAAGTGTCACCACAACGAACGGTCCCGTGCGTCTCGCATCTAACGCTTCCCCACGACTCTGACCAGGTCATCGGTCCACCTTATAGAAGACCTTCAAACACTGCGTTTTCTAGTGCGCGGTTACCACTCTAGAACCTTTCTATATATTGTCTATGTTCTGATTGTATTTAATACACACACACATAACTATTCTAATCTTTTTATGAAACTAATGACATACTATGTTATGAAATGAACACTAATTTTCCATTTCAAGGCGAAGAGATCTTGGAAAGCGATAAAAATGCCAATAGTATGTATTTTAGATACTCGTATATATGTTTTCTTTCTTTTGTTTCTTGTTCTAAGTGCTATAAAGGTAAAGAATAATAAATAAACAAAGCAAATACATTTCTAACATAAACCAAACATATTTCAAATACACAAGCTTTACTATACAGACACCAATTTGTAAATTCAAACCTAAAATCAATACATCGGTACTTCAATATTGAAATTGGCCCAAAATAAATAATTTTCGGTCGAAATAAAACGTTTGAAACGTAAATTAAACTGGTTCGTACCTGTTTTATTATCAAAAACAGTCATTACTTGTTTCTGAGCAACAGTTGGGTCGATATTAGAACGCGAGTTGACACAAGTTGTATCGCCGAAGTCTGTTCGTGAAAGGTGAGTTACTCGCAACATCAAAGTGACAATATGGTTGGAATTACGAAACTTAAGAAGCAGCAGACGGTGTACTTTGGACATCCCTTTCAGTTTTGGAAGGTAAGTTTCTTTTTCATTACATAGTATAAAACAAAGTTGCTTACCGCTGTCCCTATGTATGCTTAGATCTTTTAAAGTACGCAATGGATTTTGATGCAGTTTTTTAATAGAATAAATCAATAGGAAGGTTTATGTGTATAATACATGCATAATAATTATAATTTTTTCAATATCAGTACCCGTGCAAAGTAGGGACGGATCGCAAGTATTTTATAAAGCTTTCTTTTAAGAGCATAAAACGCGGTTACTCTCACCTCCAATGAAGTTAGCGTAGGGGCCAAGCAGGATCGAAGCCTACTCGGGTCAAGGGTTGTTTGAAAGGGAACACCGGGATCCTGGATGTTGATGCCAAAGTGGAACACCAGGGCTCCTGCTTTCCAAAGGATCATTGTAAACACCAATATCAACAACTTTTACTATGACACCAATACAAAAATCACGAAAAAAAACCCGCTGTTCCAAACATTTTGACGAGTTATGTGAATATATGACCGATGGGCTAAGATTGTCTCTCACTGGACACCTGAGGGAGGTCGACGCCGTCCAGGTCGACCGCGGCGAAGGTGGAGCGACGATCTCATCATGTTCGCGGGGCAAACATGGCCGGAGGTCACCCTAGACAGAGAGGTTTGGAAGGAAAAAACGGGAGCCCTTTGCCCAGCTGTGGGACATACAATAGGCTATTTAAAAAAAAAAGTGAATATATATCGTGACTTTTGTGTTGATACATATTGTCGAGTTATGTGAATATAAATCTATGGAGCAGCGGGATTTTTTTTGTGATTTTTGTGTTGTTTTCATAGTAACAGTTGTTCATATCGGTGTGTACAATGATCCTTTTTTTAAGAAAAGCCCATCTGTCGTATTAATTTTGTATAATAGAATGTAGTGGTGGGTCGTCGACGATTTTACAGTCGACGCAACGAGACCGTTTACCGTCGACGATAAACTAGTTTAAAAAACAGTCTAATTTTCGACTAGTTTACGTCGTCGTCGAAAAGACTACTTCATCACATAAACGATTAGTGAACGTGAACGAACGAAAGTCTCGTTTACCAATTTGACGATGTGAATAGGTATGTACATACGTCGTCGTTTGGTAAACGAGACTTTCGTTCGTTGGGCGTTCGTAGGTTGAGCACGTGCCGAAAAAGAGATAGTCAATTAGTAAAACAAGCGAGCGGAGCGTAAAGAAAGCGGTCTATTCAGTTGGTGTCGCGACTCCTCGCTCGCGTCGACAATGTTCGGGTTCACTCGGTCCGTTCCGTAGCGACCGCGAGTGAGTGATCAGTATCGGCATCGGCCAGACGCTCGCGACACGACAACGGACTCGTCAACCAGTCGACGAATAAACTAGTTTATCTGTGAACTATAAACTAGTTGAATCGTTCACGTACAAAAAACAGTTTAGGTAAACGGTTCGTTCATACAACGCCCACCTCTAATAGAATGTGTGATTCCAACCCTTTCCATTCGGCTTAACCTTAGTCGGGTAATACTTTACCCACCGCACTATTGTTTGGGTAGTTTAAATCCGAAAACCGGTGCCAAAAGCTTTACAACATTCATGATTCAACAGTTAGGTGGTCTAAATCAATTTATCCTCTAAAAAATCGTAAACTAACTCAGGCCTGGGGCCGCCTATGAAAAAGATACAGTCAATATCATTTGATTCAATACACATAAATATGTATGAGTTTAAAAAAACCCACTCTTTCAATACATTTACTAGGAAACCCGCTCTTATCCCACCGTTTACAGGCATGCAATGGACCATTTCACGCACTAGTATGAGAAAAAGCGCATGCTGTCTCCCGCCACAATATTATCTTACTAATATTATAAATGCGAAAGTTACGATGTTTGGATGTTTGTTACTCAATCACGCCAAAACGGCTGAGCGGATCTGGATGAAATTTGGTACAGGCATAGGATACACTCCGGAATAGGACACAGGCTACTTTTTATCTCGGAAACCCCAACCCCAATACCACGCGGGCGAAGCCGCGGGCAAAAGCTAGTTGTAATACAATAGTGTATCGTATCAGGCTGGACGCGAAGTGTCCCCCACGAGGCACGGGTTAACCCCCACGAGGCGCGGGTTAACCCCCACGAAATAAAAAAAGCAAACAAGGATATTTTAATTGCTATTTTTTCTTTATCTATTTTTATTTTATTTCTGCTATATGTTTAAGATTTTTTCCTTTTTTCACGAGTCGTAAGAGTACTGAAAAACGTCGTTTGACACACGTGCAAATTTGTCACTGCAGCCAACAAACTTCCTGCACTTGTATCAAAATTTAATATTACTTCATCAAACCCCAAGAGGACACCGGTGTCCGAAAAAAATACCGATTTTATTCCAAAACATACCGATTATTTTATATTAGCCTTTTAGACTTGATGTTGGATTTAAAATCATTAAAAGACGAATATATCTCCCTCTTAACGCTTCGCTGAAATTTGTAGTGTCAGAAGTATCCTTTGAGCCTAGTACATTAAACTGAAAATACATTAAAATGAAGAAGATTAATGAATATCTAAATTAATTCAACGGGAAAGCATTTTAATTACTTTTAATACTAATTAATATCGAGCCTACGTTTTAACGAATCATTTTTCATTTTCTGCGCTTTCATCGCGAGTTCGATCCTCCAATGTTTGCGCTACGTGATTGAATTTTTTTGATGAGTACCGATTTATTTCGCAATATCGCTTCTCAGGGTAGTCAGCTAGGAAACACCGGACTCATCTAGCTTAAACTGACGTAAAGAAAAAAAAAATTGACGTGTAAAAGTGTTATTTTAAAACCTATTTACCAAATAAATATCATTTACTTACTAGCGACCCGCCCCAGCTTCGCACGGGTACTGATATTGAATATTTATTTATGCTATGCTATGCAGAATGATTCAAGATGAAGGTTTATGCACATAAACCTTCCTCTTGAATCACTCTATCTAGATATTAAAAAAACCGCATCAAAATCCTTTGCGTAGTTTTAAAGATTTAAGCATACATAGCGACAGGTGATTTTGTTTCATCTACACTATCTACACTAATATAATAAAGAGGTAAAGTTTGTTTTTTTATTTTTTTTGTTTTCTTGTTTGTAGGAGGTAATCTCTGGAACTAATGGTTCGATTGAAAAAATTTTAGCAACAATAGAAAGCTGCTTTACTCCTGAGTGACATAGCCTATAAATTATTTATATAACATTGATGTTAACCGAGCTATCACAACAAGAAATTTTCCGCGGACGAAGTCGCGGGCAGAAGCTAGTACTTTTAATAAAGTGGACTTTGAGCCTGGAACCAGTTTTTATCTGACTAGGGGATGAACAGTGTCTTAACTTTTCGATTACCGTAATTACAGTCACAATTAATCTTTTGAATTTCGTAGTTAGAGACATAATAGAAAGACGTGCGAACGCCAGCGTTCGCTTGTGGCTTAAGAGTTTAAAAACAATAGGTATGCGGACACCGGTGTCCTCTTAGGGCTTAATGAACTAATGTCACGGTTTTTTTTTATGATAGGTGAAAATCATCGAATGACGAAACCTGCTCTTGGGCGGAGCGGGAGACAGTGTCAGACTTTTACTGACTAAACGACCCACCATACCTTCCTGCCTTAGTTCCGGGGCCCCGGTGTTCCGCTTTTGCATCAACCCTTAACCCCAGAAGGCTTCGACCTTGCTGGGCCCCTACTGTTGCTAACAACTCCCTGAAGACGCCGTGAGATCTTTCAAGCCACGCCTCAAAGAGGGAACTTATCGCCGAAATTATGGCGTGCCCAGCGTTGGGTTGCGACAGTCTTTGACGCCATTTTGCCATCACGAGATCCCGCCGGAGGTCACGGTAGCGGTAGAAATTAAACATAATAATATATCATACCTCCTTTTCTAACTTTACAGGAACGACAGAGAAAGGAGATGGAGACATTAGTCGATGTAGAAGATATGAAGAAGATGAGCGACGTCGTGGAATACGATCTTGTACACCTACAAAAGTAAACTATTTATAATATTGTTTAATTTTGGACAGGCCTGTTGGTATAGTCGTTAATGGCCACAGCTATGCCCGAGGTTGTGGGTTCGATTCCCACTCAGGACAAATGTTTGTGTGATAAGCTGTGAATGTTCATATTTTATATAAAGTTGTTACGACAGACATGTTTTCCTTAAAAAGGATCATTGTACACATCAATATGGACAACTTTACAAAAAATCATGCTGCTTCATACATTTCGTCGAGTGTGGATATCAATCTATCGAGCAGCGGGTTTTTTTAGGCCATTTAGTACTATGTGTTCCAAATAAGAATAGGATCGATTGACATGATGTGACGTCACACCATACTGTCAAATCGAAGATATTTTTGCAAAATTAAAGAACTCCGAGAAGAGTAAAATCGAAAAACTGGATTCTGATGAATTTGTTTTCGTTCATACTTCGTAAATAAATTATTTTTTTGGTAAATAAACTGAATTTTAAAAATTTCTTATATCCTCGATTTGACAGTAAATCATGACGTCACAACATGGCAATCGATCCTATTCTCATTTGGAACGCATTGTAAGTATGAGTCAGGGTCTAACGACACTAGATGGCGTTGTTCGAAAATTCTGGAATATTATATAGATATTATTATGTACTAGCGACCCGCCTCAGCTTCGCACGGGTGCAATAGATTTATTAAATAAATTGTGCATGTATTGTATATATAAACCTTCCTCTTGAATCATCTCTATCTACTAAAAAAAACTATCAAATTCCGTTGCGCACTTTTAAAGATCTAAGCACACATAGGGACAGCGGTAAGCAACTCTGTTTTATACTATGTAATGATTATGTATTTACAAAAGTAAACGATAAATCTTGTTGCACAATTGTTGACTATATATCTAAAGTTTCCAAAATTACTTAGATTAGCAAAAACGATTAACTTCACAGAGTCTAGACTGAGATATTAATGAGTTTTACGACTTTAACTGTCTCACTAATGGGTGGGAGACATGACAGTGCAAACAACATGATCATCTGTATTATAAAGAGAAATTATCTGTATTTAAACATTTTTGTTTTTTTTTTTACTAATCTGTATTGGACTTTGGTTGGCGCACTGTTCTTACATAATGATAAGTACTGTAACAAAGAATTATTGTAAGAAATCATTTTTTTAAAAGAGTAACCATGGAGTTTCTTGCCGGTTTTTCTCCATAGGAAACGACCAATTTGGAACCGTGCACTAGCTTCTGACGTTTTATAAGTGCCCTTGTAGGCCTATATGAAATAAAAACCTTTTTGATTGATTGATTTGATTGGTTGCTGCGCTATGAATCGCGGGTTTGATACCTGCACGAAACAAATAATAATTATTTGTTCCATAATAGTTGTAGGCCATACAATTATCGTATGGCTTCAGATAGAAGTTCAGGTTCTGGGTGTCTTGTGTACATGTATATGTAACACAATACAGGAATAATTACTATTGTGAGGCAGGATCTCATACTCTCCTTCTTTCTCTCTTTTTCAGGCTTGTAATCAACCGAACGGGAGAAAAAGTCAAAGAGATGTTAGACCAAGAAGAAATAAACCTATGACATAGAAGAGAGAAGCTTAAACAACTGCTGGAACAAGAAGAAGAAGCCTTGATACAGGAACTGGTGACGAAACAGGAGATGCAAGAATGTGGGTACTGTGCGGAAAAGGAGAAGAAACACAAAGGCTATCTGGAAGAAATTGAGAAGGAGAAGATTAGAGAATGTCAGAAAGCTCTGGAGAGGGAGAAAATGTAAGTGTATACTGTAATAAGTTTGAGGAAATTTCCAATTGGGATCTTGATTAAAAAGTCATGACTCAGGCAGTCAGAAAGTAATTTTATTTAAAACCGCGAATAAGATTTTTTAGATAGGTACATTCAATAATAAATACATAAATAAGTATCAATTTATAACGCCGAGAGGACACCGGTGTCCGCACACCTTTGTATTTTAATTGTGCCCGTAATTACGGTCTAATGGTTAAATGATAATAAGCTAGTGGCCATATCTTAAAATATTAAAATCAATAGATGAGGCCAAGATCTTCCCAAAAAACACGAAAAAAAACCCGCTGCTGCATACATTTTGTCGAGTCATGTTAAGATAATTCTGCAGCGGGTTCTGTTTTCTATGAAGATATTTCCTTATTTTGGCTGAAACGATGATGAGTTTTTTTTTTCTATAATAACACTTTTCATAACTAAAGCAAATGAAGAATATACTTAAACTCTTCGATCCAATGTCTGTTCATTCAACTATCTTTCCCACGACTTCGCATGAAGTAACTCAGGGAACCTACAGCAAAGAAATTCATATAAGCCAATTTGGTATTCAGTCCTAGGTTTTCAAATAAAACGTTTGCAATATTAGTTTTATTACGTAAATCACGAAATGTACCATTTACTGTAATATCTGAGCGAAACAAACAATGCTAGCCTCACTGTTGGCTCCGTGCCCAATACATATCAACATAACGTATTTATTTTAAAGAACTATACTGAAATCGTTTCATATAATCTAGATTTCAGCAAAAATGGTTCGCTTTTATGCAGATTTGGGAAAACACAGACGCAATAAGCGCTTAGAGTTTTAGTTTTAAAGGAAAAAAATGCGACGAAAGTTGCGAAACTTGTGGAAGATTGTCTAATAGCTGAAAATGTTTCCTTCGATAAGCAGGTTAATGGCTATACTTACAGCTACAATGTTGAACCTTTTCAACTGTCTAGGATAGCCAGGTTTTGTTTAGGTATGTTGGGAAAAATCATCTAATGACGAATCTCTCCCTTGGGCGAAGCGGGAAACAGTGTCAGATTTTTACTGACTAAACGATCCACCCCATTCCTTCTTAACCCTAATACCTTTTTTTTATAGTAGGTAAAAACCATCCAATGACGAATCCCGCCCTTGGGCGGAGCGGGAAACAGTGTCAGACTCTTACTGACTAAACAACCTACCCCGTTCCTACATCGCCATCTATACCAGGGCTAGAGCCTTCCTTTCAGACACGAACCCTTGGCCCCAGTTGGCTTCGACCCTTCTGCAGGGTCCCTACTGCCCTAATACCTTTCAGAAACCGGACAGGGGCCCCAGTAGACTTCGGCCCTGCAGTTGCGCCTCTACATTTACTGACAAATCCTTGAGGGTTCAGAGGACTGTAACGTGTAATGTAATCCACCGTGTAATGTAACACGAATTGTAGGTATGGACGGCACTACGAGCGTAACATGTAACGCTCGCGCGGCGCTCGGGGTTGCTCCTTAAGCTGTCGCTGTTTTTTCGCGCGAACACAAAGGACTAATGGCTCAATTTAGATAAGGCCACAGCATTTAATTGAACTAAATAGTCTTTCTCTCACAATTTTAATATGTTCTTTAGAAAAAATTGAGAGCAGTAGAAAGTTTAAGGATTTTTTTTCGAGACTCAAGACTGAATGCTAGCCGAAGATCTACTTACATTGAAGAAAGCATATTAAACTGTATGGTGTATAATTCGTTGATCTTTGATAGTCGTCGCGTAAGTCAAAAGCCAAAGTAAGAGGTATATAGAAAGAAAGAAAGAAAGAAAAATATTTATTTAGACTCGCACAGGATAAATAAAAAATAACTACTTAATCTATATCTTAACTTACATTTTAATTTACAACAACACAAAAACAGAAAACTATTAAAATAGGAAAAAACAACTAAATATAGGTACCGTGTGGATGTTTTTGGGTTGTGGTAATTATGGCAGTCAAAACAAAAAAGCAGCCACTTCGAGTGAAATACTGGTATTAACTGTATCAAGTAGGCTAGGAAACTAGTTTGAACATTATTAGGAAGCGGCTAAGCACTTTCATGGACTTCTAAGATCTGCCTTCCGTGATTTCAGAGCAAAAGGCATGCGATGCACGAAAGAAGATGTAAGACAACTCAAGCAGCTTCAGAAGATGCAAATGGAAGAAAAGAGGTTCATCGAGAGAGAAGAACAGCACGTGGATATGATGTGGCATCAAGTACTCATGGATGATTATAATAGAAAAGTAAGTAGAGTGGTGGAGCGTTCAAACCCAGCCAGGTGCATCACCACTACTCTGAAAACGGAGAAGGAAAATATCATGAGGTAATCGGCATGTCCAAAAATTAAAAGGCATGTGACATCCACCGATACAAGGGCGGATCCAGCTTTGGCACCAGGAGGGGGTCACATAGTCGTGATCAATTCAAGAACTTATAATTTAATTTTGATAATAATAGATGCAAATAAAAAGTAGGTATTGTATTAGTACGCATGTAAGTACTGTACTTAACAAGTTTTCAATGAAAATATTTTTTCATAACAAGCTTGTAGAGCTCGGTACCTTTATTATTAATACTCATCAAGACCTTTCCGAAAACTACAAACACGTTAGGGTTATCTAATTATATTACGGAGTTCATATGGCCACATTCCAACTCCCCCATTAGACCCTGGCTACCATATATCAAATTACTCGTCAATACAATGGATGAGCCCAAACACGATAAGGTTGAGTGGTTTTATTGCTGAGCTCCTATGGCTAACTTCCAGTTCCATCATCAGATCAGCTCCATGTCATCATAATATTGCATTGTCATGTGATTTACACCTGCATGCAAGATTGCAGAAGAAATCAATCGGGTGAAGAAATCTGCTTCAAATTTGAGTTGCAAGATTTGAGCCGAACATACATAGTTACATTGCAAGCTAATAAAAAGCTTGTAAAAATATGTATTCTTTATCTTTATTCTTTTTCGCCACCCTTTACCACCTGCTCCACAAGGGATCTGTTGGGCCGGCGCGGTCGAGGTGTGGATGGAGACGTCAAACTAGATGTACTTACCGGTGGTTCGAGAACGTCACCTTCATTAAATGACGCGTCAGTCGACAACACGTGGTGACAAAATGGGGCTGACGAATGTTATACCACAACAGACACACCATGCATCCGCGCACGTGGGAATCCAGAACCCCGGTTTTGGATGACCAGATCTGTCTCCCGAACCCAGTCCTCCAACATCGACTCCGCTGGTTCCTGAACCGGAAATCCCAAGCCAAATCCTTGGCATTGAGTTCCTCGCAAACGACTACGGGGAGTGAATCAAATCCCACGACGAAGGCATTCAGCTCTCTAAAGGAGACGTGGAGATCAGCGAGAGATCTGTTCGGGGACTGGTAGCCGCCTAGGCTACCACTCCAATGTCTGGTTCTCCGTTCTGGAACCCCGTTAGGGAACGGGTCGGCTCGAGGCCGTAACTAGGGAGTGACGGCTTCGAGGGACGATGTACCGGCGCCGGCTAACGAAATTACTGTCACCAAGCCGCTCAAGTCCTGCACCCAGTCAGCTATCAACAGATCCTGAGCGATTTATTTGGCTAGGGTGGGCCTTCGGACTTTATTTACCCTTGGCCTTGACGGAGGTATCGCAGGACCTGCTCCCAGTGTGGTGCTCAGCCTGTTTGCCTGCCGTTGCACATGCATAACAGTGTAACGTAGCACAGCATTCTGCACCCTTGTGACCGGGCTTACACACTGATAGCTGTGGTAACTGCGACCCACTTTACGCACTGAGGCGCAATAGGCCCCCACGTAACACCCAGCGGTAGCTCCCTTGTATGGAGACCTAGCGCAAAGAACCCTTCGGCCCTCGCCTGCGATGGTCTTGGCTGCCGAAACTGGACATCTAACCGTCTCAGCGCAGATGGTGCCCGCCCGAACCTGATCGGTCTTCCACCCACCCGCCTCGATTGCGGCCACCACCTTATCCACCTTGATGGATACGTCCAAGCCCACCGCACTAGCCGCCTTCCTCTTGGCGCCGTCAACTGTCCATTCAATTCAAATGCCCGGCTTGCCCCCCCCCCCAAATCAGGCTCTTGTATGTCGAGAGGTATGACGCAAAACTCCGCAAAAGTGAAGAGGTGAAACAACAAGTGTTTCAAACAAACAAAATACATATCCTACTACTATTATAAAGGCGAAAGTTTGTAAGTATAGATGTATGGATGTATGGATGTTTGTTACTCTTTCACGTAAAAACTACTGAATGGATTTGAATGAAATTTGGCACAGGCATAGGATACACTCCAGAATAGCACAGAGGCTACTTTTTATCCCGGAAACCCCAAACCCACGCGGGCGAAGCCGCGGGCAAAAGCTAGTATTTAAATATTACCATACAAAGTTATTATATTATAATAGCTTTTACCCGCGGTTTCGGTCTCGGCAACAGAGAAATGTGATAAATGAAGAACCGCTCGACCGATTTTGTGCAAACTTCACATAAAGCATCTACTAAATAGTCCAAATAAAGCCTAAAGATTTGGTTTGGATAGGTGAGCCAGTTCTTGAGTTATAAAATAACAATGAAAAGTGGCTTAATTTTTATATACAGGGTGTCATTGACATCGTAACACAAACGAATTCATGATTCTGGACCCCTCCAGTGGTGAAATTTTCCGTCGGTTTTTATCAAAAAAAAAGTCGTTCTTTTCTTTAAATTTTTACCTGTATAAAATCGTTATTCTAACCAACCCAATGATATTTTTAGAAAAAAAAGAAAAATATTTTTTTTACAAAAAAAAAGAATTATGAAAAAATCATTGAGGCAAATCCACTACTGCGGGGTCCAGAATCATGTACTTTTTTATGGTATGTAAAAATCATCCAATGACGAATCTCACTCTTGGGCGGAGCGGGAAACAGTGTCAGACTCTTACTAACTAAACCACCTATCCCGTGCCTTCCTTGCCTTATTCTCAAAGCCCCGGTGTAACGCTTTCGCACCAACCCTTAGCTCCAGGAGGCTTCGGCCCTATAGGGCCCCTACAGTTTGCTGACAACTCCTTGAGGCGCGCGGGAACAGTGCGCGCCGTCGACGACTTGGGCTCGGTCTGGACTATTACCAGACGACCCGACGGCGAGCTACCCATTGCTCGCCGTCCATAAGTCAGCGTCTACGGTGGCCGGATACCGGCGGGATCGCGGCGGCGACGGCTACGGCGAGTGCGCCGTTGCCTTTGCCTGTTGCGGTCTGCCTCCTCCTTCACTAGCATTACTGCCTCGCAGGCGACCGCCTGCCACTCCTCCTCGCTGCGGTCTATGGCCTGAACCAAGGCCCGGCGCGAGAGGTCGCCGCCGCCGTTCACTCCCACGAGGGCACGGCGTTGCTCTTCCCTAGCGGGGCACACTTCTACCGAGTGCTCCACTTGCCATGTCCGGTGAGAATCTGCGTCATGTGGAAGGTGAGGATGCCGTGAGGTCTCGATAGAACTCACGGCTCAAAGAGGGGACTTACCGCCAGGATTATGGCGTGCCCACTAGAGTCATGTACTGGATCTATGGTATTCGTTTGTGTTACGATGGCTCCCTGTGTACAATGACACCCTGTATATAGTTAAATTAATTAAATATTGAAGGTATGTAGTTACTTACATAAAATCTGTATGATGACAAAACATATAAATAAAATCATTATGTTCAATTAGTGGTCCACCTAAGTCTTGGAACCAGCCCAGGGGGGGGTCATGACCCCCATGACCCCCCCCCTGGATCCGCCGTTGCACCGATACGCACTGGGCCCGCGTGGCAGATTGCGATTTGCAGTTGTTATTGGGGATAAATATAATGACCACCATAAAATGCTTTGATACCCTTAGTTTTGTAACCAAAAATACGAGTATCTACTTAACACCAGAAAAATAAAGTCTAAAATTACAATAGTACCGACTATTTTAGTCAGGACTCCACTTTAAATTGTATTCGACCACCAAATATAGTAAATGATCACCAAATCCTGACGAGCAAATTAATGTGTTATTTCTAAATAAATCAATGTGATTGCCATAAAATGTAGGCTTATTATCAAATAAAGTATTGTTACGCCGTGGAAATAGAACACGCCGTTTCTTCGACAAAGTCAAGAGTATCACCGAATAATAAAAACGCATTGCTAATCGAAACCTCCAGAATAGAAGTACGTACCAGGGCCTAGCAAATTCTAGAAAAATCCGACACGTATAAGTAGGTACTCAATAATTCTGAGAACTTTTGTAGGTACTTAAGTAACCTGGTAAAGGAATTTGTACCTTCTGTCTTTTACTATAGAGTCGAAGTTCGTATGGGGTAGGTACCTACCTACCTACTCGTAATAAAAATGATTTATTGCTTCGCGGAAACGGTTTCTTTTGTTCTGGTGTGGCCTCGAACCTTCGGTATCTATAATTTTCTTGGCTCTGAGTATAAATACGTGTTCGCTGGCCGGACGGGAGTCAGTTTGATTTCGACTGCGATCAAGTGCGAATATCCAAGTCAAGTGAAGAACGTTTTCATCCATACGACGACCTAAGCGATATTCTTACGGATCTCTAGAGTGCATTACGAAGTGGTTTATTGGCGATTGGACTAAATTGGTGTTTTGTTTGTGGAAAATAAATCTCTCTCTAAGTAAACCGGCATTTGATTACTCACGTTCGTAACAACTGGTGTCAGAAGTGAGATGCCATTACTGCAGAGAGACGACGAACAGCGACCACGAACAAGAAGACAAACGGAAATGGATGCTGCGCGTCACCGTCTAGAGGAGGAAAATCAGGCTAGTATGGGAGCAACGGCAGCTGCTGAGATGCCAACAGGACCAACTTCAGAAATGAGCCTCGCTGCCGTGTTGGCTGCCATGCAAGCTAGTATGGAAGCCGTTCGCCGCGAACAAGAAACCGCCCGCCGCGAACAGGAAGCCGCTCGCCGGGAACAGGAAGCTAACCAGCGCCAGCTCCAGGACCTTATCGCGGCTAACCAGGAAGAAGCTCGCCGCGAACAGGAAGCCGCTCGCCGCGAACAGGAAGCTAACCAGCGCCAGCTCCAGGACCTAATCGCGGCTAACCAGGAAGAAGCTCGCCGCGAACAGGAAGCCGCTCGCCGCGATCAAGAGGCTAAGCAAAACCTGATCCTCGAGAAAATCGATCACGGCCTCGTCACGCTGGGCGAGAAAGTCAAGAATCTCACCTTAGAGGTCAAGGAGGTTTCCGCCCGAACTGATACTTTGGAAAGCCGAATAGATGGCCATGAAGATCGCCTGCTGGACATCAGTAGAAAAATTGTCAAGCTGGAAGCACGCGAACCCATTGCCATTGGCTCATCAGCGCACACCCACTGTACGTCGACCGCAAAGTTTGATGTGCCACGTTTTGACGGCACGTCGTCATGGACTGCCTTCAAATACCAATTCGAAACGTTGGTGAAGACAAACCGCTGGGATGATGAGCAGTCTTTCGCGGCGTTAACCTTAGCTCTACGTGGGGACGCCCTACTGGTCCTAGAGAACCTTCCTTCGGACGGTAGGACCTTGGAGCGTCTAATGGAAGGGTTAGACACCCGCTACGGTGACAAGCACCTCGAGCACGTATTCCGCGCGCAGCTTCGCGAGAGAACACAAAAGCCCAACGAGAGCCTCCAACAGTGGGGTGTCGAGGTTGAACGGCTGGTGCGGCGCGCATACGTGTCGATGACAGCGGAGACCGTGGAAGTATATCTGGTGCAGGCATTCATCGACGGTCTACGGGATACTGAAGTAAGAGCTACGGTGCGACTTGGACACCACCAAACTCTGAAGAGTGCGATGGCTCACGCTTTGGAAGTGGAAGCCGTACGACAGGATTCACGCACGCACAGGGTTCGAGAAGTGGTGGTCTCGCCTTCAGTGCAGCCACGCCAACGAGAAGGTGTGGTTTCTTCTTCGGCAAAGTCCCGCTATATTCCGACGTGCTACGGGTGCGGAGAAAAAGGGCACATTCGTACCGATTGCCCCAAAAGAAAGAGAGGAAGTGTGGACTCCGGAACCCAAGTTAACGAAGAGTCGTTAAACTAAATGTCGCCAGGGCCGCGGGGCGGGTGCTGGCTTGTCAACTTAAGGCCCCAACCATAACCATCAATCAAGTCCACAACGGAAATAGTTTGACCATCGAAGGAACACTGAATGAACGTGCTTGCAATTTCACCGTTGACACCGGGGCGTCACGGACTATTATAAGACCTGAGTTGCTGAAACGCACAATCTTGTGGCAAAGAAAGTCTCCATCCTGCCGACTTCAGACAGCAACCGGCCAGCCAGTCTCCGTCCTCGGTGATACAGATATCGAGTTAAAAATTGGTGATCAAGTGTACACACACTCCGTATTAATTGCCAATATTACTGATGATTGCATTCTGGGTTTGGACTTCTTGCGGAAGTACCGATGTGTTTTGGATATTGATAGGGGAGTGTTGAAGTTTCCAGACCAAGAAGTGTTCCTGCGGGGAATCAACAGATGTAACCTCTATTGTTTAAAAGATACGACATTGGCTCCGAGAACAGAAACTTTAGTCGAAGTAAAATTCCCCAAGAAAATCAGGCAACAAAGATGCGTAATAGTTGAGGATACTGGCCGGCACCCGGAACTCATCACTGCGAGGACATTGGTAATGACGAAAGGGAAATCTAAAGTGCGAATTGTAAATCTTGGGAAAAAGGAGGTCCACTTGAAGAAAAACAGTGTTGTTGGGAGATGTGAAGAAGTGAAGTATCTCCGCCAAATCAACACATCTCCAGTGAAGCAGGACTCGACAAAAGGTGAACCTGATCACATCCAGCAACTTCTGGAAAATTCTAAGAAGAATTTGTCGATCTCAGAACTACAGCAAGCCAGGGAATTTCTGCTACGGTTTCGGGATATTTTTGCAACGGGAAAGGACTGCGGAAGAACAGGCCTCGTCAAGCATGAGATAGACACAGGTGATGCTAGACCGATTAAACAAAGACCGCGCCGCATACCCTGGGCTAAAGAAATTGAAGTGGCAGAAATGGTAAAGGACATGGCTGATAGTGGAATAATTGAACCTTCTACGAGCCCATGGTCTTCCCCTGTCGTTCTTGTGAAGAAAAAGGACGGCAGTACAAGATTCTGTGTCGACTACAGAATGCTGAATAACGTCACGAAGAAGGACAGTTATCCTTTGCCGAGGATCGACGATACGCTGGACATGCTCAGCGGTATGAGGTGGTTCTCAACCATCGATTTGAAAAGTGGCTACTGGCAAGTGGAAATTAGCGAGAAAGATAAAGAAAAGACAGCGTTCAGTACGGGCATTGGCAATGGCCTGTGGCAATTTAACGTCATGCCTTTTGGGTTGTGCAATGCTCCAGCGACTTTTGAACGCCTCATGGAAAGAGTCATGGTAGGCCTTCTTGGTGACGTGTGCCTGGTATATTTGGATGACGTCATTATAATGGGCCGCACTTTTAAGGAAAACCTAAGGAACATGGAAAAAGTGTTCACCAGAATACGAGGGGCTAACCTAAAACTAAGCCCAAAGAAGTGTGCTCTGTTCAAGAAGGAGGTCAGCTACCTAGGACATGTGATTTCCGCCGATGGAGTGAGAACCGACCCTGATAAGATAAAGGCTGTGCAACAGTGGCCAGTTCCGAAGAATAAAACAGAAGTACGTGCATTTCTAGGGCTATGCACATACTACAGAAGGTTTGTTATGAGTTTTTCGGACATTGCAAAACCTTTGCATCAACTGACTGAGGAAAAACGAGACTTTATCTGGGACAAGAATTGTGAGTCAGCATTCAACGAGCTGAAGCAGCGGCTATGTGAAGCACCTATACTGGGGTATCCGAGCAGAGATGGAAGATTTGTCGTTGACACTGATGCCAGCAATACGGGAATTGGTGGCGTATTGTCACAAGTGCAAGGTGACAGACAGATCGTGATCGCTTACTTCAGTAAGGCACTTTCAAAGCCCGAGAGGAACTACTGCGTTACTCGACGAGAACTGCTGGCTGTGGTAAAAACCTTGCAGCACTTCCATAAGTACCTCATAGGAAGGCAGTTCACGTTGAGGACGGACCATGCTGCATTGAAATGGCTGCTACAATTTAAAAACCCGGAGGGTCAAGTTGCAAGATGGCTCGAGCAGCTGCAGGAGTTCAACTTTGTGACGGAACATCGGAGTGGAAAAGGGCATAACAATGCTGATGCCCTGTCGCGACGTCCGTGTGATGAGGGCTGCAAACACTGCCAGCAAAACGAAGCCCGAGAACACGTGAACGTAATTAGGACTGAAGGCAACTTCAAGAAATCCCAGGAAGAAGATGACGATATTCGACCAATACTGGACTGGATGCGTAATGGAGCTAGGCCCCAATGGAGTGAAGTATCGTCACTTAGTCCCGTCACAAAGAGCTATTGGGCGCAGTGGGACAGTTTAGTCCTAGAAGATGATGTGCTCTGTAGGAAATGGGAATCGAACGATGGTAAGGAGGTAACCACACAAGTGATAGTACCACGAAGTGAAGTGGTCCCCCTGCTAAAGGAAATACACGATGGAGCTTCTGGTGGACACCTGGGGATTAAGAAAACTCTACTGAAAATGAGACAGCGGTATTACTGGCTCAATTGTAGAGATGACATAGAGCAATGGTGTCGGAAATGTACAGCGTGTGCATCTGTGAAAGGACCACAGACTAGAAGCAGGGGCAAGCTTCAGCTCTACAATGTGGGAGCCCCTTGGGAACGCGTTGCCATCGACGTCGCTGGACCATTTCCAGTTACAAATGACGGAAACAAATACATAGTGGTGATCCAAGACTATTTCACAAAGTGGCCCGAAGTTTTCGCCATACCCAATCAGGAAGCGACGACAGTGGCAAAGAAGGTGGTTGAAGAAGTAGTGTGTCGGTATGGCGTACCTTTGGAGATCCATTCCGATCAAGGCCGTAACTTTGAATCTGCGTTATTCCAGGAAATGTGCACCCTTCTGGGGATTTACAAAACACGCACAACACCTGCGCATCCACAGTCGGACGGAATGGTGGAAAGATTTAACCAGACCCTGGAGAATTACCTGGCTAAGGTTGTCGATGACCATCAGAAGGACTGGGACCGGTATATTCCCCTATTTCTGATGTCTTATCGATCAGCAGTGCATGATAGCACCGGACATACTCCAGCAAGAGTGAATTTCGGCAGAGAGATGAGACTTCCAGTCGATGCTATAACTGGCGTGCCACCTGACAAGACCAAGCCAGTTACGGACTACGTCAGTGACCTTCAAGATCAATTGGACGAAGTGCATAAACGAGTACGTGAGAATAGCATGAACACCAGCTCCAAAATGAAAACTAGGTACGACCGTAATGCCAACACCAAGGGATTTGAAGAAGGTGCACTAGTCTGGCTCCACAACCCGCTCCGACGAAAAGGGAAGTCGCCGAAACTTCAAGCTCGATGGGAGGGACCTTACACCGTGGTGAAACGGATCAACGACGTAACCTACCGCATCAAGAAAGGGCTAAGAGGGAAGCCTAAAGTGGTCCACGTGGATAGACTGGCGCCATATCAAGGATCTAATAATGCTCGGGACGAGCATGACTAAGAGGGGGGCACTGTTACGCCGTGGAAATAGAACACGCCGTTTCTTCGACAAAGTCAAGAGTATCACCGAATAATAAAAACGCATTGCTAATCGAAACCTCCAGAATAGAAGTACGTACCAGGGCCTAGCAAATTCTAGAAAAATCCAACACGTATAAGTAGGTACTCAATAATTCTGAGAACTTTTGTAGGTACTTAAGTAACCTGGTAAAGGAATTTGTACCTTCTGTCTTTTACTATAGAGTCGAAGTTCGTATGGGGTAGGTACCTACCTACCTACTCGTAATAAAAATGATTTATTGCTTCGCGGAAACGGTTTCTTTTGTTCTGGTGTGGCCTCGAACCTTCGGTATCTAGAATTTTCTTGGCTCTGAGTATAAATACGTGTTCGCTGGCCGGACGGGAGTCAGTTTGATTTCGACTGCGATCAAGTGCGAATATCCAAGTCAAGTGAAGAACGTTTTCATCCATACGACGACCTAAGCGATATTCTTACGGATCTCTAGAGTGCATTACGAAGTGGTTTATTGGCGATTGGACTAAATTGGTGTTTTGTTTGTGGAAAATAAATCTCTCTCTAAGTAAACCGGCATTTGATTACTCACGTTCGTAACAGTATTATAATGCCATGCAATAGACAATTTTCCACACTAGTGCAGGAAAAGGCGCAGGCTATCCCCCCACCCCACCATAATGTTATTACATTTACTGTGCCTCAGCTCTGGGAGGCTTCGACCCTGACCCCCCTACGGTTTGCTAACAACTCCTTGAGGCGCGCGGGAACGGAGCGCACCATCGACGACTTGGGCTCGGTCGGGACTGCAAACAGACGACCGGACAGCGAGCTAGCCAATGCTCGCCGTCCGCCAGTGTCTACGGTGGCCAGCTGATATCGGCGGGATCGTGGCGGCGACGGCTAAGGCGAGTGCGCCGCTACCTTTGCCTTATGCGGTCAGCCTCCTCCTTTACGAGCATTACTACCTCGCAGAAGGAGGCGACTGCCTGCACTCCTCCTCGCTGCGGACCATGGCCTAAACCAAGACCCGGCGTGAGAAGTCGCCGCCGCCGATTACCCGGCGTTGCTCTTCCCAAGCGGGGCACACTTCTACAGTGTGCTCCACCGTGTCCTCCAGGTTGGCCACACTGCGACGACACCCGGGCGTCTCTTCCGCACAAATCCGGTGCAGGAACCTCCCGAACTTGCCATGTCCGGTGAGGACCTGCGTCATGCGGAAGGTGGGGCATTACCGCCGAGATTAGGGCGTGCCCAGCGCTAGGTTGCGACAGTCGCTGTTTCCACTTCACCATGAGATCCCGCCGGAGCTCTTTCCGTCACGCCTAACCTACGGCTTGGGTGGATTCCGCCTCGGTCACAATGACAAACTTCCTGTATTTGTATCAAAATGTTCTATATTTTGCCAAGAGTAATTATTATTTACATATATCGAATAACGAAATGTAATTATGCATGTCATTTTAAATTGAAATGTGGTTGGTAATTTGATTTTCATTAACATTTTCATTATCTTTGGGTTAACAATGATTTTTTTGGAGTCAGTTTACTTAAACAGGATAGAAAGATGTAAAAACTTTGATTATAATTTTTTATTAAAACGCTGGTATAATTTTGGTGATTATTTACTACTTTTGGTGATCATTTACTACTTTTGGGATAACAATGATTTATTTGGACTCATTTTGTTTAAATAGGATAGCAGGATGTAAAAACTTTGGTTATAATTTTACTTTAAAAAGTTGGTTTAATTTTGGTGATTATTTACTATTTTTGGGTTAACCATGATTTATTTGGAGTAATTTTGCTTAAATAGGATAGCAAAGTGTTAAAACTTGGTTATAATTTTACATTAAAATGCGAGTTTCATTTTGGTGATCATTTACTATTTTTGTCTGCTATTTGTTACTATATCTGGTGGTAAGTTAAACATAAGCCGTTGTTATTTCTGTTAAAAACTGTTATTGGTATTTGATTTTTTTTTTATCTTCATTTTTGTACAAGTTTTCAAGCGTAAAAATTCAAAAATTGTATTAAAAAACCTAACTTCCGACGGTCGTACTGTAACTAAAGCATGTGTACTTGTAGGAACATCTAGAAAAATTAGCAGCCCAAAGAAGACAGCAAGAGACACTAGAAAGAAGAAGATGTTACGATGAACAAATAGCGAGTGCCAACAAGAAGAGACAGGAACTAATACGGCAGGAGAGGGAGAAAGAGAACAGAAAGCTGGAGAAAATGAAAAAGAAGATGGAACAAGATCATTACGAAGGTACATACTCATTACACGTCTAAGATTACAGCACACATTTCAATTCAGGAGCAAATCATCACCGTCTCGCATTTCTCCTTGGCGTCAATCAGGCGTCTAGTAAGCCCAAAGGTTTGCTTCTGAAAGGAAGGCTTGCTCTTGGTATGAAAGGCAACGAAGAAACGAGGCGAACGGGGCAACAGCGCTTACGCTGCAGCCGCCGCTACCGCAATTCCGATCCCGATTTCCGGCTAGGAAGGCGCGGGCTTGCGGACGGCGAGCAATAGGTAGCTCGCCGTCCGACCGTCCGGTAACCGTCCAGAACCAGCCCAAGTCATCAATGGCGCCCACTGTTCCCATGCGCCTCAACGAGTTGTCAGTAAACTGTACTGTGTGTATGATTTTCCCAACAAAAAGAAAACTAATTATTAGAAAAAAAAATGTCCTGGTAAAATGAAATTCTTTGTTATAGCCATCAAAAAAAAGAAAGACCAACAGGAATTGAACAGAAAGAACTTCATAGAAGGACACGAGCAGAAATTGGCGCGGATAAGGAGTGAGAAGATGAAGGCAAGGGAGATAGACAATGGCACCATCAGAGTAGCGCTAGAAGAACTGCGGAAGGAAAGAGAGAGGAATAGACAGCAAATGGTAATTATAGTACGCGGCAAATAAGTTGAACCTACAAAAAACTGGTGCGTTTTGCCATCAGCGTCACTGCTTATTAACAGGTGGGATCGCAGTCTAACCTAGTGTTTACAGCAATAAAAAAAGACTGTTACTACGGTTACGCGCTTAATCGCAAGATTAAGACCCAAAAATTGGTTTCTGCGCATTCAAGATCAAACGCCATGTTGGTTCAACTTATATTGACGTGATTGTACAAGGTATTGTTGCTACTTTACCAATACTTCTCATTAACAACTGCAGGAAAGTTCGGGATAGTAAAAAAAAAATTTTTACTATTCCCAATTTTTTTAAGTTCGGAATACAATGCCATTTTTTTTGTTTCGGGGGAAACCCTTTAGAAGACGTCAGAACATATTTGAAAAATACCAGGTAGTGTGCGATTCTTAAATCTCCAAAATCAGCCTAGAAATCACCATCTGCACATGGAAGAGGGTCCTCTTGAAATACCACCCCCGAACCCACTCTATTCAACGCCTGTTAGGGCACATCTCTGAGGAGACTGCAGGAGTCTCCTCCAAGCCTCCTATGTTCCTGCGGGTTCCAGGACCACAGTAACTTTGCTTGAACAATCCTGTAGCTCGGAACATTACCTTGGGGTAATTTAAGAAATTCAAAAAGCAATTGCAAGAAATACTTATTAAAGGTCCGTGTCGATGACATCAAATTCATGTTCCCAGAAAAACCTTCAACTGCAGAAACAAATCTGTATAGAGAACTACAACCGTGAGAGGAGGATGGCGTCAGCGATGCAGGAGGAAGCGGAGATGATAGCGGATGAGTGGCAGAAGGAGGCTCACAACAAGACAGATGAGCATCTGAGGAAGGTGGAACAGGAGCAACGGGAGTGTAAGGAGGTGAGGAAACGAGATGTTTTGACTGTTTTGCAGTTTTGAGGTACAATGCGTTCCAAAGGAGAATAGGATCGATTGCCATGTTGTGACGTCACGATTTGCTGTCAAATCGAGACAAGATATTTTTAAAATTCAGTTTATTTACGAAAAATTTAATTTATTTACGAACTGTGAACGAAAAAAGTTCAATCAGAATCTAGTTTTTCAATTTTACATATTTCTGAGTTCTTCAATTTTGCAAAAATATCTTCTATTTGACAGTGCGGCGGATTTGACAATTCGTGTCATCTCTGGTTTTTTTATGGTAGGTAAAAATCGTCGAATGACTAATCCCACCCTTAGGCGTAACGGGAAACAATGTCAGACTCTTACTGACTAAAAAACCTACCCCGTTCCCTACTTGCCATAGTTCCAGAGACCCGGTGTAACGCTTTCGCACCAACCTTCAGCCCCAGGAGGCTTCGACCCTGTAGGCCTACAGTTTGCTGACAGCTCCTTGAGGCGCGCGGGAACAGTGCGCGCCGTCGATGACTTGGCCGGACTGTTACCAGACACCGCGCGTCATCCCTAGTGTCAACGCAACCTTATGCCTACGGAATATATGTAAAAATTGTTAGAAACAGGAAAAAGAGCATTAAAAGTAGAAAAGTCGTTAAAAAAAAACTTTATTGCAGCCACCATTTGTCATTCAACTCGAAATCATTTAAAAAAATATATGGTTCGAATTTCAAAACTCTAAAATTGTCTAAAGGTAGTCATTAACAACTTGACGCTGGCAGATGCACAAGAGTGCTAGCCACAACAATCTGTGTATGGAACGGGAGAAAAAAAATGTAGCCATTGATGAAACGATTTTGGAAGATGTCCACTCCTTTTGGATTGATGTACGTCTTCCAAAATCGGTTCGTGAATGTTGTAGGTAAACGTATGTCAATCAAATGAACGTCTTCCAGTTTTAAAAAATATAAATCGCACACATATTTATGAAATGTGAAACTTCTATCTTTTTATCGACATACACGTTGCTGTTGCCACTATTAAAAAATACTTTGTGTTAATATTTCTCTTCGAAGTGACGGCGGCGTACGTCCAAATGGGCGTAAGTCAGTGTCCCTTTAATTTGCTGAGTGTGAGTTATTTTTACGTTAACGTGTTCGAAACGTTTAGCTCTCTGATTGGTTAAAGATCTTGGAGTGAGCCAATCGGAGCGCTGAACGTCATAAACGCGTCGATCGCGTTAGCGTTAAACAAACTTACACTAGGCACACTGAAGTACGTCTATTATGAAGTAATTCCATTTAGAAGCATTCCAAACAAACGTATCGTCAATGGCTACCATAAAATACATTTTTCCTTCCAAATAAAATATAAGGGAAACAATGGCAGTGTCCCGTTTTATTTCACATCACTCCTCCCACAATCCATCCATCATTTCTTCGGCCGCCATGTTTACTCATAACTCTTTTACTAACATGACTGTGTTTGTTTCATGTGATATAGCACATGTCACTAAAAAGTTATGAACACCTAAACATGTGGAAGGATGTTTCGTTAATGTTGAACGCTTTGAGTTGGCTACGCTGAAACCTCGAACTGAAGGCGTGGCCAATTCTAGCGTTCGACGTTAACGAAACGATCGTAATTTGACTGGGGCCAGATGAGTTTAATCCAAAAACCAAACTGCTTGACTTGCTTTTAATAAGCCTTGTAATGTCCCCACAGCTGGGGCTCTTTCTCCTCTCTAAAGAAGAGGGAACTGCTTGACTAACAATTTTAAAATTTAAATAAATTTAAATTAATTCAGAAAGCAGCGCAAGAATATAAGCGCCATATTAAAACCAGAAACCAAGAGTTGGAGCGAGCGAAACAAGAAAGGAGTGAACGAATGGAACGAGTGAAGAGAACGGCTCTGAGTGAACTGCAGCGGAAGATTGAGAACGCTAACCAAGAGCTGAGGAAACAGATGGACTATAGACATAGTTTGAGCTGTCAGATCAGGGAAAATGAGAGGCATTTGGTGAGTATGAGACTGCTTTGAAAATATCGAAAATCAATATCATAATAATATAGGTAAGTATAGATAATAGTGTTAACGCACGGTCGAACTTGGTACGAGGGATTTGGTCGGTTATAATATGAGTATAAAATGGATTACCATGTTATGACGTCACGATTTACTGTCAAATCGAGGACAGAATATAAAATTTATTTTTGTTTACGAAACATTTATTTACGAACTGTGAACGAAAAACGTTTAATCAGAATCCAGTTTTACTCATCTCTGAGTTCTTCAATTTTGCCATTTATTGTGGCATTAAAATGTCCACTTTTCATTTTAGGAATCTGAATTAAAAAATATTGAAAATAAAGACAGGACTTATACGAAGAAAGCAGCAATGTTCAAAGATGTTATGGCAACGAGATACGCAAGCTCTCCAGCTAGAGATAGGTAAATACAAAATACTATAACACTTACTATTCCCGCAATAATAATTAACATTGTACCTACGTATTAAATTATCCGTTCTATGGTTTTCAGCACAAATCCTGTTCATCCTTTCCGAAGACTATTGGAGACACAAGACAGAAAGAAATCTCTTCATCTGCCATCCATCTGATAATAATTTATGTTCCACATAATGTTGTATATTAATAAATACTTTTTATAACTTAAATTAATAAAATGTTAACTTGACTGATTTCACATTTATAGCCTTCTATCGCCATCTATCGACATTATTATGAACTAAAGGTATACTGCCATCTATTGGTTAATAGGTATGGTATGCTGGATGTCGTATCCAATTCTCTATCCGTTTCCGACTGGCACTTTTGTAGTAACGTAACGTTATACGCAGCAAGATCACTAGATGGCAATCATACAAACGAAAATATTTATCTGCATTTCAGTCAAATCTTTATATAGATAATCTATTTTTAAAATTGATATATTATAATTGATATTGTAAATTATTTTTGTGTAATTACACTTCATCATAAAGACATTTTAAATGAATCACGTTTTTAATCCAGCAATAATTTACTTGACTAACAAAATCCATAAAATGGAACGTTTGCTCTGATATTTTTCCGGCAAAGTATGGAAAGTTGAACTTTTCAAAGTTTTCATTCGATTAATGATTTTTATAATCATGACGGTACTTCAACAAAAATGTGATAGAAGACTAAACTTAGTAATTTAGTTTATGGTGGGTGAATGTTTAAGTGTTATTCCGCACGTGCTGCAATGTGCTAGATTTGCAAACATGAGGGAAGAAGAGATTTTTCAAACAAACTTAGAACGCTGTTCATACAGGTTTTTGCAGCAAACTGCAAAAGCTATGGGCTTGCCGTCAAACGTAAAGGTAAGTCGAAATTAAACCATAAAATAGTCTAAAAGAACAAAGTTTTTCAAGTTTCCACATGTCGACTAATTTCAAATTTATATCTCTTTCTATTAATTTCTAAAAGAAATTATGAAGAGAATCAAAGAAACTACTATTTGTTTCGCATTTACTTAAAGTAAACTTGACCTAGATGCTTAGTCTTAGTCCATGTGAACTGAATAATTTCTTTTCAATTTAGTCTCATTAGATTCCTATAAGTAATCATACGAAAAATTATCAATTAAAAAAATAAATTAAAAGTGCGAGTAAACATACATAGGTACCATATTTACTCATGCATTTTTTGCCATAAAAGTAATTAGTAAATTAAGAATGCCACCTGTATTTAACAACCCCCATAGTTTCACCCATGTATATGATAACTGCTTTAGTCGTATTGGTAGGTCATAGCATGAAGTTCGTAGCAAAAAATCCAATTGTAATTAGTAGGCCCGAGATCTCTGTATTCATGAAAATATGCTCTTCAACTTATAATATTAACAACACACCCACTTACCAGTTTGAACATTATCATACCTAACTTATTATTATTTTACTGTGAGATTTTTGGTAATAGGTACATTATCTTTGTTTTTATTATTATGTTTGTTTTGTAATTTTTATTTTTCTGAAGCACAGTAATTTACCTACATACATATTATATCAGATCATTCAAAACCTTTCCTCAACCCTGTCATATAGATTGTCCTAGTTCAGGTTTGAGACTACATCAATGTAATTTATTTTTCATCATTTTAAAAGTGATTCTTAAAAACCTATTAAGTAGTAAAATAATAAAAAAAATATTAAGTACAGTGTGGCTATTCTAACTTGGCAATCCTAACTTCAGGCTCAATAACTTAGAATGACCATACTGTTCCTATAGATCTTATACAGGGTGTCATTGACATGTTAATGCAAACAAATACCATAGATCCAGTACATGATTCTAGACCCCCCAGTGATGGAAGTTTTTGTCGGTTTTTTCTTATTTTTTTTTAATGAATTTTTAACGTTTTTTTAATTAAACTGTATAAAAACGTCAATTTAACATTTTTTGCGAAAAAAATGAGTGCTTTACATTCCTAATTAAAAGTGTCATCAGGTTTGATTAGAACAACGACTTTATTTGCCTCGATGATTTTTTTATAATTTTTTTTTTTGTAAAAAATTGTTTTTTTTTTCTTTTTTTTTCTAAAAATATCATTGGTATTGGTCAGAATAACAATAATTAAAAAAAAAACAAGTTTTTTTTTCAAAAATTAAAAAAAAAACCGACGTAAAATTCCACCACTGGGGGGTCCAGAATCATGTACTGGATCCATGGTATTCGTTTGCGTTAACATGTCATTGACACCTTGTATAAGTGGTATGTCAAAATTTCAGAAAGTATATCTAATCCAATTGATCAACACAAAGAACTACTGTAGTCCAAGGGATCTAGATCTGTTGGTACATCGCATACGGGAGGAACAACAACATAGGGCTTTCGCGCGCAAGATATCACCTAGGAACCGTAAGAGGAAAAATGAACATGTAAGTTTATATTGGGCTTTTACACTTGGAAATGTCATTTAATATGGTTATTCTGGTATTTAAATAGTATCCTATCCATATCATATTTTCATAGCACTTAAAAATCTGCTCCTTGTGTCATAAAATCGTTAACCCTTGAGCGTCCCACATCAGTTATATGTTATGTCTCAGTATGGTTTCCGCACTTAGTCTTGTGTAGACCATTGTACGTGTCTCCCATATCAGATTGGTTCGCTAATCATTTTCACATCCTATTCACCAGGGTTGTTTTGTTCCGACTGGGAACACGGGAGGTCGTTTCCCACCCAGGACAAATTGTGTGATGAGCTTAATCATTTGTTTTGTGTCTGGGTGTAATTTATCTATAATATGTATCTATTTAGAAATAATAAGTACCTATGTTTATGTTTATCAGTTGTGTAGTACCCATAACACAAGCTCTGCTTAGCTTGGGACTAAACGATGTTGCGTGACAGTTGTGGAATATTGTGGAATATATATTAAATCAATATATGCCATACACTTCCAGCAGAGCCCTGAAGTCTCATCAACAAACCATGGCCTATCCCCGCCTATTTCGAAAACACCAAAGCGCGCAAGGCCCATCCACATACAGTACCGTGATGAGATGCATTCACCCATAAAATACCCTCAAAATGTCTCTGCAAGAAGACTTCCTGTCACCAGCAGTGACCGAGTACTACGTAGCTCCAACCGTGTTACAAAACCAAGCTACCTGTTGAATAATACTCTCCTGTCTTTGCTGAAAGACCCTGATTCAGATAAAAGAAGTGAAACTAAAGCTAAAACTGTTAGTTCAGAAGAAAAAAAAAGGACAGCTAGTAGGATTTTTGCTAAGAAGATTATTGAGAGCTGGCGGGATGAAAGTAACTTGGCATCGGTATCAGAGAGTGAGGTGAGTAATGTTTTTTTAATGGCTATTTCTTATTATTATTATGTAAAAGTTCCCTTTATCAAACAATTATTGCCAAGTAGTTGAGTAATTTATTTGGTATTTAATTTTTCTATTGTTTACTATATTTGTTGATTATACATCATTATATCCCCTCTAAACTAAAAAAAATAAATAAAATAGTATGGTTGAATTCTAAAACATGAATTCGAGGCCCTTAGCTTTTACCTTATTATTTTTTTTTTATGTAATCATCTACTAATTAGTCAATCAATCACCATAACATTCTTTCCTTACATTACAGGACATATCCCCACCACTAGGCAGGCAAGCCCGCAGACTTAGCGGTGTCTACCCACTCCAATCTGAAGACATCAAACTGCCAAACGTAGCAGTGAGACGGGCTGACGGTTCTATATCCAAACTCCGAGCAATCATACAGAAACCGCTCTCACAACATAACCGTTATGACAGGACAACGCAAACAGAAAATATGAACCGGTCTTTATTGAGAGCAAACGTAACACCACCAGTGATTACCATACAAAATTCTAGCTACGAATCCTCTAACAGCAGTGAATTTAACCCTAATATGAACTACAGAGCACCGATACAGTCAAATTACATTGTTACATTGCCTAATACGGACCAAATAACTTCACACAAGAGATCAATTGTGTCTTCAACGCCGAATTTAAATGTTACAAATGCTATATACAGAAGTTCAAATGTCACTGAAGTGTCGCTTGCTAAAACGTACAGTGCAAGAGTGGGTTCAACAGGAAGACAGTCTAGTATAAGGTTGAGCAGTAGTTCAGATGAAACAACACTCTCTAGTTCATCCATAGACAGCACACAGCAGAATGGAGAATATTATCATAAGAAGATAAGAGCGGAACAAGTGAGGGTCTCACGTAGAAGCAGGGAGATGTCCCTGCCAGCACTGAGTGTGGAAAATGAATGCCGTCTACCGAAGATCGGTGAGGTGTTCAGCAAGTTTAATGGTGTTTACAGCGGCAATGTGACGCGACCTTTGTATGTGCAAGTAGAAAATGAACCTGGTATTGGTAAGTTTATTTTATTTGTGACTAGCATTTTGTCAGTAACTTCGTTCGCGAGATTCTATATTAGGGAGTTAACAAATATTAGCATTCGCGAGTCTGAAGTTTGGGTCCGCGAATTTTAGCAATTGATAACTCGTACAAAGATTTTAAAAAAATAAATGCCAACAACAGTTTGCAACAGCAATACCAACTGCAAATTACATTAGATCCGACGGCCGTATTGTATGCGCATATTTTTTGACATTCGCTTTCGTATTCGCCAGAAAGATTGAATTTATAAAAACTCCTTAGTGCTCACTTAAATTTTATAGAAAAATAGAATAGGTCCCAGTATTTTCGGCAGTCCGTTGATACATCAAGCCGTTTCTCCTTTTATATACGTAAGAAATATTGAATATATTGATATAGCTTCGATTAAGACCCAAAAATCTGTTATAGTACACAGGCAAATAAAAACCAAAATGACCGTCGTTGCTATAATAACGCGTAGCCCCCTAGCTGTGAATTTTTTTTTTTAGTTGGAAACATATTTATATTTGCGGTTTTTACAAGAACATTGTGTAGGAATTTTGACTGCATTTTTAACTTTGTTCTTCGTTTATGTACATAGAGTAATACATTTGTATATATTATTAACTAGCTTTTGTCAGTCTCATCTTCGCCTGCGTACATAAAATATAGCCTATGTCACTAAGGAGTAAAGCAGCTTTCTATTGTTGGTGAAATTTTTCCAATCGGACCAGTAGTTCCAGAGATTACCTCCTACAAACAAAAAAACAAACTTTACCTCTTTATTATATTAGTGTAGATAGTGTAGATGTAGATAAATTGTTATGTATTAAATATACATACTGTTTTATTTCTAGCGCCAAACCCGGCTCATATACCGGATCCCCGCTGGCAGTACCCAGGCAGCTCCACTCTGGAGACAATATACAACTTGAAGATACCTTACCAGCCAGTACTACAGATTTGTACCACCACCAACACTCGTACCGTGTACTGTACTCCTGTTATTTCTACTGCGTGAGTATTGTCTGTCCAATGTTGGGCATTGTTTACCAATATTCCTTTATATTTATTGGGCATATTCAATACTGCTTGACTGAACTGTATGTTTTTGCATGGGCTTTCTGATACTTTCATTTTACCCTGCTTTTTATTGACTTAGCAGTTTTTCGGATCAGTAGGAGAGGATTTTTTTGATATATAAAAAAATTACAATTTTCACCATTCATAAGTGTCAATCTACTGTAAACTCAATAAACAAAATACTAATAAGACCGAAACACATAAAAGCGTTGCGGCCACCCCGCCGCTAATATGCGAGCAAAAAAAAACATATATCTTAATATTAGACAAAATTGCTATTATCCATATACTAATTCTGAGATATTATTTTCAAATCCAGATGGAGCACTTTTTCGGCTCCTACTATACGCAGCGTTGGCCCTTTATGTCGATTGTGTGAAAATTAAGTCATTTCTTCAGGCGTATTCTTCAGCTTAGTCTTCTTTTCCCCCCTCCATCCGTATACATTTTCACTAAACACTCTCCTAGCACAGTGTAAACTACACATTGCATTAGCACACTGCTCACCTACCAGGCTCTCATATAACCAAGCCGGTGTGTAAAGCTTACAGCTTGCATGTTGCTTGCAGCAAGGCGCAGCCTTCCTCCACCACCGCCGTGCACAGCGTCTATAACGTTGCTTGTGAGTTACGCTTCTTTTCTTACTAACTCTTCGTTTACATGTTGCCAGTGTTTAGTAGAACTTTGGAATTTTGATCGCTGAAATCTCGTGGAGGGTCGAGCCGGTACACGAAACACTATCGATTTGTTAAGATTTTTTTTTCCAATGACATGTAGGTAGTTGTCGGACCTTGCTTACTAACTACCTATAGGTCATTGGACTCGATCAGCTGATGTTTATTTAAAGTAATGATTTTCGCAGGCATATTAACTCGAGTTTTAGAAAAAAGAACTATTTTTAATTTTATTTTTACAAATCCATAGTTTTTTATGTACCGTATCGACCCTCCACGGGATTACAACGATCAAAACTTAGCAGTATAGTATAGGTACTTTGTAAGACAGTATTTTAATATAAATATAAAAAAAATATTTTATTATAACAATTTTTTTTTCAAGACATTCTGAATTAAAATGATTCTAAAGAAAGACTAAAGACTGGATACATGAGAGAAGTATTTCTTGGTACCTACAATCGCTTGCATCCTCAAAAAAATATAAATTGCATATAATAATAATAATAATAATAAATTTATTAAGAAAAATAAGGTTACAGTGCTGGTAATACTAAAACATCTGGTTTTCCTTAAATTATTAACATAAACAGTTTCCGAAGACTTCCTGCACTAGGCGATGCCTGTCCCGCAGGAAGCTTACAAGTTTCTTAGGAGTTACAAATTATAAGTACATGCGCATAGTAACAAGAGGAAATAAAAGTCTTATATGTCTATAGGTAATACTAATATTGCAAAAATACTGAGTACTAGTTTATTATTCATAAGCCTAAAAGGATTTAAAAATTACAAACTTAGAACTAAGTGCATAAGATGCCTAATATTTATTTATATCTGAGATCATTTCTTATTATAATAGTTGTCTTATAAAAAATTCTGTGCTATCATACGTCCAGTCCATCAGCTCTTTGGTTATTTTTATTTTTGCTTCACGAAGCGATAGGTTACTTAAGCTAAGAATTTTAGTGAAGTTATTATAAACAATTGTTTTTATATAACAACTGAACCTTTTGGCGAATTCTGTTCTGACGGGAATGATGGGAAGTTTGAACACACGCTTCCCTACCATGTCCTCGTAGTCGGGTGATTTTAATAGTTCTTTATGAGTAATAAGAGCGATTTTTAGTAAGTATAACTTTCTAACACTAAGTACCTGTGTTTGTTTGTAAAGGAGAACGGTAGGGAAACGGAAAGGTTTTTTTGTCATTGTCTTAAGGACCGCACGTTGTGATCTTTCTAAGCCTATTAGATGAGAAGAAGCAGTACCACCCCAAGCCAGGATGCAGTAAGATAGAATTGACTGACACAAAGTGATATAAATTTTTCTAAGAAGATTGAAAGGAGCCACATCTCTTAGTTCTTTCATTATATATATAATTTTTCTTACCCTTGCAGATGTAGCCGCAATGTGTTCACTGAAATTAAGTTTATCGTCTATGATAACTCCTAAATATTTAGTGCGTGTTACTTTGGTTATCTGTTTGCATTCGCATGTTGGTAAGTTTGAATTGTATAACGCGTCGGCAGATGTTTGGCAAGTGTGTACTATTAACCCTAAGTCAGGTGGAGGTGCGGATACAGCAGTTTTATGAAAGCAAATAAAGTTTGTCTTTGTGGTATTTAGGGTTAGTAGGTTGCTATTTAGCCATTCCACAACACGTTGGAGTCCAGTTTGCGATAAGGATTTTACTGAGTTCCATGATCTACCATAAAAAATGATTACTGTGTCGTCTGCGTAATTTATAATGTCTGCATTTTCGATGTGGATTGAGGACATGTCATTTAAATACACTAAAAAAAGGGTGGGACCAAGGATACTGCCTTGGGGTACACCAAAAGCAATATCATGCGTGTTACTTGTAGAGGAATTGATTTTAGTGCATTGTTTTCTACAGGTGAGGTAGCTGCGAAACAATTCGAGACAGATATCTCTTACTCCAATTGCCTCTAGTTTCCTTAAGAGAATTGGAATAGACACAGTATCAAAGGCTTTCGCCAGGTCGAGAAAGGCTCCAATGCATGATAATCCCTTGTCAAGATGATCAGACACAATTTTCGTCAAAAGTGATACAGCATGCTCGGTAGATCTGCCCTGACGAAAGCCAAACTGTTGATTAGATAAGATGTTATTTGATTCCAGAAAGCGAATAAATTGTTTATTAATAATTTTCTCAAGCATCTTAGAGAATGTGCTCAAGAGAGAGATGGGTCTGAAATTATTGGGATCATTAGTAGTACCACCTTTATGTATGGGAGTTACAGTTGCAACTTTCCAGATATCAGGAAAAGTTCCAGTAGATAAGCTTAGGTTGTAGATGTGTGTTAACGGTTCAATTATGAGATTTCTTATATGTTTTACCATCCGATTTGTGATTCCATCTAGGCCTGGAGCACTGTTATCTTTAAGTTGAAGAATAAGATTTTCGACATCAACAGTATTTGTCGGATGCAGAAAGAATGAGTTTAAAGGAGAATCAGTAGTTTTAACTTTAGTTGCTAGTGAGTCTTGTGTTTCGTTAAGTTTCGTTAAGATTTGATCCGCATGACGCTGTCCTACATTAGAGAAAAAATTATTGAATAAATTTAGTGTGTCGATTTCATTACCGTTGATTTGGCAAAGGTTATGCGATTTGCTTTTTGATGCAGTTTGATTAGAAATTCTTTTGATCGTATTCCATAGTTTGTTAGGGTGGTCTTTGTTTTTTTCTAATTCTTCTCTATCGTGTTGGTTTTTTAATTTACGTAGGAGATCTTGGTAAAAATTTCTGTAACGTTTGTAAATTCGGTTTTTGATAGGGTCATTGGGATTGTTTTTGGCTTGCATGTGGAGCCTGTCCTTATGCAAAGAACATTTAATTAAACCAGGAGTCATCCAGGGTTTGAGAGTAACTTTACGTTTGCTTATTTGTATAGTTTTAGTGTTACGGCTAATAATTGATGACAATTTAGACATGAATGAGAGAGCTGCAGCATTTGGGCATGATTCTTCTGTTACATTTGACCAGTCTACATCTTGTAGTTCCGTTGAAATTGATTCGAAGTCGTGCTTTACATGAAATTTTTGTTCTCGCGGCGGTTTGGAGACGTTTGTGCTTATGCCAGTCATAGCAAGGTCGTGATCGGTTACCGCTGAAGGGCACACGATGGACTCTATTTTGCCTTTAGTTTTAATGAAGATGTGGTCAAGACATGCATCTTTGCGGGTTGGTATGTTAATAGCAGCTCTGAGACCTAGCTGTGCCATTAGGCAAACATAATCGAAGCAGGACTCTAGTCGTTGTATGTTTATATTAATGTCTCCAGCTATAACCTGGCAGGGACTGTGAGGCATGTTCATGATGACCGTTTCTAGTGAATGAGTAAAGTTATCTGTGTTCTTAAATGAAGGAGATCTGTAAATACCGATTATTGATAACACATTGGGAATATGAATTTGTAAACAGTCTGCATCAAGCAGATTAGGTTCGGAAACTATAGGGGTCCAGCAGCTTTTGACATATATTACTACACCACTGGCTTGGTTTGTATGTTTAGTTGACGCATATGAAGTATAGTCATCAATTTGACCTATTGCTATGTTGTCATTTAACCAGCATTCAGTAAGGACTATTATATCGAATTCAAGATCCAATCTTTTTAATGACACTAGAAAACTGTTCAAATTGCGACGTAGGCTTCGAATGTTGTAAGTTACAATTTTAATATCGTAATTACACATTAGATTTTTACAATGTTCGGCAGTCTCTACTGTGTGGCACATTATGTCTAATGAATTGTCAATATTATCGAAATATTCCGTAGTAGCCATTTGTGAGTGATTTATAAATGTTCCACCTTAGTGGTGAGAATATAAATATGTTATTTTTTGCCACTGAGTAGAGAGTGTCGAGTATCACAATAGATTGCCAAGAATTGTTGAGATAGTTGTAAAAGACATGGTTGCACTTACATTGCTGAGTTCTAGCGTTAATAACATTTTTGCTATTGCGTTTAGTATTCGTTTTTAAAGTGAGCATTATATGTAACCTTGTGAAAAAAATGTATAAAATCGTGAAGCAAATAAAGAAATTATAACTAACGTAAAATATGAGAAAGATTAAAATTATTATTTTTAACTTACATGTATAGAATTTGAGTGTCATTTACGCTTACTTTCTCATTTTTTTTTTTTTAATGTTAATATACATTTTTTTATTCAGGGTTTTTTCAAGTGGGTAATAATATGGTTTTTTTATATTATTTTGCATGACAAAGTTGACGAAATAAGTGCGCAAAAATGATATCACACTATTTTGTACTGATCGATTCTCGTTAAAAAATCAATCTATTGTAAACTATGTTCTGATTCTTGGGATAAGCTAGACTACAATTAATCTGTATTTACAAGTATTATTGATCATTGAGCCTTGTATTTGCCAGCCCCGCCGCGTGAAAACCAACAATTCTACGCAAACGCCTACGGAGTAGTACCACGGGCGTACGCCCACGAAGTCGCACCACGGGCGTACGCCCACGAAGTCGTACCACGGGCGTACGCCCACGAAGTCGCACCACGGGCGTACGCCCACGAAGTCGTACCACGGGCGTACGCCCACGAAGTCGTACCACGGGCGTACGCCCACGAAGTCGTACCACGGGCGTACGCCCACGAAGTCGTACCACGGTCGTACGCCCACGAAGTCGTACCACGGTCGTACGCCCACGAAGTAATGCCACAGGCGTACGCCCACGAAGCCGTACCTCCAGGAAACACCTACGAAGTCGTACCACGGGCGTACGCCCACGAAGCCGTACCTCCGGGGAACTCCTACGAAGTCATACCGCGGGCTCCCAATTTTTTCAGCAACTTTCACTATCACGAACAAATTAACAATCATAATGCCGGTAAGATTACTCGTATTTTCTTTTTTTTTAAAGTGAGTCACACTATTGCAATCCAGCGTCTTAACAGCTCATGGACGGGATTCGTCATTCAATGATTTTAAAAAGGGATACTTTTTATGATAGGTAAAAATCATTGAAAAAAGTAGGGTTACTTTTTTATGATAGGTAAAAATCATTGAATGACGAATCCCGCCCATGAGCGAACCGGGAAACAGTGTCAGACTCTTACTGACTAAATAACTTACTCTGTTCCTTGCCTTGATCCCAGGGCCCCGGTAATTCGCTTTCGCATCAACCCTTGGTCCCAGGACCAGGACGTTAGTTTCGATCCGTTTATCCCGATCTGTAAATTTGAAACTTCACTTTGTATATTGGGCGATTTTATTTATTTTATTACATACTGCCAAATTTGACTGGCCTGTCAGTTTAGTAGTTAGTAACCCTGACTGCTATGCGGGAGGTCGTGGGTTCGATTCCCACCCAGGACAAATGTTTGTGTGATGAGCATGATCATTTGTTCTGTGTCTGGGTGTAATTTATCTATGATATGTATGTATTTAGAAATATATAAGTATGTTTATCAGTTGTCTAGTACTCATAACACAAGTTCTGCTTATCTTGGGACTAGACGACGTTGTGCGATATTTGTGGACATATTATATTTATATTTAAATTACAGACACTTCAACTTTAGACTTCCAACGATCGTGCTCTTCCGTGGAGACGATGACGTCACAGGAGCAGGAGTTAGGCGCCAACATCACCATACCAGAGATGGTGGAAGATGCTTTCGAGATTATTAGCCAGGATGGGGTAACTTTCATTTATTTATTTTTTTGTGGTGGGTAAAAAAAATCACCCAATGACAAATCCCGCCCTTGGGCGGAGCGGGGTATAGTATCAAACTCTTAATGACTAAACAACCCAACCCGTTCCTAAGATTTTTTTTTTATTCTACATAGGCCCGCATTTGCCCACAATCTCACTTGATGATGAGCGATGATGTGGCTGACGATGAAGCATGCTTGCCTAGAAGTAACCTATTCACTCTTGATATAAAGACCCCTAGGTTGTAGCTATCAGTAAACACTGACTCCGTCAGGGAATTCCACTCCTTAGCTGGGCCAGAGCCTTCCTTTTAGACACGAAGCCTTGGCCTCAGTTGGCTTCGACCATTCTACAAAAGTATTTCTTTCTTTCTTCATTCAAATAAAGTCTTCAAGACGCTATGCCTTATTCTAATATTAACTTCTGACTATTCTACCCTAATCTACCTTTCTCAACCCTACTCTCCCTTACTCTACCCTACCGTAATTACAAACTTCCCTGTACGCTGGGGAAAAACTAAAAAAATAATAATAATTAAAATTAGCCCAGCCATTCTTTACTTATAGTGTGACTAGGAGAAATAGGTCTTTTTCCTGATGGCTACAATCAGGAAATCTTTAAGTCAAGAGTGAATAGGTTACTTCTAGGTAAGCGCGCTCCATCGTCGACCGAATAGTCGCTTTCCATCAGGTGAGATAGCGGTCAAGCGCGAACCGCAAAATCAATAAAAAAAATAGGAGTGATTTTTAAATACCTACGAGTATATAGACATTTGAGGAAAACTCTTAACTTTGTAAACAAACATCAAAAATACATGTTTAAATATCTTAATGTTCCAGGACTATATGGAGCGTATGGGGATGGACATTAGGATGCAGTGCATCCTATGCAACTGGGCAGGACCCAAGATCATTCTTGAATATCACATCAGAAAGGTATGCAATGCGAAACTTCAAATAAATTCTTGTGATGTCACTAACAGGTTCTATGAATACTCAATAATCAAATCAGTGGTTCTAATCAGTACAACATTTTCAGTTTGTGTAGTCATAAAAAGCTGAATTTAATGGGTTACCCAAGCGCTTCCTTACCTTTTTTACTGACTGTTTATCCGATTTTGACCTTCATTTCCTTTGCGACAATTAAGAGCTGCAATTAATAGTTTGTATTGTAATCACTTTTTTTGCTATTAATCCCATCCTTATATCTAAGGAATAGAAGTCAAAATCGGTTGACCAGACAGAAAAGAATTATTTAAATGTCTTGCCTTATTTTGAATGTAGTATAGGTATCTTATACCGGTATAGGTACCAGCGCTGGGTGTCTGACGCCCAGCAAATGCTGGTCACCCTTTCGGTTCGGGCACGCTCAGCGTACATTTTTTGTTTTATTTTTTTTACCGTGTGTTTTGTAATTGTTATGCTATGTCTGTATAGAGTATTATAAATAGCTTTTGTCAGCGGCTTCGCCCGCGTACATAAAATATAGCCTATGTCACTCAGAAGTAAAGCAGCTTTCTATTGTTGCCAAAATTTTTCTAATCGAACCAGTAGTTCCAGAGATTACCTCCTACAAACAACAAAACAAACTTTACCTCTTTATTATATTAGTGTAGACTAGTGTAGATTGTAAAACATAACATAATTAAAAGGGGTGGCCATGGAGTTGCACATTCTTCTCCATAGAGATTTTTGGAATGGGCAATTAGCGTCATTTTTTTTTTTGACAGACCGACTTTTTGACATTTCAAACGTGCCTGTAAAGATTTATTTGAAATAAATGCTTTGAATCTTTGATTTCTATTCGATTCTTATTCTCGTATTCGCAGGACCATCCAAAAGAGATAATAAAGTGTCAGACCAATGAATTCAACGCGTTGTACACTCTCGGGGGGCTGTGGGCGCGGCGCCTGTGGCAGAGTCATGTGCTGGAGCTGGGAGGTGCATTGTACGTGCTCAGCGCCAAGTACGACGACCCCGACTGCTTCATGGCTGCGCTTTCGGTCAGTAGTTTTTGTTTTATGGTAGGTAAAAATCATCTTATGACTAATCCAGCCCTTGGGCATAGCGGGACACAGTGTCAGACTCTTACTAACTAAACAACCTACCTCGTTCCTTCCTTGCCTTAGTCCCAGAGCCCCGGTGTAACGCTTTCACATCAACCCTCGGTTCCAGGAGGCTTCGACCCTGTAGGGCCCCTACAGTTTACTGACAACTCCTTAGTCGGTTAGTAGCTAGCTCTACACTTTAGACTTCCACTTAGAAGGTAGCGCCATTTATACCGCTAGCAATGAACTACAAAATAGATCTCCAACATCCCGGTTCAATTAATTTTCTAAAATTGACAATATCAGTCTTTTTTGCGTTTGTAAATCATCGAATGACTCTTGGAGGTCTGTGGAACTACCTACCTCCTTTAAAAAGAGAGAATCCTATGATCAGACAGATCTTTCGTCTGGTCGGCTAACTCACGCGGACGGTCTCCGTCTCTGAAACCGGTTTGTTACCTACGCATTGTCGCTAGTCCAACTTTAACGTTGTGCATGTAGTCGTGTCAATGGAGGAGATAACGCCGGCTCCCCGCGACGGATGGCCGTTTGGATCACCGCAACGACACTGTACAAGCACGCAACACAGAGTTTCGCCCTTAAGTCCACCCTTTTAATTTAATATCAACCCTTACGTTGTTGAGACACCTGCGGCCCGGACTAAGCGTTTTGCCTCGTCATTTATACCGCGTACATCGAGGGACTGGAACAGTTTGCCGGCTGCAGTCTTTCCGTCCGAATATAATTTAGGTGTTTTCAAGGCTAGAGTGAATAGGCTCTTAATAAACTAGTGCGCCTCCATCAACGATTGCATCACTGCTTACCATCAGGTGAAATTGCAGTCAAGCACTAGTTTATTGCAATAAAAAAAGTCTTACAGGTTTTGATTCCAACCATATAACCACAAAACTCTTCATTTACAGGCAGTATCATACGACCCGTATGACGCAAAAACTGGCAGCCTGACGATCTACAACAAGGTAACAGGAGAACCATTCACTTGGACCGGCGTTGTATCAGATTTACCCCCCAGCATGCCATACGAAAATGACCCTAATTGCTTCCGCTTACAACTCTCCAAAATGGATCTTTTGCCGAACAGTGCCAACTTGAAACTTTTGAACAGAGAGTTGGTCACTAAATCACCAACTAAGGTCATAGTTGGTCAGCCAGAGTTGGATAATATACATATTAATTTGACCGTTAAAATTTTTGATTGATTTTTTTAAATTTGTAAAATCTTATCATCATGGTATGATTGTACATTTGCTTTGGTTTCAAACGAATTTAAACCTAGTCGTAGAAATTTTAAAGTTCATATTCGTAAGACTCGTCAAGTCCCATTCACTCGTATATAAATGATTATAAACTCTATTTGCTGTAAGGCAAGGTTCAAATTCGCCAAAACGCTAATTAAACTTAAAAAGTCAAAGCAAAATCGATGAATCTTTGTTCGTAATATTTTGATTATCATGTGTTTTATTTGTCACTGATCGAAGTGTATATTTGTTTTTTTGTTTATCATTCTTGGTAACATGTTTTATATTGTTTCCTCTTTATTTTTTCATATCTTGTACCACATTTACTTTGTGTAAGTTTTTGACGATCTCATAAGTTATATCTACTTTGTGTGTGCTCAATCCATTACGATCCCCTATTTCGAACCCCCGGGGGATCGAACAGCACTTGATGTTCCACTACGACTCCCCTAGGGGATCGCATGCAAACTCTAATATCCATTTGAATACCCTAATTTGTTAAGAATCTTCTAATTGAATAGTCGCGAATTGTCATGATAATTTGATTAAATTTGATGAAGTTTGCCTAAAGGGTACTTACAACTAAAAACTGTAATAAAAAATCTTTTTACAAAAAAAAATGCAAAATAACTTTCAATTTCGGTTAAATAACGAAGAAACCAAACTGTTATAGACACACCGACTTCTGTATATATATTCTGTATATATAATACTTATACTCTTTTTAGTTATAGTACCTTCAATCAAACTTCATCAAGTCAAATCAAATTATCATGCCAATTCGCGACTTTTCAATTGTAAGATTCTCAAACAATTAGAGTATTCAAAAGGAAATTAGAGTTTTATACGATCCCCTAGGTGATCGAATAAGTCATCGTCCCTAGGGGGATTAAAATAGCGGATCATAGTGGAATGAGCGCTTTGTGTATATTTTTCTAAAGGTAGGTTTCTGTATTTTAAGCAAAGATCTGCCAGACGGATTCAATTGCAAGATTTGTCGTTCAAATCTCTCGTTTACTCTCGGTCATTCGTTCTGCAATAGCTACACTAACACTTAATATACCTATAAACTATAGAGTACCACAAGTATAGGAATGCAGTAGCATTCCAGTGTATATTTCTAGTAGGTCAGTTGCCCTAGTGAATTACACGCTGTAGAATATCTGACGTCACAGGAAATCTAAAATGGCGGATGAGCGCCATATTGAATCTTTATCTTTCATGACTTTTGTTTTAGTTGCTCTTATTATAACGTTTTTTTTTAAATCTGAAATTAAGTTCAAATACTTGATTTACTTATTGAAACTTACAGTTCCTAAAATCGTGTGCCATATTTATAGGTTTTACATATTTTGATTTACAAAGATTTAGTATTAAGAACTATCTAAGATTCTCTTCGCCCTCAAGTACGGAATAGACGTATGTAAGTCGTACTATATCTTGACATTAGTAGTAAAAATTGTACAAATGTATTTTTTTCATGACATTTTTATGTACTTAAGTTTTACTTGATTTCTATTAAAGTTTGTATTTCTTCGATCTTTTTTAGCATTTAAGAAGCAAGTGATATATCATTAAGTGCCTTTTAATTAACGTACCGCCTGAAAGATTTATATATACAGGGTTATTGGTAAAACCACTTAAGATTGTAGCGACTGCCGCGTAGCCATGTCCTCACTAGATGGAGCTGATTTCGACATTTTAAATTTATTTTGTTAGTATTGAGTTATGTCTCTCCAGAAACGCGGTTTACAGACAACACACAACATTTTTAACAGGATGGAAGCATTAATAAAGTCAAATACAAATGGGATTAGCGGAAATCGGACAATGTAGTTTAATGAACTTAGTCTAACTTTTGCTCAAATAACACCTAATATAACTGTAACTATTCATGTAGGATAGGGTTTAAGTATAGTGCTTTAAGCACTATAGTTTGAGTCACGAATAGTCATAATTAGGTGGATTTTAAAGCAATAATTCGTATTAAAATTCAATAGGAGAATTTTCAGATTTCATAAAGCTCCCATACACTAAAAACTAAAATTATTGAGTTCAACACCATCTAGCGGGCACAATATCTACGCTTGGGTTTGTAACTTTTACTTTAGATAAAAGAGATGTTGCTAAGTACAAAAGTTTCCTAAAATAAGGCTGACTGAAATATTTTAGTAATTTGTTCGCTGAGTGAGAGTTCTTTTTTACGCGACCGCGTTCGACTTCTCTAATTGGTTAGGAGGTTGCAGTAAACCAATAGGAGCTTCGACGTGACTATCGCGTTAACGTTAAAAAACTCGCACTAGGCCATAAGTTTTTTTTTAATACACTGTATTGTATTTTAATATTACTTTTTTTATTTTTAGATATATGTATCTAAAACTTTACGTAGACTTTTGTTAATTGTTTAATATTAGAATTAAGTAGTTGATTCTTCAGATTTTATAATCACGTTAACGCAAGTTTCGTTTTGACACTTTTATAATGTTTTTTCTCTCTTTAAAATTCGTTTTTTTTATCGTGTTTAAATTGTTTTCTGCTTTTTTTTTCTTGAGTTTTGTAAAGATATAATGTACGGACATTGCTGCGGCAAAATCATTGCCAATGCGTTTTGAAAAAGATTTCTTTTTAAGGTTGATTTATTGAAATAAAGACTGAATCATGATTTCTTTGTTTTAATACTTTGATAACGATTATACTTTCCCTTAAATTATAGAAAAAATTGTACTGCGCTGTCGTTTAGTACGACTTAAATCCGCGCAGACACCTGTCACCTGCCTTCGCGCGTGTGAAGTATGCATAGATACATAGCATATATTATAAGTCTATGGTAATGGTAGTACATATACATAGTATATATTATAAATCTTTGGTAGTATACGTCGGTCCCCGTAGCCGAAACCAGATTATTATCCACCAGTACAGTATCGCTAGGTCAACTTAAACAGTGTGCATGTAGTCGTATCTATGGATAACTTGAATTCTAACGTAGCGGCAGAGATGTGTGTATGTGAAGAAGTTGGCAGGGGCAAGGTGACTCCGGCTGAAGTACAGCAGTATGGGACCACGCGGACGCCCGCTTTACGCAGCGTTGGACCTTAACAAAATCAAAATTATTTGATGACCTACAGATATTTTATTTATTTTTTTTAAATTGTGGAACAGTGTTATTCTAACAGTGTGTCCCACAGACCCATTTAATATCGTAGCCAAAATATTATTATAAAAAAAAACAGCAAGAAGTTTGAATATTAATTGTCATCCACTAGTAATTTTCAGGCTGTTGGCGAAACTACAAAAATAAAAGGAAACAAAATAACTGTCAATATTTTGACACAAGAGACCATCAACCGGAATATTGTGACTAAATTTGTAAAGATTTTTAATAGTTATATTTATTTTGTAACTATCGTAAAATGGCTATGCCATGCAACGCCACGGAATTGATTCCGGCGCGACAGAACCCGCCTAAGGACGGGCTTGGACCGCGCGGGGCCCCGGATTGCTACTATGTAAGTACTTATAGCAGTAACTATCTTTTGCCCGCGGCTTCGCCCGCGTGGTATTGGGGTTTCCGGGATAAAAAATAGCTTATTATGTCCTATTCCTGAGTGTATTCTATGCCTGTGCCAAATTTGATCCAGATCCATCCAGCCGTTTTGGCGTGATTGAGTAACAAACATCCAAACATCGTAACTTTCGCATTTATAATATTAGTAAGACTAGCGACCCGCCCCAGCTTCGTACGGGTACTGATATTGAATATATTATGCATGTATTAGGCACATAAACCTTCTTCTTCGATCACTCTATTTAAAAAAACCACATGGAAATCCGTTGCTGTTTTTGAAGATCTAAGCATACATAGAGACAGCGGTGAGCAACTTTGTTTTATACTATGTAATCTATGACTGTAGCCTTAATTTGCTGGCCTATTGGTCGGTGGCCGAGTGGTAAAGGCCCCGAGTTACCGAGTTGTAGGTCGCGGGTTCAAACCCAGCCGGGCGCATTACATTCTGTAATTTAATTCATCACCACTGCTCTCAAAACGGTGAAGGAAAACATCGTTAAGAAACCGGCATGTCCTAGAACCAAAAATTCGAAGACATGTGACATCCACCAACCCGCACTGCGCTCGCGTGATGGATTATGGCCCAATCCTTCTCCTAGAGAGGAGGCCTGTGTCCCTGCAGTGCAGGGAACATTAAAAGACTGATGATGATGATGATTGATCTAGTAGTTAATGTGTTTTCGTCCTATGATGAGTTCCCTGACAGTTCTTGTCTGACATTTAAAGTGATGAGACCTAACGAATATTTAATCGATTTTTTTAAAATATCGAATCAGTTGGCAAAGAAAGTGGAATCGGATTGTTAATTTTCACATAGGCTACATAACATTATGGGAGCAGAGCAAAAACCTGATATACCGCCGACAAAACCGCGGGGGACCGCTAGTGATAAATAAAACGCTGTATGTTTAAAATATTAATAATTTATTTACTCTTCACTGTCAGAACTTGATTCTTGATTAGAGCTTATATCCATATCGGAAGGATACAAGGCAGACGCACTCGTACTGACGCGACGCGGTCGCTATTGCAAGATGGCCATTCCGATTCATCTATTTTTTATCGATTAGTGTCGATTAAGTAGTGTCAATCTCTATAGTCAGAAGTTCCGTTCAACGCATTACACATTTTCTAAATTCATACTTTTTTATTTTTTATACTTAATTTTATGTACTAAAATTATAATCACGATAATTTACTGTTTAATTTATAAAAGGCAGTATTTTTATTATCATTCAATTCGTAATTATTTTGCCAGTTTATTTTTTTTTAGTCTAAGGTAGTATGCGTGCCACGGAAAAAAATGAACTGTCAGGGAACTCATCATAGGGCGAAAAAACATTAGTGACCCTGACTACTATGCCTAAGGTCTACCCGAGACACAATTTTTTGTGTGACGATCATTTGTTCTGTGTCTGGGTGTAATCATTACATAGTATAAAACAAAGTCGCTTTCCGCTGTCCCTATGTATGCTTCAATCTTTAAATCTACGCAACGGATTTTGATGGTTGTTTTTAATAGATAGACTGATCCAAGAGGAAGGTTTATATGTAGGTATAATACATGTGCACCCGTGCGAAGCTGGGGCGGGTCGCTAGTTTATTTGTCATACTAACTGACCCCGCGAATTTTGTTCCACCTTAGAGTCAATAAGTGAGCAGATTTTTTAAAAGTTTTTTAGTATCCTGTGTCCTTCGGGTTCTTGGCTACCTCCCTACCAATTTTCAGCCAAATCGGTTCAGACGTTTTTGAGTTATAAATAGTGTTACTAACACGACTTCCTTTTAGTTATATATTTTATTTTAATAGATGTGTTTAGAAATATATAGGTAAGTACTTATGTTTATCGGTTTTTTAGTACCTAAAACTCAAGTTCTGCTTAGCTTGCAATTAAACGGCGTTCATCATCATCAACTTAGCGCCCGTCCCGGTTGCTAACCGTGGCTTTCACCTCGGTGCCCGGGGTCCGCTTTCCAACAAACACGCTTCCACTTCGCTCGGTCTTTTGCGTCCTCTGCCTTAAGCCCATTAGCACGCATATCGTCCCTTACGACGTCGATCCAACGCCTCTTAGGCCTTCCTCGTTTTCCGGGCCCTGCAATTAAACGGCGTTGTTTGGTAGTAATTGAGAGTAACATTGATTTACTTAAGAAAAATACCTACCCATCGACTCCCACCTTCAGAGCAACCCAGTCAACATTTTCAGTACACTTACTCGAACCTACCACTTTTTGGCATGCAATTTGTCGTTCATCGCCATATTGCAGAAATGTACGGCTCGTCCCCGGCTGGACGTAAAGCGAAGGCGTTTATTTATGTCTTCATAAGTGTATTGAATTAGTCGTTCTATACCAGTAGAATTATTTTTCAATACACTTACTCGAAAACTGCCTCTTATCACACTCCTATTTGGTTCAATATAGCATGTATATCACGCAAGTGCTTTTTTGAGTTTATCACAACAAGGGCTTTTTTATTTCTTCCTTATCATCACAGTCAAGGGTGATTTTTTTTTTTAGTTTATCGAATCAGGCGCGAGGCGTCCCCCACGGGCGCTGGGCGACCCCCACGAAATTATAAACTGACCAGAGCAGATTTGAACGCTATTATTATGATTATATTTCTACTGTATGTTTGAAATACGTTTAAACGTTTTTTGTTTCTTTCTGTATTTCACAACTCGTAAGTGTATTGAAAAACGTCGTTTGACACACGTGCAGATTTGTCATTGCAGCTCTCGGCTCCATAACACACTCGCCTACAGCTCGTGCGAATTTCGCCTCGGTCGCAATGAAAAACTTCCTGCACTTGTACCAAAATGTACTATTTCACTGCAGTCCTCGGCTACGTAAAATCCTCGCTTACGGACCGGGTGACTGCCGTCTTAGTCGGCGTGACAAACTCTCCATTTGTACTCGTATCAATAAAATGTACCATTTTTGTCTTTATCCCATTAACAGACCTTATCAACATCCTCAGACATCCCGCGTGCTAGACTCAACAGCCCGCTATGTGAAATTCGTGAGGAAACTGCGAGCTCTTGAGGAAGAACAGAGAAAGGGCGCCGCGAACACGCTGAAAGAGTTGAATGATAAGCAGAACAGTGACTTCTTTATACGATGCGATCGCAGGTTTGTGAATGAGAGAAAGGAATGACGCTATACGTGCTGTATACTTCCATCTCTTTCTTCGCAACCACAACTGGTCGTCTGCGGCACGGTAAACGTGTGGTAGTAGTCCGACATGAAACGTCTAAATTGAAAGAGTTCTTAGAACTAAACATTACTAATTTCCTTCTATTATAAATGTTAAAACTTTGACTGGCTTGTAGGTCTAGTAGTTAATGGCCCTGACTGCTATGCCGGAGCTCATAGGTTCGATTCCCACCCAGGACAAATGTTTGTGTGATGAGCACGATCATTTGTTCAGTATCGGAGTTCAATTTATTATATGTATGTAGGTACTTAGTAACAAAGTACGTTTATCAGTTATCTAGTTATACCCACAACACAAGCTCTACTTAGCTTGGGATCAGAGTACCCGACGGCGTTGTGTGATAGATGTAAAATAAAAAAAATCTTACAGATCTCTAATAAACAATGTGGCGAGACGTGTCGACCTGTGTTTGGCGTCTTACCAAGAAGATCTCAAGGCGAAGAGACAGAGGTAAGTCAACACAAATAAACCTAACATATCAAATCTTCACCATTAGTTTTTTTTTTATGGTAGGTAAAAATCATCCAATGACGAATCCCGCTCTTGGGCGGAGCGGGAGACAGTGTCAGACTCTTACTGACTAAAAAACCTACCCCATTCCTTCCTTGCGTTACTCCTAGAGCCCCGGTATAACGCTTTCGCATCAACCATCAGCTCCAGGAGGTCACTATTGGTGGAACCAGTCGTGGATATTGTAACGCCTGAAGATTTTATACAAGCAAGTTTTTGAAACTAGCGACATTTCTCAGCCCAGTTTAAGATCCTCCTTCTGCGAAGCAGTAATGCTAGCAAAGGAGGAGGCGGACCGCATAAGGCAACGGCGTTTGCGCCCCAGACGCCGCCGCGATTCCGATCCTGACTTCCGGCCACCGTAGGCGCGGGCTTGCGGATGGTGAGCATTGGGTAGCTCGCCGTCCGGTCGTCTGGTAATCGTCCGGACCAAGCCCAGTCGTCGACGGTGCGCACTGTTCCCGCGCGCCTCAAGGAGTTGTCAGCAACCGTAGGGACCCTGCAGAAGGGTCGAAGCCAATCGGGGCCACGGGTTTGTGTCTGAAAAGGAAGGCTCTGGCCCTGGTATGTATGGCGATGTAGGAACGGGGTAGGTTGTTTAGTCAGTAAGAGTCTGACACTTGTTTTCCGCTCCGCCCAAGAGCGGGACTCGTCATTGGATGATTTTTACCTACCATAAAAAAAAAGCCCAGTTTAAGATCGTGGGCTTATGGACGGCGAGCAATTGGTAGCTCACCGTCCGATAACCATCCGGACCGAGCTCAAGTCTTCGATGGCACGTACTGTTCCTGTGCGCCTCAAGGAGTTGTCATCACACGCAGTGACCCAGAAGGGTCGAAGCCTCCTGGGGTCAAGGGTTCGCTTCTGAAAGGAAGGCTCGGCCCTGGTACGGAAAACAACCAGAGGCGGACTTAATGCCTTAAGCATTTTCTACCAGTCCAAGACCAGTTTAAGACTTTTTTTTAGCTACCTCACATACTATTGCCAGAGCACGAGACAAAGCCACGTAAATTTTCCTTTAAATCTATCTATTATTATATCTATCTATATATATATTATATACTATATATATATCTATCTATATATTATTTATTTATAACAAACTAGCTTTTGCCCGCGGCTTCGCCTGCGTGGTATTGGGGTTGGGGTTTCCGGGATAAAAAGTAGCCTATGTCCTATTCCGGAGTATATCCTATGCCTGTGCCAAATTTCATCCAGATCCGTCCAGCCGTTTTGGCGTGATTGAGTAACAAACATTCAAACATCGTAACTTTCGCATTTATAATATTAGTAAGACTTCTACCCGCAGACTGCTAAACCTGCTAACTCTCGAAGAAGAGGCCAACATCCGTAAGTTTGTTGAACAAGCGCAGGCCGGTGCTGCCGCCCTGTGGCAGGACAAGAAGGATCGTCTCGCGTATCTGCTGGCTAAGAGACAGAAGGAACATGAGGAGAAGTACAGAGACCCACCCATGTGAGTGTACCCACTGAGTTTGTTTCGGTGTTTCTTCTCAGAGTAGTCAGCTAGGAAACACTCATCTTGTTTCAGCGGACGAAAATAGTACATTTTGATACAAGTGCAGGAAGTTTGTCATTGCGAGCGAGGCGAAATTCGCACGAGCCGTAGGCGAGTGTGTTATGGAGCCGAGGGCTGCAATGACAAATCTGCACGTGTGTCAAACGACGTTTTTCAATACACTTACAACTTGTGAAATAAAGAAAGAAAGAAAAAACGTTTAATCATATTACAAACATACAGTAGAAATATAACAATAATAGCATTCAAATCTGCTCTGGTCAGTTTCTAACTTCGTGGGGTCACCCAGCGCCCGTGGGGGACGCCCAGCGCCTGATTCGATCAACTAAGAAAAAAAAAATCACCCGTGACTGTGACGATAAGGAAGGAATAAAAAAGCCCTTGTTGTGATAAACTCAAAAAAGCACTTGGGTGATATACATGCTATATTGAACCTAATAGGAGTGCGATAAGTGGCAGTTTTCGAGTAAGTGTATTGAAAAATAATTGACGTGTAAAAGAGTTTGTAAAAACCTATTTACAAACTAAAAATCATTTATCATTTACTAGCGATCCGCCCCAGATTCGCACGTGTACTGTTATTGAATATATTATGCTTGTATTATACACATAAACCTTCCTCTTAAATCACTTTATCTCTGTTTTAAAGATTTAAGCATGCATACATATGGACAGCGGGAAGCAACTTGGGTTTATACTATGAAAAGAACTATCACACTGGACTGGAAACCGTCAAAGTGCTTTTGTCCCCGTTTGATATTCGCCATATTGGCGCTGTCGGCCACGATAACTGTAGCGAGTGTCTACGGTACTAAAACTGTTAATGCCGGGCCACATATAGTCAAATTAGTTATCGGGACAGACGCGAGTGCCGCTTCAAATAGGTACAAAAAATCAGCTGTCAAACATGCAAAAAGCCCGTTTAGTGATAAATAGTATGTGAGTTATGTTTCGATGATCTGTGTAATTGCTATTAAGATTTTGACAGGCGCGTTTTACGACCAGCCCCTAATTTTCTAAGAAAATAGCGCAGCACTGGCCCAGCGACGATATCTAAATAGGTACATTGAATTTGTATGTGATTAGAATGCACCTATTTGGATATACATTCCTAAAAAAAGTATAAATTTCGAGTAAAAAAATATACGTGTTAACTTTACAAGTATTCAGGAATCAGAGAGCAGTGGTGGTCGACTGGTAATGGCCCCGACTTACGAGTTGTAGGTCCTCGGTTCAAACCCAGCCAGGCGCATTTCTTTGTGTAATTATTTCATTACCACTGCTCTCAAAACGGTGAAGGAAAACATCGTGAGGAAACCGGCATGTCCTAGAACCAAAAATTCGAAGACTTGTGTCATCTATCAATCTGCACTTTGGATTACGGCCCATTGGTTCTTCTACTTAGGAAACGACCAATTTGGAACCGTGCACTAGCTTCTGACGTTTTATAAGTGCCCATGTAGGCCTATGTGAATTAAAAACCTTTTTGATTGATTCCTTCTCCTGTCCCAGTAGTAGGAACATTATAAGGCTGATCTTCTTTTCGTGTCGATTTGACTCAAATTTTGTCCGACCAATATTTAGCCCCCTGGACAGCTCTCTCATTGGCCTCATACAAGTCATTAAAGGTGCAAGTGGTAGTGCAAGCTGAGCAAGAAAGGAGATGACGTATATCCTGTGAAGGTGCTCCACACTGGCACTGTACTTGCGATGGGTCAAGGAAGCCCCATTTGGCCAGATTATCTCTGCAGCGACCAACTTGAATCCGCAGTCTGTTCAGTGATTTCCAGATTGGCCACTGCAGTGCGTGTCCCGGGTGCAGATGTTCGGGGGGATGAAGTTAAGGCTGATGCTATGCTATTGTACTCCACAGATCTAAATTCGTGCACGTCCATCCATGCATTGTCAAGTACCGAGCCCGCGAGGCGCAGGAAGCTCAACTGTACCAGATGAAGGAGAAACAAGCGCGCAAGATGGCAGAGATGGAGATCGACAAAATGTGGCATGAGGTCGCTCTGAAGGAATCTGAGGCTTTGGTAAGGAAGTCTTTTGTAGGCCCACAGCTGCTATAAAATTTTCCGGCTGCAATCTTTCCCTCCGATTATAATTTAGGTGTCTTCAAGGCTAGAGTGAATAGGCTCTTAATAAACTAGTGCGCCTTACCATCAACGATTGCATCACTGCTTACCATCAGGTGGGGTCGCAGTCAAGCACTAGTTTATTGCAATAAAAAAAAAATTTGCCTGGCCTGTTGGTCTAGTAGGTGGCCCTGACTGCTTTGCCGGAGCTCGTGGGTTCAATTCCCACCCAGGAGAAATGTTTGTGTGATGACCTTAATCATTTTTTCTGTGGCTGGATGTAATTTATGATATGTCTGTATGTATTTAGAAATATATAAGTATGTTTATCAATTGTCTAGTACCCATAACACAAGCTTTGCTTAGCTTTGGACTAGACGACGTTGTGTGCCAGTTGTTGAATATTATTAAAAAAAAAATACAGATCACCACCATCATTTCAGCTGATACACATCCACTGCTGAACACAGGCCTCCCCCAAGCGCCGCCACAAAGACACATCACCCCTGACCAAGACAAGGGGCCATCTATTATTTTTGCTATTCCTTGTGGGGGACACGCCATAATCGCCATGCTTGGCAGGCGGGTTGGCGATCGCAGTGTGGTTCTTAAGAATCCACAGAGAATGCTGTTACCCATTCTCTGGTATGTTCCTTAGTCTGGTTTGTCGCCTCTTACGACACCTATGGGAAGAAATGGGATGGTGCCATTCTTTCGGTCCGAACACCATACGGACGGATTTTAGAGTAGATAATATAATAATAAATCCTTTATTTTCGGGCATCTTGGCCCATAGATATATATATACCTTATAGACTAACATATATATAAAGTAAATACAGTTTATCGTTAGTAAATAAAACTTATGACTATGTTAGTAGAACTTTCACTGTGTGTGTGTGTGTGTGTTTCAGTGTTTTCACTTTTTCAATATAATTTTTATATCGTTTTAGGCGGCTCGCATGGAGCTGGACGCGATCGAACGCTTGCGTCGCAACCAGGAGTGCGTCAGATCGACCGACGAACAGATCCGGCTGAAAAACGAGAGACGCCAGAAGGAAAAGGAGATGTTGAAATTGGAGACTATGAGGATGATGGCTGAGTTCGAAGAGCAGAACAGGAAGGAAGCAGAAGGTATTTTGTAGACCCTGACCCTATTTATCACAATGTAAAGAAAGAACGAAAAATACTTTATTTACGCATAATGACGCAAACTTAAAGGTAGTTAACAAATACAACCAATTACATAAGGAAGATATGCGCCACTTCCGCGCAAAACTGCCGAACGCTCAGTATCAGGCAGTGGCTTCACGCACATTGCGACTGGCTTCTGTCAAAGTGCTTTTGTGCCTGTTTGATTATCGCCATATTGGCGCTGTCGGCCGTAGCGAGTGTCTTCGGTACTAAAACTAGTAATATTGCGTAACTTACAATAAACACTTGACTTCATTTTTCATAGGTTTTATAATAATTCCTGTAGCAAAAATAACACTGAATTAGAACAAAATTAATTTGAAATACAAAAATACTTCAGAGTACACTTCTCTACAGTATTTGTCCGTCAAATTAGTTCTCTGAACGCTTGCGGGTGGCGCTTCAAATAGATAAATCGGACTTATATCTTATAGATAATAGTTATATAGATAACTAAGTTTTAACCACGGCTTTGCCCACTTGAAAGCTGATTTCTACATACTAACTTCCAATCCCTACCAGCTAAATTTGAAGGTGTTATAGTTCCTAAGATTTCGTGATTTATCAGTGAGTGATATTTCGCATGCATATAAATAAATGGGCCGATTTCTAAATTGAGTATTGTAAGTTAAGAACTATTTAAATAGTTCACTACTGGCAAATTTTATCAGAATTCCAGGCGAAAGTAAAATTTGACAAATATATATAAATCAACCTCTTCTTCTTTTTGTATCGATTTGTCTCAAATTTTGTCCGACCAATATTTAATCACCTGGACAGCTCTTTCGTTGGCCTCGTACAAAAGTACTTGCGTTGGGTCAAGGAAGCCCCATTTGGCCAGATTAACTCTGCAGCGACCAACTTGAACCCGCATTCGGTTCAGGGATTTCTAGATTGGTCACTGCAGTCCGTGTCATAAACCAACTTAATTTTTCAGAAAACCGCCAACACGAAATAAAGCGCCATGAAACGGCTCGCGAGCGCCTGCAAATGATCAAAGAACGTAAAGAAACACTAGGAAGACAGCAAGCAGAGGAGAAGCTCATCTCCGATACATGGGACTCGCTCGCAGGGCAGAGCCTCGCTGAGGACCTGAGGAAGAAACAACGTATCAAACAGAGACGGGTATGTAGCACAAGATAGAAAGAGATAGAAATAGGTAGTAGCGTAAGAAGGAAAGAGATACAATGATTAAAGAACGTAAAGAGATACTAGGGAGGCAGCAAGCAGAGGAGAAGCTTATATTTCTAACATATAGGACTCGCTCGCAGGGCAGGGCCTTGCAGAAAGAACAACTTATCAAGCAGAGACGGGTATGTAGCACAAGATAGAAAGAGATAGAAATAGGTAGCAGCGTAAGAAGGAAAAAGATACAATGCTTAAAGAACGTAAAGAGATACTAGGGAGGCAGCAAGTAGAGGAGTTACTTGCTGACACATGGGACTCGCTGACGAACTGAGGGTGGAACAACGTATCAAGCAGAGACGGGTATGTAGCACAAGATAGAAAGAGATAGAAATAGGTAGCAGCGTAAGAAGGAAAGAGATACAATGCTTAAAGAACGTAAAGAGATACTAGGGAGACAGCGAGCAGAGAAGCTCATCTCATATGGGACGCGCTGACGAACTAAAGAAGGAACAACGTATCAAGCAGAGACGTGTATGTAGCACAAGATAGAAAGAGATAGCCATAGATAGTAGCGTAAGAAAAAAAGATAAAATGATTAAAGAACGTAAAGAGATACTAGGAAAGAAGCAAACAGAGAAGTTACCCATTAATACATGAGACTCACTCACGAAGATTGCTGATGACTGAGGAAGTCTTCGTACATTTTTAACTAACTTTTATTCTAAAACTAGCGACCCGCCCCAGCTTCGCACGGGTACTAATATTGAATATAGTATGCATGTTTAAGGGTTGTGTGTTGAGAAATGAAACTCGAAGTTGATTCGTTGATGTCGGAACAAGTAATGTATATTTCTGTACAATTACACCCTAATTATATTTACATTTTGATTGGTTCAAGTAGTGGTTAGGCTAATATATTTACAATAATAAGTCGCGACTCCTCGGTAGGGGGCGCGCCAGACGTAGACGCGGTGAACGAGACACGCGCGGAGTGCGCATGCGCGGGGCGCGGTGTCATATTGTCGCGAAAGTATAAATACGACCTGCGCGCGGGTCGCGGTCCTTTTCGCCGGGAGAACGTCGTCGAGTGAAGACGTCCGCTGCGCGAGCTCACGTGATCCATCGGTGCGGCTACGAAGTTCGAATTGAAGATGAAGAATGCTGGAGCTTCTGCTTTTGCTGACTGCTATCCTGTTTCTTTAACAGATGATGTCGAAAAACATGTTGCTTCTTATTTCTGTACGGATAAGGTCGAAAAACGTGTACTTCCTGTTTCTTAACAGAGTTGAGTCGAAAAACTGTTTCTTATCAGAAACGCCTGCTTCAATATTTCTTAACGGAGATTTGTCGAAAACATGGTAATTGGTTTTGAGGTAATGGTAACAGGTGGTATGAGGTATTGGTAACTGGTAACTGGTGTGGTACGGTGGTATGTGTTCGGAGGTAAGGTAAATGTGACAGGTACTGTGTCACTACATCACTCCCCCCTAAGCGAAGCGTACGTTCGGCTTCACCGTACGGCCGGTTCTCGTGACGTAAGTATGCTTGTGAGACGTAGGTATGCTAGTGGGAGCGTCGTAGGTATGCTTGCATGCTGGCACGTTTTGCTGATCTTGCGTTGTCGAACGTGAGGCGGGTGTCGGTAAGCGTGACGTAACTGAAGGTTGTGTTTTTGTGGCGTCTTCATTATATAGGTGTGCCGGTTTCAATCGGTCGACTGACACGATGATAGTACGACGTGGTAGCTGTAACGTGAATTGTTTCCCATCTTCGCTGCGGCGTAGAATCTCGTACGGGCCGTCGTAAGGCGGTGTGAGCGGTCTCCGCACGGTGTCGTTGCGTAGGAACGCGTGCGTACATGTTGCGAGATCCTTATATACGAATGTGTTCGCGTTCGATGTGTGCGTTCTTCTCACGGGTGATAGTGACGACATTGTTTCAGTCAGCTGACGAACGAATTCGGCGTCTTCGATGTTCGGCGTTGTAGGCACGAAGAAATCAGACGGAATGCGTAACGTAGTACCGTACGTCATTTGGGCTGGGCTGAAGGAGGTGTTTTCGCGTAGCGCTGTACGTAGTCCTAGGAGAACTGTAGGTAGCTCCTCACTCCAGCGTGTCGCGGCTGCTCTCGCCATTAGTGCTGACTTCAGCGTTTTGTGGGCCCGTTCGACTTGACCGTTCGCCTGAGGATGGTATGGGGTGGTTCGAATACGAGTGACACCAAACTTCTTCATGAGAGACGTAAATAATGCAGACTCGAATTGTCTCCCTTGGTCCGTTGTGATACGTAACGGGCATCCGAATCGCGATATCCACCCATCGTACACGGCTCTTGCGACTGTCTCGGCGGTGATGTCACGTGCAGGTATAGCTTCCAGCCACTTGGTGCAGCGGTCGATTATCGTGACGAGGTATCTGTAGTCATTAGACGGAGGTAACTCTCCGACAATGTCGACGTGAATGTGTTCGAAACGTGCGGATTCTTGGAATTGACCGAGTGGGCTCTTTACGTGTCGATGAACTTTGGCGCGTTGACATCCGATGCATGCTCTTGCCCACGTGGCTACGTCTTTGTTCATGGAAGGCCAGAAGAATTTATTTGTAATTATTTTTCTTGATGTCCGTACTCCGGGGTGACATAAATCGTGTTGCGCTTTGAAGGCGGCAAAACGATAAGTCGGTGGTAAATAAGGTCGAACATTTGCTGTCGATGTTTCGCAAAGTATGGGTCGTTGAACTCCGGGCATAGTTAGTCGGGTGAACTTGAGTTTGGGGTTGTTCAAGCAAGATTGTAGTTCGGAATCGTTGTCGTATTCTTGAACGAGTTGATTGTAGTCGATGGTTGAGTTTTGTAGTTCGACTTCTTCAATGCGTGATAACGCGTCAGCCGCTGAGTTCATATGACCGTTGATATATTTTATGTTTGTGCAGAATTGGCTAATATAGTGAAGTTGTCGCTCTCTTCTAGGCGTGTCACTGCTACTCGGTGGTCTTGAAAGTGCGTACGTTAGAGGTTTGTGGTCGGTGTAAATCGTAAGGTCGTTGCCCTCTATCAGCCGACGTAAATGTTGCACAGCTGTGTACATAGCTAAAAGTTCGCGATCGTACACGCTGTAGCGTCGCTGAGTGTCGCTCATTGTTTTCGAGTAGAATGCGAGAGGTTTCCATATGTTGTCGACTTTTTGTTGCAGGACGGCGCCAATGCTGGTATCCGAAGCGTCGGTGAAGAGACATAACGGTGCGTTTGGTATTGGGTGTGTCAGCGTAGTTGCCTTGAGTATGCTTTGACGGCAATGTTCAAAGGCTTTCTCGGCTTCAGGCGTCCAGGGAATAGGTGATTTATCGTTCTTCTTGCTGTTGTGTAGGTACTTGTTGAGTAGGTTTTGATGTTCGGCTTGATGGGGTAGGCAGCTGCGGTAAAAGTTAATCATGCCTAAAAATCTTCGTAATTCTTGAATTGTATTTGGTTTTGGATAGTTGACTATGGCTTGGATACGATCTTGTGTGGGTTTGATTCCTTCCTGAGTGACTTCGTATCCGAGAAACTGTATTTTGTTAGTGCCGAATTCGCATTTATCGATGTTGAGTGTGACGCCATAGTTGTTCAATCGTTCGAGTACTTGATGTAGGTGGCGCTGGTGTTCCTCTTCGTTATTTGAATAAACAAGTAAATCGTCGACGAAACAAAATACGATGTCGTCGAGACCACGTAGTACTTCATGCATAAAACGTTGAAACGTTTGACCGGAGTTGCGTAGGCCAAACGTCATGCAGTTGAACTCGAAGAGGCCAAATGGTGTGATGATGGCGGTCTTTGCAGCGTCTTCTTCATGAATAGGTATGGAATAATAGGCCATTTTCATATCTAATTTCGAAAAGACTTTTTTCCCGTGTAGTTGGTAAGTAAAGTCTTGCATTCTCGGAATTGGGTAGCGATCGGGTACTGTCACGGCGTTAAGTCTTCGGTAATCGCCGCAAACGCGTAGTGAGCCATCTTTTTTCTTCACGACGTGTAATGGGCTGGCCCATGGGCTCTTCGAAGGTTTGCAGATGCCCATTTCCATCATCTTCTCGAATTCGAGCTTGGCGGCTTTGTATTTGTCGGGCGGGAGGGGGCGGGGCCTTGAGTATATGGGTTGGCCAGTTGTTTCTATGCGGTGCTTGACGTCGTGTTTGGCAGGAGACTTGGTCGACATGGGTCGCAGAACATCGGGATATTGCTTCAGTATGTTGTGGTAGGCATGGTTACGGTCGATAATGTAGACGGCTTCTTCAGTTGCCTGTGTTGTAATGGCGTTCACACTGAGATCGGTAACGCGATCGATAAGTTTTTTGTGATGTAAGTCGACTAGTAGTTTGTGATTTGCTAGGAAGTCTGCGCCTAATATTGATGTCTTGACGTCAGCGACGACGAATGTCCATTTGAAACTTCTACGTAAACCTAGGTTGAGTTCGAGTGTGCGCTCTCCGTAGGTACGTATTTGTGTACCGTTTGCCGCGAACAAGTTGTAGGTACTTTCAGCCGGTTTGAAATATTTTTTATTTCTTGCTGCCAAGACTGATATGTCAGCTCCGGTGTCGACGAGAAACTTTTCTTTGCTATTCCTGTCGATGATGCATAGGCGGAGGCTTGGTTGAAATACATCGACTTCCGCCACAGTCGATGTATTCTCTAGTTTTCCTTCCTCTTGGAGCAGGGAGATTCGCATTTGCGCGCGTCTTCGCCGAATCGGTGGTGATAATAGCACAGCCAATCAGCGTCGCCCGGCTTGCTCGACGCGCGAGAATTTTGGCGCGAAACGCTACGTTGCCGCGTCGACGATGAATACCGGGAACGCGGGCGCGTGGGGCGTGTGTGCGCCGCGCGCTGTTGCCAGCTCGTGCGTAGTTCGGCGATTTCTAGTGAAAGCTTTTCGATTTGTTTTGATAACAAATTGACTTGCAGGTTGTTGATAGCTGATGTTTGATGATTTTCGTGGCTTGATGTGCTTGTTGAGGGTGCTGTGGAGACTGCGGCGACTGATGCTGGCTCGAAGTGCTCCATCATTTTATCGGCCATTGCAGAGAAGACTTCGAGCGTGGATTCGGTGTTTATCGAGAAAACGGCGCGGACTTGTGTAGGCAGTTGATTTAACCACATGACTTTGAGTGCTTCGTCTGTTAGCAGTTTCCCGCTCAAATCGCGCATTTTGCGAAGTAGCTGGCTAGGTTTCTGGTCGCCGAGCTCGAGGCCGCTGAGTAGTTTTTGTAGCTGGCGGTGATCTGATTCTTGATATGTTGATATCAGTCTGTTCTTTAATGTGCTGTATTTGCCGGTTTGAGGTGGATTGAGGATGATGTCAGCGATTTGCTCTAGATCGCTGCAGCCCAGCAGCGGGACGACGAGGTTGAACTTCTGCTCCTCTCCGATTTTGCTGGCAGCGACGGCAGCTTCAAATTGCGCAAACCAAAGTCGGGGGTTTTGGCGCCAAAATGGTGGTAGACGTGCGGGCAGTGATATGGTGGCAACGTCGCTCGTCACTGTTGCTGTTGCATCGCTGAATTGTTCTTGTTCCTTCGACATGACGATGAGGCTTGAGTTGCTTGATCTTGACGGTTCTTCAGATTTAGAGAAGGTCGGCGTCTTGATCTTCTAGCGCGGGGTCACCAATTTAAGGGTTGTGTGTTGAGAAATGAAACTCGAAGTTGATTCGTTGATGTCGGAACAAGTAATGTATATTTCTGTACAATTACACCCTAATTATATTTACATTTTGATTGGTTCAAGTAGTGGTTAGGCTAATATATTTACAATAATAAGTCGCGACTCCTCGGTAGGGGGCGCGCCAGACGTAGACGCGGTGAACGAGACACGCGCGGAGTGCGCATGCGCGGGGCGCGGTGTCATATTGTCGCGAAAGTATAAATACGACCTGCGCGCGGGTCGCGGTCCTTTTCGCCGGGAGAACGTCGTCGAGTGAAGACGTCCGCTGCGCGAGCTCACGTGATCCATCGGTGCGGCTACGAAGTTCGAATTGAAGATGAAGAATGCTGGAGCTTCTGCTTTTGCTGACTGCTATCCTGTTTCTTTAACAGATGATGTCGAAAAACATGTTGCTTCTTATTTCTGTACGGATAAGGTCGAAAAACGTGTACTTCCTGTTTCTTAACAGAGTTGAGTCGAAAAACTGTTTCTTATCAGAAACGCCTGCTTCAATATTTCTTAACGGAGATTTGTCGAAAACATGGTAATTGGTTTTGAGGTAATGGTAACAGGTGGTATGAGGTATTGGTAACTGGTAACTGGTGTGGTACGGTGGTATGTGTTCGGAGGTAAGGTAAATGTGACAGGTACTGTGTCACTACACATGTATTATACACATAAACCTTCCTCTTGAATGACTCTATCTATAAAAAAAAAACCGCATCAAAATCTGTTGCGTACTTTTAAAGATCAAAGCATACATAGGGACAGTGGTAAGCAACTTTATTTTATACTATGTAACGATGTTTCAGGCGGAGACGGAAGTATGCAACCAAAAGATGAAAGTGATAAAACAAGACAAGTTGGCGATGCAAGCCGCCGAAGACGCCGCCATACTCGAGGAGGGGCAGCGGTTACAAGACGAGGCCGATATGAAACGATGTCTCTACGCCAAGAGGCGCAGGCAGGGGAACATGGTAATGTAACTCTTATGACGTTGTGATAAAGTTGAAATTGTATGCACGGTACTCACATGACATGTAAAACTGACCAGATCGTTTTAAACGTTGAAGTTTGATGATATTTTAATGCCATTTTTTCCTTTGAGAATTTTAATTCCTCTAAGAATGTCGAACTGTACGTTTTTTGAGACCTTATTCCCAAAGAACGTACTTTTTCGGTAAAATCAGCCGTATTTTTTACATTAACTTAGAAGTTAGATTTTATAATAGCTTCAAGGGACCTCTAACCCCAGAGTATATATTTTTGATTTCAACTCGAAATCTCCGCGTTCCTAAGACGAAAGTGTCTTGACAGACAGACAGATAACAATGTAATCCCACTAGGATACCGTTGTTCCCTTTTGAGGTACCCTTAAAACATGACTGGCCTGTCAGCATAGTAGTTAGCGAGCCTGACTGCTATGCCGGAGGTCGTGGGTTCGATTCCCACCCAGGACAAATGTTTGTGTGATGTGCACGATCATTTGTTCTGAGTCTGGGTGTAATTTATCTATAATGTGTATGTATTTAGAAATATATAAGTATGTTTATCAGTTGTCTAGTACCCATAACACAAGCTCTGCTTAGCTTGGGACTAGATGGGGTTGTGTGATAGCTTTGAAAAATATTATATTATCTCAGGAGAATATAAGAATACAGAAGTGTTTGTGTGTACATATTTTGTAATTACAATTAATCGATGAATGGTGAAATTGAAAAATAGCTAAATTAGATTTTTTGTAGCAGTTATATGGTAATAATTGAACTATGATTATGATGTAAACTCTTAATATTTGCACACCACTAGTTATGGTAGAATGTAAATGGCTCTCATTTAAATTTCTTAAAATCATACTTTGTAAACCTACATTCTGGCAAATAAAGAAATTATTATTATTATTATTACATAAATAAATAATATTCTCAATCATCCCTACATTCAATACAGGACTGCCGCGACGCAGTACTCGAACAAATCAAAGAAAAGGCCGAAAAGGAACAAAGACTCCGTGACCAGAAGAACCTGGAATATGATGAGTACCAGCGCCAGTTGAAGAAGCAGCTGGACGAGCTGGTAGCCCACAAGGAGCTCACGGAGGCACAGGCCAGGAAACTTCACCAGAAGAACTTGCAACAGCAGATTGAGTATAACAAGCTCCTCAAGGTAATTTGAACTCTATTTCTTTTAGTGTAAAGTTCATATCTGATCTACGGAGATGATGAAGCATCTTACTGATATTATAAATGCGAAAGTTACGATGTTTGGATGTTTGTTACTCAATCACGCCAAAACGGCTGGACGGATCTGGATGAAATTTGGCACAGGCATAGGATACACTCTCGAATAGGACATAGGCTACTTTTTATCCCGGAAACCCCAACCCCAACACCACGCGGGCGAAGCCGCGGGCAAAAGCTAGTATTATATCCGTATATCGTTCGTCTCGAGTCGGGGCCTACTACAGGCGGTGGTTCGTATACTTCGTTTTTAATTCTAGACTACGATTTGACAACTCAGAATGTCACATTCTACAAATATGTTCCCAATTTTCTGGAGTTTGACATTTTAAGTTATCAAATCGATTAAAAATCTAACTTTGGCGAGAGGGTTTAAAATGCACAGTAACGCGCGGGCGCGCGTGCTACCGTTATACGCAGCGTCAGCCCTTAGGGTGTATAGATCCATTGCTCTTTCTCTTTCGCACGACTGACATTTTGATGGCGGCTCCATAGTGCTGTGAATCCCTTGAATACCGTCCACATTCACGTTCACGCTTGTTTACGGCGCTTCACATCACTATTCTTCTTCTTTTCGTGCCGATTTGACTCTAATTTTGTCCGACCAATATTTAGCCACCTGGACAGCTCTGTCGTTGGCCTCGTACAAGTCGTTAAAGGTGCAGGTGGTAGTGCAAGCTGAGCATGAATGGAGGTGACGCATATCCTGTGAAGGGGCTCCACACTGACACTGTACTTGCGAGTACATCACTAATGCGGAGCCGCCATATTACGGCTTGTTAAGGCCGCTGTCTCTAATTTTCTTTCAATGTGATTGTTTTTCTTGCTTTTATATAGCCTCTTTCAATAATGTGAATGTGAGAACATTGTAGACGCAAATTTTAGATTACTTTCTACCATTTTAACGGTAGGAGTTCAATATTGACTGGTCTGCACTGTCCTTACATAATTTATGTACTGTAATATGAAAATACTGTAAAGATAACATTTTTTTTAAAAGAGTAACCATGGAGTTTCTTGCCGGTTCTTTTCCATAGGAAACTACCAATATGGAACCGTGCACTAGCTTCTGACGTTTTATAAGTGCCCATGTAGGCCCAAGTGAAATAAAAAATTTTGACTTTGACTTTGAATGACATCAACAGGAGCGCATCAAAGAAGAGGAGCTAGAACAACGGAAGAAGTACAAGATAGCGACGGACCAGTACCATCAGGACATCGTCCGCATTATGAGTCAGTGAGTACATTCTTTTTACAACAAAGTACTTGTAACCCTCGTCATACAAGTTGGACTATGTTAGCAATTAAAAAATTATGGCCGTTTATATTGCAAAAAAAAGTACAATGTACATTTCGACGCTCTCAAGGGAGTCAAAATTCATAGTGTATTTCCTGTTGACCTCAAACTCTGAAATTTGGTATGAAGCAAGCACAACAACACAAATATAAGAATTTTTAAACTGTCAATTTGTCTTAAAAAAAGAGTCGCACTTGCCCAGATTTTTAAACTCTTGAGCCCCTATCAAACGCGTTCGCACACCTATTTTGTTTCAATTACGTCGTCTCTAATTACGGTATTTGAAAGGTTAAATTGCAGTCATGAGGTTTTCACTATAAAAGTCTCAACCATAGTCATCATTTGTTTTAAAATCGATTTTTGAGTAAGTGGTATTGGATTCATATTGGATCCAATTAAGAGTTATTGGGTTGCCAAAGGAAACACGGGGTTAAGGATTTCAATAATAACTATTTATTATCCTTTTCTTTATATAAAGGAAGGTGTGTTTCAGTAATATTACGTGAGACGTATGCTCCTGAGCAAGGCTAGTGGAATATTACTGAAACACACCTTCCTTTATACTATAAAGAAAAGGATAATAAATAGTTATTATTGAAATCCTTAACCCCGTGTTTCCTTTGGCAACCCTATAACTCTAACAGGTTATTAAATTGTACTAAATTAAGTTCGCAATGAGCAGTGGTGGCCGAATGGTAACGGCCCCGACTTACGAGTTGTAGGTCGCTGGTTCAAACCCAGCCTGGCGCATTACTTTGTGTAATTTATTTAATCACCACTACTCTCAAAACCGTGAAGGAAATCATCGTGAGGAAACCGGCATGTCCTAGAAACAAAAATTTGAAGACATGTGATATCCACCAACCCGCACTGGGCCCGCGTGGTGGATTACGGCCCATTCCCTCTCGTAAAGAAGAGGCCTGTGTCCCAGCAGTGGGAACATTAATAAGGCTGATGATGAAGTTCGCAATATCTGTTTTTCATCTTTTCTTTTTCTATAGAGCGATCTTCAGCGATGAAGTTCATCCCTTCAAGAAGCCAATGCAAAAGGGTCTGCAGATGAGAGAGAAATGTCCCTGTTCCAAGCCGGACCACTGTGCTCTGCCTGTGTTGAACCCGAAAGGGGCCCCAGAAAAGGACCTAAAAGGGGGCCCCACGAAGAACCCACAAGGGGCCCCCGGAACGGTCCCGAAAACTTAAGTAGGACTAACAACTTAAGTATTTACTTGTTTGTAATTATATGAAATTATGAATTATTACATTTAAATGGAAAAGATAGGGCTGTCCGAGTGTTAGCAATAAACGCACAAGAAACTCAGGTATTTTGAAGTGAGTTATATCCTCGCTAGATGGCGCTGTACTCAACATTTCTAGTTTGTTTTGGTTTTAGTGTGTGGAAGCAGTAGCGATCCAGTCAAGATCAAAGCCAACTAAGAATAGTAATTGCCATGGAACCCGCACATTCGGGAGCCCCCGCGTATGGGGATCCTGCACTTGATCCTAACTAAAATTAGTCCGAGCTTGTGGACGCCGAGCAATGGGTAGATCGCTGTCTGCCTATCCAGTTACCTTCCGGACCGAGCCCAAGTGTAGGAGCTGTAGGAGCCCAGCAGGGTCGAAGTCTTCTGGGGCCAAGGGTTAATGTTCCCAGTTCCAGCTCCTCATACACAAACATTATTGAGTATAACGCCATCTAACGAGAATTTGAGAAGACCTCTCTTCAATGTTAGCTTCGGTGCAGCCAAATTGTGACGTCACAAATAGCGCGGTCTGCCTTATCTTTACCATAATCAATTTGATAATATTGTACCTACTTATGATTGTATGCAATAAATTTTTGTTTCAATTTCGTTCTGAATATTTGACGTTTTTTATCTACTTTAATCACACGTCGTGCTCTAAGGCTACGTTTTCACCGAAGATGTACAAGGAGGGGAAGCAAGGGATGGGTTTGTAGACATTTCCCTCTCTTGGATAGGAGGCCTGAGTCCTAACAGTTGGAAAATTATAAGGCTGATGCAATGCTTTGCTATTTACTTGAGTATAGGATAATAAAAAGCTACAAAAAAAATAATAATAATAAGTAGGTACGGTAGCACATCAGACTACAACAAACTGTCAAAATTCTGCAAATGATTTTCAACTCTAACTATAATATGACAAAGTTCAAAATGTATTGGAGAAATCTGACAGATTTGTATAGTCTGGTGTGCTGCTGACTACATTTTTTTTTACAATATTGCAGCAATATTACAGCTATTCGCGTTAAGATTACACATTCAAACAAACCTTTTTTACTGTCAGTTCAACCGATTTTGAATTGTATTCCGTAGACATAATGATGTCATTAAAAGCATAACAAGTGGTTACAAAACCAACTATTTACTGCAGCCGCCACCTGTCATTCCTCCAACGCAATAAAACTCAAAATCGGTTGAACGGACAATAAAGTACAGTTTTACCACCATTACGTTGTTGAGACATCTACGGTCCGGACTAAGCGCTTTGTCTCGTCGTTTATACCGCGTACATCGAGGGACTGGAACAGATTGCCAGCTGCGGTCTTTCCGTCCGATTATAATTTAGGTGTCTTCAAGGCTAGAGTGCATAGGCTGTTAATGAACTCTTGTGCCTCACCATCAACGATTGCATCGCTGCTTACCATCAGGTGGTATTGCAGTCAAGCACTAGATTATAGCAATAAAATAAAAATCTTAAATTTCTAATGTTATTGTGGACAGCGTATAATACTCATGAAAATACTACCAAGCAATGTCATAACCTTGACCGATGATCTCATTCATCTAAACCATACAATCTACTAAACAACTTATTACCTACAAGGTTATGTTTGTTTAGTACATTTGCACGAATTTGGAACGACGGACCAAATCCGTTCTTTCTATAGTTCGTTTTTTAATCTTAGACGTAGACTCATTTTAAGTTGTCTAATCGTACTAGTCTACGTCTAAATGTCAAACTCCAGAAAATTGGGAACATATTTCTAGAGTGTGACATTCTGAGTTGTCAAATCGTAGTCTAGAATTAAAAAACGAACTATAGAGATGTACGGAACAAATTGTGCGTACGACATCAAGTGTGAGGATGGCAAATATAGCGATCTCACATCGATGTTATAGGTCAATAAAATCGATTTTCAAACAAATCGATTGACGAATCAAATCGATTCTGTGAATTAATTTCAGAAACTTGAGTCGATTTTTTAATTTAAGCATATTATTATTAACACGTTCAAAGCAGCTACGAATACCTATATAATCGACACCCTGCAACGATAGTTTTTGAAGGTACCTAACTATAGTTTTTAGAGCTCCGTAGTCAACAAAGACCTTTAAATAATTTAAAGGTTAATAATTTATTAACAGTGGCGTAGCTAGTCCCACAGGGGCCCCATATCAAAAGACCCAACGGGGACCCCTGTCAAAAAAAAATTACTTATCATACTTAGGTTTACTCTACGAGACAGTTGTAAATAACATGTTGCGAATTTTTGCCTACGTTTGGGCCACTGTAGCACGGGGGCCCCGTATCATTGATACGGCAGATACGGTGGTAGCTACGCCCAGTTTTTAATGACACTAATAAAGATTACTCATTGCTTGTAGATACGTTTGGCAAGTGACGCAGCGGTTCAAGGACGCTTCTATTTTTAGATTCTCTTTGATTGTTAATTTTAATTTAGTAATCGCAAATTTTGTGGTTCGAAACCTGAATGCACTGTATTTGAATAGACTTAATTTTCTTTTACTTAACTATTTTTTAATAATATATATTACCTACTTATATATTTTTTTTGTTAATGACTGACTGAATGTTAGATTTTTCTTTTTATTGAATTAACGAGAAATGTTTGAAATCAATTCGGGATTGAAAAACAGCTTTTAGCAAAAAATAATTTTTATTAATAAATCTTTATTGTTTAATATCTTTTTACATTATAAATATTTCTTTAAAAGAAAAAACAATAAAAAATATGTAATAGTGGAAACTCTTTAAAATTCGTTGTGTACCTACTTTAGGAATTTAACTGACAAGACAGACCCACAAAGCGACTTTGTTTTACAATAAAAAGAAAAATTTTAAATGACTAACTTGATGGTAGATATCGGTATTTACATTTTTTTTAATGACTCTATTCATATCTATTGGTACTTTGAAACGTGCATTTATTTTCTTTCTATGTATTATTATATTTTAGATGCTTTTTTTTTACTGACTGACATTTTGACTATTCAAAAGTGCCTGTAAATGGTCTATTTCATATAAATGCGTTTGAGTTTGCACCAGATTTAATAATTATTGCGCAATCCCAACAAACGATGACGCGTGACTGCAATCATTTATCTAAACGATTCAGATAGTGTGTTTACCTAAATATAAATTTCTCGAGTACCTAGCTTTGTATCTGGTCCAGAAAACACCGATACCATAGTTTTGAAGCTTCGCATATACAGGTCGGTGAATCAGTCGACAGCGTTATTGTAGCGCTGCGAGGTCGACAACTGTATTGATCGCATGAAGTGGGCATGCTATCAGAATCACTTGAACAAAATAACCGGCCACTACAAAAATTGACTTTTCTAATCGATAATGCGCTTCAAATAAGCGAAACCTGTCAAGTGTATACGGAGCAATACATTTTTCAGACAGATACACTCACCAAAATAAAATTGATAAAACCATGCCGAACGGTATGGCACCTGTCCTCGTTTATTTTTGTAACAATTGCCAAAAGTGTAAACCTATTACCCTGGACGGTGGATCACTTGGCTCGCGGGTCGATGAAGAACGCAGTAAACTGCGCGTCATAGTGTGAACTGCAGGATACATTCTAACATCGACATTTCGAACGCACATTGCGGTCCGTGGAGACACATCCAGGACCACTCCTGTCTGAGGGCCGGCTGTATAAAACACAAATGCTACATTGCGGTTCTAAGCGTGTACGAACGTCTCCTTCAGTAAAAAGTTGTGAGATGAACGAGCGCGCTGAACTGCAATTGACGGTTCTGTAACGCGGACGTCTACGTCCTAGTTTCAGTCCGTTTAAAAATATAACTGAGTACGAACAATGAAAGACTTAGTCATACGATTGGGATGAAGTCAAAAGCGGTGTGCGTGCAGAGCGGGCTCTGAAGCGTATCGCCGTCCACACGACGGCGAGGACACGAGTCATTGCCTGCTTAGCACACGTATGCGGAAACTCTTTGGTCGGTCACAATGACATGAGCATGAGGGCGGAGTATACCATACTGCTTTTGTTTTACTTCCTTTGCGGTGATTCATAGATGAACCGCAGGATGTCCAGTGTGGCTGCAAGAAAGTCTCATTGTATGTAACAAGTAAGGAGACTCGGTTTACAAGTCTACTTCTATGTATATCGCTGGCCTCAGATCAGGGAGGATCACCCGCCGAATTT